>CM060245.1:31869049-31976436 GCA_030555515.1 Acutogordius australiensis | reverse complement strand
AGCGCCCAAACGCAATATTCCGCCGGCGGAATATTGTCTGGACTTGACCTCAGCGTCCAAAGCTTATATTCCGCCGGCGGAATATAAATTGGCGTATAGTCAATGACCAAAACGCATTTTCGCCGGCGGAATATTGTCTGGACTTGAGCTCAACGTCCAAAGCTTATATTCCGCCGGAAATTTTTTGCAAAATTTAAGGGACAAACAGTGAATGTGATTAATTTTGAAATATTGATTATTAGACGTTTTTGATTTTTTATGCTTAGAATATGAAATGTTTAATAAATAGAGGTCTTGTTGAATTTAAAATTAGGGTTAAGGGCTAGAATGGTGCTAAAAACTTAAAGATTTAAAGATTCATATTTGGACCGGTGTATAGAAGCGCTTTAACTGCACATTTGATAGCGCTTAGAATTTTTAGATACCCTCAGAAGTACGCTAATTTTATTAAAATCGCGCAATTTTTTTTGGTTTTTAAAATTAAGCGAAAGACTTTAAAAAACGCCGAGGTATTTCTGTAATCTACTGTGACTTTAAATGCACCAAGAATCCTAACTCGCAATAAAGATTCAATTGTAAGCAGGAAAAACATACTAAGGTGCCTTAAAACGCGTAGGTGATATTGAGAGCACGCAGAAGACTCCTAAAATAGTGCAAAAAAATGAATTAGGACTGCGCACAGGTGTTGAACTTTTAGGAGCACCAAAATAATAAAAAATTTACAACTTTTATAATTAATATTAGGGCATTCCCTGCCTAGCTGGCCCTTAAAAATGCGATATTGGAATTAATGGAAGGTTTATAAGTTAAATATCTCCGATTTTAGTCCAGTTAATGAGCTGGCTTTAGACCTTCCTTAAAATTTTTTAATTTCAATATTCCTATTTTGTACCAATTAAGAATTAAAACATTTTAAAAGAATAAAGAAATACGGTTGGGTTATTATAGGCTCAATATAATTTCAAGTTCAAATATTTAATATGTATATTTTGACAATCTTTTTGGATTCCCAGCCAATATTTGAAAAGACGGTACTTACATAACTAAAAACTTTTGGTATTTTGTAAAGAATTGAGGTATCTTAAACTTGAGCGAAACCTCTAACGTGCAAAATATAAATTACATTAAAATTTTTAAAAGCCCAACGATATTAAATTGACGCTTAGTATTAAAGGCGCGCATTTAGAACCAAAATTTGTTTTTTCAAATTTAAAGGCTACCAACTCGGTAAAAGCACTAAATCATCACAATATAAGCAGATGTTGCCGCCTAAAAATATAAACCTTCCATTAATTCCAAAAATCGCATTTTTTAGGGCCAGCTAGGCAGGGAATGCCCTAATATTAATTAAATAATTATATAAATCTTAAAATTTGTAAATTTTTTATTATTTTGGTGCTCCTAAAAGTTTGACACCTGTGCGTAGTCCTAATTCATTTTTTTGCACTATTTTAGGAGTCTTTTTCGTGCTCTCAATATCACCTACGCGTTTTAAGGCAACTTATTATGTTTTTTCCAGCTTACATTTGAATCTTTATTGCGAGTTAGGATTCTTGGTGCATTTAAAGTCACAGGTACATTACAGAAATACCTCGGCGTTTTTTAGAGTCTTTCGCTTAATTTAAAAAACAAAAAAATTGCGCGGATTTTATAAAATTAGCGCACTTCTGAGGGTATCTAAAAAATCTAAGCGCTATCAATTGTGCAGTTAAAGTGCTTCTAAATACACCGGTCCAAATATGAATCTTTAAATCTTTAAGTTTTTAGCACTATTCTAACCCTTAACCCTAATTTTAAATTCAACATGACCTCTATTCATTAAACATTTCATATTCTAAGCATAAAAAATCAAAAACGTCTAATAATCAATATTTCAAAATTAATCAATCACATAAAGTTCACTGTTTCTCCCTTAAATTTTGCAAAAAATTTCCGGCGGAATACAAGCTTTGGACGTTGAGCTCAAGTCCAGACAATATTCCGCCGGCGAAAATGCGTTTTGGTCGTTGACTATACGCCAATTTATATTCCGCCGGCGGAATATTAGCTTTGAACGCTGAGGTTAAGTTCAGACAATATTCCGCCGGCGGAATATTGCGTTTGGGCGCTGACATATATATCTTATATATATATTTTATAATTTTATTTATTAATGACATAAAAAATTTAAGCTAAAATATTAATAAGTTATATATTTTAGTAATATATACATAAATATTAAAATTTTATAATTTTTAAATTTTTTTATCGGAGATTGAATAATTGTTGTACCCCGTGGTACCGAAACCAGTACCAAGTACCGGTACTTGAGCTGAGCTGGTACCGGTAAACCTGCCAATTTATGGAATATCAAATCTATTTACCGTTTTTTAATTTTAGAAAAAAACGTTAAAAAAACCAAAAAAGATTCAAAAACAAAAATAAAAAAAAATTTATTGCAAATTCACAACAATTAAACCTTTTTTAAATTTCGATTATATTTTGTCGTATATAAGTTTGGACGCGAAATATTTTGTATTCAAATGCCAATGTAAGAGCCTTATAAATTAATAATATAGAGATTTTAATATGCAAAAAAGATTTTTAAGTTTTTTCTTTTTTAAAAATCTGTCAATTTGGTCAAAAAAGGCCATTTTGGGTTATAGACGGATCTAAGGAGCCAAAGATTGAAGAAACTAAGAAAAACAAAAAATAAACATATATGAAATTAGGCCTTCATTGGGATAAATTCTTATATGTTTATGATAAAACTCACGATAATAGTCTAAATATTTGTTGATATTATATAATAAAAAACGCGCAAAACAAACAAAAATTTAAAAGACATTATTTATAAATTAATTCTGTTCCAACTTCAAACAACAAACTTTAACCCGGTGGCGGCATATGGAACTAATATGAGCGAAAGAGCCTAGTATATAAATTCATTAATTATTTCTGAAGATAAATAAATGTAAACTTTATTAACTACAAAAGTGCTGTATTGCAAATCTTCTCATTTTTTTTAAATTTTTAAAGATGGAAGAGCCGCCTCTTTGGCTGATTAATAATTAAGAATAATTTTACATTGCCAAAATATTCTTACATCGGGCCTTAGTGATTTAAAACACTAAGAATGTAAAACTAAAATAGTTACATACATTATATCTTTAGCTCAGACAATTTTATTGACAATGGCTTAGTTTTTGCAACAAAAATAAAAATAAATTAAAAAAAAATATTAATTATAAAAATAGTTGATTTTGAATGTACGGGCAACTTTTGACGTATTTAAGATCCTTTGGGACATAATTACCAACCACGTTTAATACAATACATAATCATCACATATTAATAAAAAGTATTACGAGCACTCCGGAATGAGCGAAGCTGATGCCTGTAAATTTCCGCATTTTGTCTAAAATCAAGCATAATTTTGAGTTGCTTCATAACAAACGAGAGCCAAACTTTGTCACTTAATACACAGATCAACTTTTTGGGAGTTGTGAGCTAACTACAGAGACCAAATCTGCCATCTTAGATTTTTAAATCAGTTAAGCGTTTTTTGCAAACGTTGTGAGTCAGCTATAAATATTAAAAATTATATTAAAAATTATAAAAATATTAAATAACATATATTTTAAAAATTTATCTATGTAACAATAGCTAAACTGCTATTTAAATTTTCACTGAAAACCAATAATATATTGTGCCCTCTTTAGGTTAAGCCAATTATCCTTTAATATATTTATGTAAGATCTTGAATTAAATATTAAAACTAATAGAGTTAAAAAATATTTGCAACAAGAATTTTTAGGACAAATTAAATCTTCGATTCTGGATATTTATAAAGTCGCAAAAAATTGTCATTTGGTCATTCGATATAAGCGAATATTTAATAAAAACAATAGAAACGAACATAGCAATGTAAGGCCATAATTGATATATTTTAGTAATGTTGAAAACTTCTTATTTTTACAGAAATTCATAAACCTGTAATATCCAAAAATATTACTGCACAAATTTATTAACTAAAAAAATGTTTTTTTACATCGCAACAAAGGACCCTACAGGTCTTATATTTTAAAAAATTAAATGAGAACGTATCTTTTTTAACATGCGATTTAAATTTAACCCTTTTGAATAGTTGACACAAATGTAAGAAACCAATGATTAAACTTTTCCACTTCCTTTTATGTCAGTAAAAAGCTTATAAATGAAGATTTGCCTTATAAAACAGGTCTATAAATTTTTGTTGTTTATGAGCTAACTATAGAGATCAAACTTGCCATTAAAAACTATCACGCACGATTTTTCTTATGAAACTCATTAAGTCTGCACATTGCCATATATAAAATATGTCAAAAAACAAAAATAAAAAAATTTGCAAAAAAATAATAATTTAACGCTAAATAATTTATTTAAAACTATACAATATAGGTTATTTAGGCTGGAGTGCCATATATGTTGTATAATATAAATATTTAGAGTTTGAAATACTTAATTTTATTTCTAAAGATCAAAATTTTAAGAAATATTTTGTAAGAAAAAAAAATATTTACTTTATTTTCTATTTAGGGTATTTTCTAGGTCTTTAATGGTCAAGGCCATTTTTTTAGAAGAAAAATTCTAAAGAGCCACATGTATAAGAAACTATGGAAAATATATCCAAAATAAGGCCATCATGGAGGTGTATTCGTATATAATATTTTCATAAACTTTTTTCTTAAAGTTTCTTGCCGACGAGTGTAACATATCATTGTAACGCGTTTGTCTTAATTATCAATTTGTACATATGTCATTATGGTAATCAAAATATGGAGCCAAATATTGTATTAAATGTCTAACAATTAATAAATGTTACCATAATGCTCTTATATTCATATTTGTCGGTAAATTTAGCTGAATAAAAAAAATGATTTTAAATTTTTTTTTGTTTTAGTTATCAAGTCGGCTCAGATAGCTCAGTGGTAAACTTTCTGTATTAGACGCAGGAGGTTGCAAGTTCGAATCCGTGAACAGTAGCTTTTTTCTTCTGAAAAATAGCATTTACATGTGCAACCACTTTAAAGCTTCTGAGTGGCCTGCATAGGCAGTAGGTCTTAAAAGATGTGCATAAAAGCAAGCAAGAGCTTAGGCTAGGTCGACGGCGTGCGATTATATCTTATTATTTAACCTGTCGGCAATATTAATTGCTTTGATCCGGTTAAAAGGGTTAAAGCCCTAAGGGGTTTGGCGCCCCAAAATGGGTAAGTTATGGGGGAAACCTCAAATTAATTGTTATTAGTAGTCAGCAATTGCATTTCTTTAACTTCCCGATTTGTTTTTAAAAAAGCGTCATACAATACAATATTCAAGCCGTATATTAAAACATATATAAAAATTATGTAAAAAAAATTTACATTTTTTTATATGAAAAATTAATGCATTTTAAACAAAATCAAATTATAATAGTTTATTATTAAAACTAAGATTTAAAAAAATCTACTGCAGAAAATAATGTTGGTCGATAAAAAGATAAATATTTTAATATTTTTTTTTGTTATATATATATATATATATTCTGCGTTAGTTTTCTTTTGCAACACACTTAAATTAATTTTGCAGATTATCTTAATAGTAAATTAAAATATCAGGCATTGGGATTGTGGGGGCGGGAAAGAGGAGAGGGGAAAATAATGCCCAATTTTTATTATCTTCCCTCACTGCTAAAGAAATATTATTGTATCGTTTGGCCTTTATGACAATATTATCATAAAAAAATACTAGATATATTTTTCACCTTCCTACCCTCAATAAAAATTCTGGCTATTTTTTTAGAGATTTTCTAAAAGAAAAACAGCAAATATAAGCGCTAACAATCGAATTTTATAAAAAGGAAATGAATATGGTCAATTCCACCTCAAATCGACAAACTTTTTTCCTCGAAGTCTCAGTTTTGGCTGAAAATTAGTACACTGGTAGGGTCCTTGGGTGCTGATAAAAACCTTAATTTTTTTTGACCGGAAGTGATTTTTGACCGAGATATGAGCAAAAATATTTTTTTAATTTTTTTGCATAAAAAAAATTTGAGGCAACTTTGCGCGCATGTATCATCAAAAGTATTGTAGCTAGAGTCATAATTTTTTTTTATTTTGAAGATCGTAACAAGGGCTACCCTAGACGCAAAAAATATTTAAAATTTTTTTTTTAATAAAAAATTAAAGTCAAGTTTAGACCCAAATAGCTCAAAAAACATATCTTTATTTTTTTTGAAAAATTTATAAAATATGGCCCTCAATTATGTTAATAAATTTATGATTTCAAAAGTTTGGGACCGGCATGACTTTTTAAATAATTTAAAAAATTCAATTTTTTGCCATAATAAGTTTTTTGATTATTACTATTATTAAAATTACAATGAAAAAGTGAACCTCAAAACCAAAAAAAGTAAAAATTTTGCCTGTTTTTAAAATCGACTTTCTGGTTAACCAGAAAACCTTTTTTTATTATTTAACATTTATTTTATAGATTAATTATTGAGCCCCATTTTTCATTCAATTTTGACGCTTTTACAATAAAAATACCAAAATTTGCCAAAAAACAGCAAATTTTCAGGTGTCAAAAAACTAACGCATATTGTATTCGTCTATGAAAGCTTATTTTTTTATTATTTTTGCATAATTAACTAATAATATTTAGAATCTATAAAATCCGTCATAATTTGACTGTTTAAGTGTTAAAAAAATAGTATGTATGTTAGGTATAGAAAATCTTAAAAAAACGAGATCGGAAAATTAATAAAGAAGACCATGAAATCATTCCATTATTATAATTAAATTTGTAGTTTGTTATATTATTAAAAACATTTTCTTGTGTTAAAATTCGTAAGAAACACATTTAGTTATTAAAAACTTTAGGTCAATGCCCAAATCCATATGCCTATAGAATCAAGTTACAGTTTTCCTCTTTCTTTGAAGGTCTAGTGCGTCTATATTATAAACTAAGATGTAAATGGAACTAAAATTGTTGGTTTTTAAACTCAAGGTCGGTATAAATATGCCTTGCTCTAAATAGCCTTTTAAAAACATATTTGGCATTTGTAAAAATTGGTAAAAAAGACTGAATGTCTTTTATTTATATTAAATTGGATCTAATATTTAGTCTTAAAATTCATCGTTGAGGCTAATTCTGCCCGTTATACATTTGAAGTTTGACCCTAAACTGACTTCTATTATGTATTTATAATATCAAAAACCATGTCACTATGTTTCATAAAATAATTGACTTCTTACGCTTATTTTAAGTTTGCTGATAACCATAAAAAAAGAACATCTGTTGAATCATAATATTCAAAATAGGCCAAATATATTCCCTTTTACTTTTTATTATCAGATTTAACGTTGTTGAGGGCTTATCTAAAAACTATCGAATAAAGGAAAAAAAATGAGTTTTTACAAATTTATTTACCTTATTATTTTTTCTAAAATCCTCCCAAATTTTTTTTTAAACAATAAATTTAACAAATTTTTTGAATTTTGCCTAGAATAAATATTGAATATTATGTACAATATCTAATATTGTTCATCAAACTATAAAGGACTAGTAAAAGTTAACAAATGTAAGCATACAAATTTTATGTTTTTTATTTTTTACACCTAAGAATTTTAAAAAACTTGGCAAACTTTTGTTTTTATTTCATAAAAAGCTATGGGTACGTTGTTAAATGTTGGGGGAAATTTATGTTATATAGCGATGTTTTATGAAAATGCAATTTTATTTTTTCAAATTGGTTTGGTAGTGACCCAGAAAGTCGGCTTTGAAAATAGAAGTAAAATACTGATAATTACCAATTTTTTTGATCTAAAGTTCCCTTTTTCTTTATAAAATTGACAATAGTATGAATCAATAAAACTGATATAGCCTAACATAATTGCCCATATGTCTGACTTCTTATTTATAATTAAATTTGGCACTTTTAATTATTTTAATATAGTGCAAAGAGAAAATTTTTGTCTGAAAACCAAAAAAAAATTCTTTTTTTTGAATTTTTTAAAAAAGGTCATGTCGGTCCCAGACTTTTGAGTTTGAATATTTATAAAGAATATTAAGGAGTATATTTTATTAATTTTTAAAGAAATATAAAAATATTTTTAATTATTATAAACTAAATATTCTTCATAAAATTGTAAAAATTTTAAACAATTTTTCAAAATAATAAATATATGCAAGATAGCCCTTATTGTCTTCTTCAAAATAAAAAAAAATTAAGTCTCTAGCTATAATACTTTTTGACTTATAACCTCCCAAAGTCACATCAAATGTAAAAATTCACCTTGCAATTTTTTTTCTTTTGCCCCTATCTCCGTCAAAAATCACTTCTGGTCAAAAAAAATTTCCAGATTATGAGATACCCTTAGATACTACCTCCATGCAAAATTTCAGCCAAATTAAGAGGGGTACATTTCTCGGACTTATTGAGATGGAATTGACCATATACATTATTTTTATAAAGGGCATAATTGTTGTAGGACATATGAGCACTTTTGAATATGTATAATTTTTATTATCTGTTAAGATTGCTTATTCGCTCGCGCGATTTCTTTGTAAATTTGTAATATTAATAAACAAGAATAGTTTAAATTATTTACGATTTTCCACTATATAATAGAATAATAATTTAATTAACATTTGTAGGGGAGACCGGGGCGAAATGGTTGGTGGGGTGAATTGATTAATGGATATATATCTGCCAAAAATTATTCAATATACATAAATTTTATATATGTTGTAGATCTTTAAACAAGCTATCGATTCATGATATTTTTTACATATACATCCATTTGAATTAGAAAATCTCAATTGAAGAAAAAATGCTATTTTAAATTTATGTTTTAAGCAACAATAATTTTGCTTTATTTTTAATATGAGTTACCTCGAAAATATTATTATAATTAAAAGATTTAAAAAACACTTCGTTTTAAGAATATAATACATTTTTAACTTAAAACTTAATATTATTTGAACATTATTAATTTTGCAAACACTACTCAAAGTGGGGCGAAATGAATATGTTCATTTCGCCCCATCAATTCGCTCCACGCCGAAACCATTGCGTAATTATAAAAAAAAAGTTTGAAGACAGATGAAGACATTCTTAAAGAAGCCCAAACCTCAAAAAAACAATTTAAATCCATAATTAGATTAAAAAAATTAGCATATCAATATGCTGCCCCATACTTAACAAAAGAACCCCTACCAGTAAGATTGAACAAAAATTAGCTGGACCTGATTGGTTCAGCAATTTTATAAAAAGAAACCCTATCATTTCTATAAGAATGAATGTACCAGTCTAGCCAGGATATTTGATTTCAATAAAGAAGCAGTCCAATGGTTTTTACAAGAACCTAATAGATCTAATGAAAAAATATTATTTTGAACCTCACATGATATTCATTTTAGATGAAACTGGTTTAATAACAGTTCCTTCACCATCTAGAGTTGCACAGAAGGGTGTTAAGTAATTTTATTTTACATTATATTAATTAATTATTAGGTAGATACAATTGTTTCTGCTGAAAGGGGCAGCCTTGTTACCATGTGTATTGCCATAAATCCAGTTGGGCAATTAATTCCACCTTATTTCATTTTTCCTAGAAAAAGGTTTAAGGTGGAATTAACTAATGGTCCTAAAGTGATGGTTTGGCAATTCATCAGGATGGATGAAAGAAGAAGATGTGTATTTAAAACATTTTGTAAAATATGTTAAATGCTCAACTGAGGAATTAGTAAATTGAGTTATTATATTTAAAAAAAAGGCACTTATAATTATGGATAACCATGAATCTTATATATCCATCAGTGAACCTTTTTAAAGATAATGTGATTAAAGTGGTCACACTACCACCTCATTGTTTATATAGGCTTTAACCCCTTAATGTTGGGATTTTTGCCAATGGTAATTGATTATGATATAATTATTAATAAAATGATCAAAATCTATATTTATTTTTCAATATATAAGGTTTATTTAAAATTAAAGCTGTAAATTAAATAAATTTTACACATTGCGAAATGGTTAATACTAGTGGGTTTATACATTGTTCAATATCTTTTTACAGAATCATATTTTTTTGGTTAAACAAATTATTTTATAAAATATACTGAATTATCTAAATGAGCCATTAATTTTTTCGTTTAGATTAAAGATGTGTCAGCAGCAACGATTTTGCAAAAATATGTTCATTTCGCTTCGGTCTCCCCCATCTAAATTTTTAATATTTTTATTTATTTTGCATTAATTAAGTTGTTACATACAAATTCACAAGTCTTCATATAAAAAATTTAGGTCAAACAAATAATATAGAATAAATAAAAATTATAGCTCGTTTATAGAGGAAAATTATATAAGAGCTGTTTTCAAGTTAATAATATTTTGCTATACCTTGTCATAGCCCAAGCTTCAATCTTTTTTAATTAGCTAACTTTATTTTAGTAAGTTATGTATCTTAAGAGAACATTTCATTCATTAATAAACTCAATAATTGACTTTATTTTAAGTATTAATTTGTTTAACTTAAAATGGATTCTAAACATATCGCAACCCTCAGCCTGCCATAAACGTCAAATTTAAATCCCAAATATATTTTGAATTTTATGTATTTAATTATATTATGACATTTTTGGATCCTTAATATTTAAAAGCTATCAAACATATTACTTGCATGTTAACCAAATAGTAGTTTAATCTACTTTTTTTTTTTCAAATTAAAACTTGTAAGAGCGCGATACCAAGCTTAAAGCGAGGATGTTAATTTAATTAGTTAGGCTGCCAACTGCTCGTTTGATACTGACACCTGGCCTCGCATAAACAGTTTTAAAAAAAGCCTGACTTTTAAGTATAAAATGACCCCTTGCTAAATTAGATCTAAGATATAACATTTTAAAACAACAGGCTAATTTAGGAATGCAAAAGAATAATCTTAATGCAAAAGTATGATGAAGATTCATAAATCTAATAGCATCCAATTTTTCTATGGCAGAGATTACGAGATATTTTACCTTACTCCCTTAAATAAAATAATATAATTAAAATGTAAAACTGTTAAAATAATTCTTTAATCAAGCATAATTTAAAATGGTAATTTAATGTAATTAATTAATAATGTATTAAATTGTTATGTGGGCCGGTAGTCTTGTTTACAGTATTGTATAATTTTTACCCTTTTCTCTCCCTTCACTAACATTAACTTTGTATATTTTTTGTGAAATTTTTTTTGACGAGTGAAAAGGGTTTAAAAAATATGCATGACCCACGCTTACAAAATAAATCTTCTGGCCCCTTTAAATTATAATTTTGATCCAATTTTGAATGCCGAAATTTTGAAGACAAGAGATTATTGTTTTTTAAATACCGATAATATTTTTATACCAATTGTTGCCACAATTTCAGAATCATTTGGTTCTGAAGCTTTGAAATTTTCAAACAAATTGGTAAACTAATTAAAAATAATTTTATTTGATCGAGTTTTAGCATAAGGCAAAAAATTTCCGTAGAAATTTTAAAATATAATTATTTTCTTTTTAAAAATACGTGGCCGAAAAACTGTAAAATTTAATAAATATAATATTTATATTATTTTTTATTTTTTTTTAATTTTATTTTAATTACTTCTTTTATATATTACATTTAATATACTACCTGTTTATAATTTATTAATTATATTTAACAATGTTAATTTGAATAATATATTAATGCTGGAAATCTCATAAATAAAATCTCTTTAATATTAAGAGACGCGAAAAATTTGAAGTAATTTATTTATTTTTTAATTGATTTAAAATATTTTAAATAAAAATTAAATGTTTTTGACAAGAATAGGGAAAATGCATGGTCGTTATTACAATTTTAATATTTTCTTGCAAAAAAATTATGATAAATATAGGTATTTAATATTAAGCACATATAGAGCTAATATAAACAGTACCAAGATTACGTATATCGGGCATATTTTAAAATTTTAAAACTATATGAATGTAAAATTAGTTAAATAACAATTTTTAAGTTATATTTATATTTTTAAGATAATTTTTTTTAAAATATTCCAAATGTTTATAGGCAGAATTAATAAATTGATTGAACGTTATTTTTTTATATATTTATTTGACTTTTTTTTTACAATAAAATAGAAATTCCCGCAAAAATTAACTTTTTTAATGTTTAAGCACTATATATAGGTTTATTTGTTTAACCTCAGATAGAACAGTGACAAACGTTTCCTTACATACAAAAGGTTTTGCATGAATCCATAAATTGGTATCTTATCTCTTCGAAAATAGAAATATATGCAAACTTTAAAGCCGCTGATATGGCATAGGCCCTATGTAATGCGCTTAAAACCAATACGCCGGGGTGCGAGAAAATCTTACTATGTCAAAGCCTTAAACAGAGATATCGCATTCCTATGGGTATGGGCCAACCTCAAACAGTTAAAATGTTTTTTATTGAAAAACTCCTGTGATATCTGTTTCTGCAAAAATAGAGTATAGAAAAATTTAAGCAAAATATTTTTGTATTCACTTTTATATTTAGGCCTATAATAAAAACGTAACAAAACTATGTTTTAAATATGAAATAAATATTTGGTAACATTTTAAATGGGCACATAAAACAGTTTAAGTACATAAATAATGCAATAGATGCCTTTTACATGTTATAGTAGTATGTCACCTTTAAGAATTCTTTTCGCAAATAATTTTATATAAAAGTGAAAAAAAAATCTAATTAATAAAAAATACATACTGAGAGGTGCTATATAATAAACATAATTAAAAAACATTTTCAGCATTTCTTATTTGTAAAAAAATCCGCTTTTGTTGTATTGAGTGTATGAAAGACATATGTAACTATTAGTTTATATTTTTTTCATACTTGAAAGAGGTAACCACTTTTTACCGAAATATTCTTTTTATAATATTATTTATTTTAAATTCATTGTATGTTTGTTCAAACGAGTTTAAGAATATATAATATTATACATTTTAATCTCGTTGTATTTTTCAAAGAGATTTTTAAAAATATATACGTGGTTAAGACTCAAATAGTTGACCTAAAGTTCGGTTTGGCCGAAATATGTGTAGTTGTTTGAAATGTGTTATTTCTTTTAAAAAAAACTTACCAAGTTTTTATATAAATTTATTAATAAATTTAACGCAAGAATGCCTTTTGAAACATACTCTCAAAAATAATTTGCTCAAATGGAAAAATAGTATTTCAATCATAATTTATTTTCTAAGAGGACTTAATTTATTGTCGATTAATTACAGAATTATATTTAAAAGATTTTTTCAATGTCAAGTCTAATTTTATTATTTAGTAAAAAGCTGAAATACGTCAAACACCCGTATTTTTTATAAAACAAATATCATATTTTATGAATGTTTTCAAATGATTAAATACAAATTATTAATAAAAATATTTTTCTTCAAAGCTACTAGTAATAAACATTCTGCTTGTTTGCAGCTAAATGCAAATATGAATATAATATTTACCATTTACTAAGATGGCATCTAATTAGGTTTGAATAGATATTAAGGTAATTGTTTTAAGATATATGCTTTTTTGCATATATTTGTATAATTCAAATACCTTATAAAATCTAACAATTCCTTTAAACCACATATTCTTTTAAACCTTTACATATTATTATTGCAAATATTAATTTACACCTGTCGTTACTTCTTCCTTAACCCGCAATTAGCATTTTGAAATCCATATGGACCCTAAAATATCTTTTATATCTTCAAAAATATTAAATATAATGACTCAAATTTAAAAAAAACTAGCAAAATTAATCTAGTCTAACAAGGTTTGTTTAAACAAAAATTTTATTGGGGTCAGTATGGACCGTAGAATGTATCTTGAAAATCATGTAAAAGCCTTGATGTAAATTTCAACTAGAAAATTATTTATCCTTATTTTTAAATTATTACTTATACTATTGCAGATTGAGTATATAAAATGCTTTTATTGTATAATTAAGATAGAAAATTTTATTTTATAAATTATCTAATTATGGTGAGTAATAGCCATAAAATTTTTTTGTTTTTATAAAATAATTTTCACGAATCTTTCTTAAAATGATTTATTAGACCTAGTACACAAAATAATATTTATATATTGGTTTCTTGGCAATATTCAATATAGAGGAAAATAAAAAATTTTATGTTGTTTGCAATATGCATTTATAACTTTGTATTTGTTTATAATTAAAGAATGTATATTTTTTTAATAATAAAAAATAGGACTTATAGCTATAAGCTCTTAAAGTTTTACAGGTTTGGGATCTTTATACCCACTGTAGCATTCGCATTACAAATTTCTCACCCTAGCATTTGTAATTAAAAATTTCCCAAATATAAAAATTTATAAAATAACACATCAAACATTTTTGAGAGTTATGAACTAACTATAAAAATCAATTCTGTCAAAAAATTTTTAAATTTTTTTTTCTAGTTAAACTTGGTATCAAAGTGTTAAAAAGATAGATATACATACTAAATAAATTTTTTTTTTAAAATTCACAAAAGCTGAACTGTTAATAACTAAATGACATTAAATTAAAAATTGACATGTCCTGTTTAAAATAATATGCTAATATTCTGTATTATCAAAATGTTGACGGAGCTTAATATTTTATCTCATTATGTGGGTTAAATATAAAATTTTAACATATTTAGGTTATAAGGTCGCAAATTCTTTCAATTTAGTCAGTAATCATATTTTTGTTGAAGCAGCAAAAAAGCGGAAAGCAAATAAAAACAACAGAAAGTATTTCTGAGATGCTATCATAGGGAGCATTCATTTGGGTTTTAACTTCTTCTCTTCAGTTGATTTGTCGACTGTAATTTTTACCTTAGTTAAAATTTGTTTTTAACCAACACTCCTCTAGCATTGTAAACACTTGTAATATCAGTAAAGGAGTTGAAAAACTTCTAAATGAAAGTATTGATAAAATTATAAAAATAAATTTTAATCAGTTTTTAATTTTAGGAAAAAGCAAAAATGATTTCCAGTTAAATTTTTCTCCTTTTACAAATGATAGTTTTTCAAAAACAATAAATTATTTTTTATTTTTTTCATGCTCAAACTTTTGAAGCGGTTTAAAGCATTTGAGCAAATTAATTATTGTATTTTAATGCAAACAAACCTTAATTTAAATAAAACCCAACTCCAATTTATAGTTTTTTAACCTTCTAAATTTAAAATTTTACTTTTAATTTTATTACGGTATGTATTACATTGCAAATAACACAGGACAACAAATATTAATGTCAGAAACGTGAATTTTATAAACTTAAAAGAATGAATTGCCATGATGGGCTAATCTCATATATAATTTTTTTTCCTCCTTAAGTCCGTCTATAACAATTTCCAAATTGACTGATTTAAATATACCCTAAAATAATTAAATTTTTTTTTATTAAAATCTCTTGTAACTCATATTTTCAATCACAAATAATAAAAAATAAATTTTATTTATATATCAAGCTCTTACTAGATAATACATAATATTTCGCGTTTAAACTAACACGATATATTATTGGTGAAAATGTTATTTAAAGTTTGAATTTAACATTTTAATTATTGTGAATATGCAAACAAAAAATTTAAATTGATTTTTGTTTTTGAATTTTTCCTAAATTAACTGACTAGCTAAGTTTGATTAGGAAAAACGGTAAACGGATTTGATATTCCCAAAGATGGCAGGTTTGATTTTTGTATTTGACTCATAACTCTCAAAAAATTGTTAAAAAGCTAATGATATGAAGAGACAAAAGCAAAATGGGTGTTTATCTTGAAGGGAACCTTAACGTGAAGGTTAGGGTATCATATGGTGAGTCAGTTCAAAAAGTCAAATTATTTTAAGGCTTTTATTATTTCGAAAGAAATTTAGTCGAAAGCAACAAAACATCAAAAAAAAATTGTCAGTTAAGATAAATCTCAAAACTTTTTGTGCTTAGCATTAGTATAAGAAACGATTTTGTTAGACGTATTTGTTATTTTTGTTTCAAAAGTTTGTAAAAAATAATTGTGCATTACCTGGAAAAATTATGAATATAAAAAAATATATTTGCCAGCCGTATTTGCATTTATAACACGATTAACATTCTATATAAATTAGGAGATAACCCAAGACACAAATCCTTAAAGCAAGTTGTTTGTATATATACATACAATAAATAAATTACCATATGATATAATTTGTGCTATCGCTATTAAAGTAATAAATCCAGTTTTCATCATGTAATGTCCGAAAAAATGTCAAAGTTTCTGTATTAATAAATGTATATAATTTTATAGTCAGTATCACGTTTATATAATAAAATTTTGGAACCTGTAAGGGTTTGTAAAAATATCACGTGAAATTCATGTCAATAAATCTATTTTGAGAACATCAGGTTGGAAATCATATATGACAATTTGCCATCAAGTTGAGCCAAAAAATGTTTGTTTTGGAAGAAATTAAACTTTAAATAAATAATTCTGAAAAAAAAAGCATCCTAAATTGGCAAACGTTATAAGTCACGAAGCCAAAATTAAAATAATGAAATATTTATAAAATTATTATGTAATTAAATAAGTTACGATTAAGGTTTTAAGTAGTTGCCTATAACTCTTAACCCTTCCTATTTTTTAAATCTTTTTTTTATCCTAATGTGAAACAAACGTATATAGACATAAAATGGACTATTAAATTGAAAACACATTTTTATCAAAAGTAAAAAAATTAGATATTAAATGAATATTAAATGTGGATGTTTGAGCTATAATTTTTTTATTATTTCAGATAAAACTGATTTAAGATATAGGGTTGCATTTTCAAAATTTGTCAATTTTGTTATTTGTTCAAAAACATTAAATATAATTCTAAATTAAAAATTGTTTATCGCCTGAAGCACCTTACTTGGACTCTTTTAAAACGATTATCTGATAATTGAGATCGATATCAAACTCTTTTTACCAAAAAAATAAAAAAATAAAAAAAATAAAGCTTTTTTTAATTTATTTTATATGTAAAAGATTGTTACCTCCAAAAATAGGAGCTAAATTTTTTTTTTTTACTGCATTAAATGGAAAGCTCAGTAAGGATGAGTTAAATATTTACATCCCAATAAGAAAACAAGCATAAAATTCAAGCAACTATGTAGTAGACTTCTTTTTTCTTCAACACTTTATGCAAATCTGTGCATTCACATTTTATCAACACCTTTTCAAGACTATTAGAAAACGATCGATGCATAATCAAAAATAATATTAAATTTAAATTTAAGTTAATCTTATATTAAGCACATTAATTCCGTATATTCTCATTAGAAATATTGCAAGGCCTGCGACTATTTTTGATTTTTAATTAGGAAAGACATTCTTTTGTTTGTGCCCTAATAACACTGAACTACAAAATTTGACCCTAAGCATCATTTATGGCAACTATAATTTTTGGTCAAGTTTTTGGCGCTGATTACGAATATGAAATTAGAATTTTAGCCAATGCCTTATATTTTTAAATATTCGATGTCGTTGAGATTTTTCAGTAATAAAACCTTTGGTTAGTAACAAAAATTTAAAAATATGTATAGATCATGGAAACATTTATTATTTAGGTAAGGGGTAAATAAAGAATTTAATTTATTTTTTATTTTTATATTATTAGTGGTTTTCATTATAAAATCCGTTTTTTGATCCTAAATAACTTGAAAGTTGCTAATAAATTTAGGTAATAACTTTTTTTGATTTGCTTTTTATAACAAATCTGAGTATGATTTTTTGTAAAATTAACAGTTAAAATTTGTGTTTTTTTCTAAACTTGGTTAAAAAAAATTAGAGGCATAAAAAAAAACTAAGCCCGGGATTGTTATCGCAGGACAATTCTCCATCAAATAATCGTTTATGTTGTTTTTTTGTTGTCCAGTGTAATTAAATACAAGATATACTAAAAAATTGTATTTAAAGTGAGTTTTGTTATTTAACAGAATTTATAAGTTGGAGCATAAAAATATTTTTATTCAAATTATTTATTTTCTTTAGAAGGAAAAAGCTTAATTAATTATAAAAAAATGTATCAAAGATGTTAGAATTAATGGCCAAATTTTATATCTCATAGGTTTTTAATTTGCAAAACAAAATATTATTTTAATTACACCATAAAGGTTTTTCTGTATTTTGTTGACCTTTAAAGCAAAAAATTTTTTATTTGTATTTTAAAATTTTCTAACATTACGTAAATTCGGGGGGGAGGGGGGGAGGGGGGAGGAGGGGGGGGGGAGTTATGGACTTTTAATCAGTTTTAAACGGCCCAAGCCAGACTTAGAAAATGTATATTGAGTGGTTATGCAGGATTAATACGCCAGTTAGAATTCTAGTGCTAAGTATGTTCTTCTTGTTAATCAATATGAACATAACTCTAAAAAGGTAAATCAAGGGTTACTTGTATGTCAAATGTTTCTTAACATCTGATTGCCCATATTTGGAAAAACACCAGGATTCTACTTTTTTCTTCCACCAATTAAAAAATTTTGATCTTTGGCTCTTACAAGTTAAATCTCAAAACACGAAATTTTGTCAAAAAAGGTGTTTTTAGAATAGTAAAATACAGCCAATTTTTATTTACATTATAGATGTTGTATTTTATTAACAGCCAAAATTTTATTTGGCTTTATGGCAAGCATTTTCAAATTTACACCTATCTATTGAAATGTATAAAAGATTGAGTTTGGTTTGCCCTTTTGACTTGGCAGTATACCCACAAATCTAATTTGATACTCTTCCAATTTCTAACACATATGTAAACAGGCCATAGTTTGGAGGAAAATCATCAAGGTTAAAATTTGTTAATTCTCTACTTTAAAAAACTAACCTGTGACACCATTATGACTATTATTTTGGTGTTCGTTGCTTTGGTTCAACTTTTTTTAAATGTTTTAAGAGAAAATTATTGTAATGACATTGTTATACATCATTTTTTATTTTAACCTCTATTTTAAAGAAAAATTTAAAATAAAATCATTGTCCTAAAGTGATATTTAACTTAGTATTACACAGGTCAACAAATTTTAATTGCACAATCGTGAAAGTTTTCTATCTCAATACTGCCTATATCATATCACTTTTTAAATATGTAATTTTTAATTTTGTGATACATAAAATTCAGATGCTTAACTTTTAACTTAGCTCAAATTTGCTGATAATCTTTTGTTTGTCAATAAGATTTATGTCACATAATTGAGTTTGGCCCGAAATAAATAAATTGATTTTGATTAACAAATAAATGTAAAATTTGGAAAAATTTTATTAAAAACTATTTGATATGACAGACTACCAGGTTTATAAAGATGCGGTTTTAATATAGTTTTTATCATTATAATCTTCTTAACCAAATTTTATGTAAGTATAAACAAAAATAAAAGTTGGAGAAAAATAGCTCAAAAAATTTAAGGAAATGCCCTATAGACAGAGCTGGGAAAATGCCCATTTTTGGGACAAACTCATTTTTTTATTTTTCGAAATTTAGAAAAAATAAAGGATTTTAGCTTTAATCAAGAAAATATTTATGAAATTTAAGATTATCTGCTTATATTTTGTATTTATTAATAATTGATTTTTTTAATCTGTCATCAAATTTTTAAAAAACAAAAATTTGAGTTTAGTCGAAAAATGGGTTTTTTCCCAGCTCTGCCTATAGATTTACCTTTACTATTTGTCATGCCATAGGTTTTAAAAAAAAATATTACATTTTAATTTTTTTTAACATGCCCATTAGGCTCGATGAGATATCGCAAATTCTAATTCCGTTTTTGCCCTTTATAAAACTAAAGATAAAATTTATATATATATTAAATTTATTTTTAGTGAGACCAACTCTGCAAAGCTAGCACTTCACTTATAGCCTAAACAACAAAGATTTTTGTGTGGATCCCAATATATATAGATCCGGAGACAACTATGTTGTACTTAATATAGTTTAATGAATATTTTTTAATAATTTAAGGTTTATTGTAATTTTGGCGTATACATATATTTTAAGGCGCGATTTTAAGAAGTATTATTCTTCTAATATACAGGATTTAATATATTTTTAAGATATGTGCAATTTCAGCAGTTCTCGCTATAGTTGATATTAGAAAAACATGCAAAATTTCACGTACCAATGACGTTTCACGTTTCACATGGCGTAAAATGCATTAGCTACAATTAATTTTATAATATACCTGAAGAATGATTACATAGATATATGTTTAATTTGTTAAATAATTTAACTAATAAAATTTATTAAAAAAAAATAATAAAATTGTTACCAAAAATGTACTATAATATGTAAACTTTTTACAAAAAAAAATATTGAATTGCCTTATTATTATTTTTATATTGTTTGTTGGCTAAAAAATTTTTAATAGAAAATTATTGTATTAACGTTAAACTGGTTTTTTAAAATTTTTTAAAAATTTATATAACTTTTACTTAAATGGGGGTCACCCTATTATTTTTGAAAATATACATTTTTTGGGATTTTACGAGGAATGTAGGAATATTTAATTGTTTTATCAATTTAAGGCGCTGGTAATCCCAGATTTTCTTTAAAAAAATTATGCCTATAAATATTTGACATAAACATATCGTTATACATGCAAAAAATTCTAGTTTCCCAAAGACAGTATCGCCCTGGTCAATATCCATCCGCTGATTTGAAGTTATAAGCTTGGACACACCTCACCTCATATAATTTTTAAAGGTTTTTTTTGGCCCGGGTTTTTAATAATAATTGTAAAACAAATATTAAAAAACATTTGCTTAGATAAGGGCAGGCAGAATTAATTTAGGTTATTTAAAGCATGAGTGTGGCGACGCCAGGTTACATGCAATTCGCAGAGTTTGATATTTAAACCTTTTTTATGTTAATATATGTTGGGCCTTAAACCAGTGTTTAACACCATCTTTAACGATGTAGTTCTTTCGTTGAATAAACCCAAAAATAATATGCAAGGTATTTTTTTTTCAAGGTAATTTTCCTTCAACATAGGCCAAACTCATTGGATATAGTATTATGACAATATATTATAGTAAGTGGTACCAGGACATTTCTTATTACTATGATAGTTGCATATAACTCAGGTCCACAAATATCCGTCAGAAACGTAAATTGTAAACATAGAAGAAAAAAAATACAAACTAAAAAACTTGATATAAGAACCTTTCAAATTTCAATCCTAGCTCTTACAACATAAAATCTGACTGCAGATATTTTATATAAATTAATTTCTGCTTTGCAGCAATAAAAATTTGGTGCTAAAAAATTTGGTAAAATATTGTTTAATACCATTAAATTCTTAAGCTTTACCAGATTAAATCTCTCACTAACATACTTTTAACATACTTAAATCAAATGATAAAATCATAATTGTTAACTCTATAAAAGAGTTGTACTTATTTTATTAATATTTGAACATCATTTATTGTTTAATAAAATAAAAGTATTAAAAAAATACTATAGTAATTATGGATTCATGTTGAATGCCATAGTTATCAATATTGTTAAAAGTGATAATAAATTTAATGTTCTTGCAAGTTTATTGAATAAACAAAATTGTTTAATATTTTTTAAATGTCTCTTGAGCTGTTAGTGTTTAAATAATTTTTTAGTGGGTTCAACAATAATTAGGTCTAACTCGATTTTGTACTGTTCATTCTGAAACTTGTTTCTTAAATCCTATTCTTAGATTTTAAACGCATATTCAGGGAGTTGTCAACTAAGAATACTCTCTTTAATCTGCACGCAGGTGCTCTGATGGTTAACTGTCAAAGTTTACTTATAATAAAGTATTATGAAGAAAAAGGAATTAGGTGCAAATCCCTAGGCATTTATTCTCGTTGAGTTTAAATCCATAGATGGTTACGATGCAGGCTTTAATGTGGAGTTATTAGTGTTTAAATACGTTTCAAATGAGGTTGATGAGAGATCAGGTAATATGTATTAAAAAATGCTTTTTCTTGGGACTTTGTCAAATGTCTTTTTAAAATAATTGAATGTAATTTAGTTTAACGTGAATGCCCTAAAGAAAGCTCGGTCATAATTCACGCCAGGTTAGGATGGTGGCTTATTTGTCCTGTATTTTGTATTTCTTGCCCCAAGTCAAATAAGTACTATACAAACAATTTTATGATTTTTAATTTTTTTTTAAAAAAGAATTACCTCTTATCTATTTTTTATAAAAACATATTAAATAATAATTTAAGTGGTTTTTAATTTTCTAACGAAATATGCATACTGGCACAAAATTTAAATATCCACCACTACTAGATGGCGCATATTATGTTGTGCGATACTTTTCATTTATAGAAAAACAAAGTTCACCTAAAGATTATAATAATTTCATAAAACTAAGAATATAATAAAAACAACGGTTTACATATGTTTGATATTGATTGATTTAAATTTCCTAACATATTTTTGTAAATGCTGTTTTTTTAATATAATAAATAATAATTAATGTCCTTGACTATCACTAAGTTGAACAATGAACTTAGAATGTGTCAGCGTATAACTTTCTATAAATTTTTCGTTTTTTAACAAAACTTTTTATACACCTATATTAAATAAAAATATGTCAAATTTATTTTACTTTCCTCCCTATGGATTTAAAAATCTCTATTTAGCCATACGTAATATTTTTCAATTTTGAGAAACCTATATTACAATTTTGCATAAATGACTGCGGCTATTGCAAAAGAAAGTTTGAAGAAAAAAAATTGCACCCATTTGAATAGCATTTAGGCGGCTAGTGTAAAAATATTTAAAAAATTAAAAATTTTTAAAATTTAAAAAAAAATTTTTTTTTTAAAAATATTTTGTTAGGCATATCCGAAAATGATCAAAAAACCTAAATTTTCAATTTTTAATATTAGCCGCTAATATTTTTTTTTATTTTAGAAATATTTTTTTTACAATCTTAAAAAAAAATATTAGACGCAGCCTATCATACATATGCATAAGCCGGTTGAGGGTGCTAAGGATTTAGATGCACGTCTCATGATTCCCTTAAAATTTCAGTTTAGGTGTGAAATTTATTCAGACTCTAAATAACTTATGTGAAAAAAATTTATATTATATTTTGCAATTATGTGAGAATCATTCCTGTTTTTGTTAAATTCACAGGTCAACAATTTTTTGAGAGTTATGAGCTAATAACTAAGGTTAAACCTGCCATCTTAGGGGATATCGAATCCGTTTACCGTTTTTCCTAATTAAATTTAGTTTGTCAGTTATAAACATTGGAAATTTAGAAAAAAGGGTCAAAAAATTAAAAAAGATTTAAAAACAAAAATAAATTGAAATTTTATTTTTGCATATTCACAATAAATAAACTAGTATATTTAAACTTCTAATATTTTTATTAAAAACCGATAATATATCGTGTCGCATTTAAGTTTGGACGCGAAATAATTTGTATTATCTTAATGCCGATGTTAGAGCTTGATAAAATTTATTTTTCATTATTCGTGATTTAATATATATGTTACAAGGAATTTTTTTATGCAAAAAGGACTTTTTATTTTTTTTAATAGGGTATATTTAGATCTGTTAATTTGGTCAAAAAAGGCCATTTTTCGTTATAGACGGATCTAAGGAGCCAAAGACGGAAGAAACTAAGAAAAACAAAAAACATATATGAGATTAGGCCATCATGGGATGCATTCTTTTATTTCATAATAATCTCAATTTTGTCATAAATATATATTTGTTGACCTGCCATTTTTGTTAAACAAAATAAATGTGCATTTAGTTATTAATGTAATAGCTTTCATTTTAGCAATCGCCTTTTTAGGAAAGTTTGAATAAAAGGTAAATTATCCTTTTTCCAATGTTCAGTTAAAGATTTTCGTTGATTTAATTAGTATTGCTAATGGATTTTATTCATTATTTATATTTATTAAGTTGCTAAAAAAATATTTGTACAAAAATTTTTAGCCTTAAATATGAGTAACTTTCTGATTCACGCGTTAGGTAAATTGGTTTTATTTCGAGATATTAAATCTGTTTAAAGCTAAAAGGCATAAAATGAGGATTTAATTGGTGTGGACTTAATATATCACTACTATTACGTCCCCATAATTGATATTGAATCAAAGAAAATTGAGGAGAGAGAAATCCTGATTAATGTTTAAGCGTAAAGATAACGAAAATTAACTCATATCTCCTCATATTGTGTCAAGTTACCGACAGATCCGAAACACTGATAATTTTTTTCTTTCATTGTTAGCTTTTTGCCATTGAGGCAGTGAGCTCTTTCAATTTAAGTCTCCATTTGGTTCTGTCTCTAAACTCATATCTATTTAGGTTGTGACATCTCATGCTAGCGTCTACTCTTTAAGACCGGGTGAGTTTAGGTCTGCCCTTTTATTCTTGCCTTGTACTTCAATTGCATTTACCAGATTGCTTAGATACCCGTCTTTTTGCCTCATAAAGTCTATTAAATAACTTAATATATTTTTATTAATCACGAATGCATTCAAATTCAATAAATCTTTTTTTTTTAAATATTTTTTTTGCGTATTTAAATTGATGTTATTTGATAAAATTTAACTTTTGAATAATTTGCTCCAAGAGCAGTCCATCTAATTTGACATAACTTGGTTGGATAACAGTTGTCAATTGAAAATTGAGGGGAAAAGGCAAATTCTTATTTAACGCATTGATTTGTGCCCATGCATGATTTCATGATCCTTTACTTAATCAGGTACAATAGATTAGAATTGAAAAGATCATAATCATAAAAATTTTTTTCGGAATTTTTTAGATTTATTATCGTCAATTTTTAAAATTAAAAAAAATTCTGTAATAATAACATTTACCGAAAAAACTATAATCTTCAAACCTTGTGGTTCACGAAGCAAGTCTATTTTTCCTAAATACGAAAAGGGAAAATTTAATACGTAAAATAATTTCTCATAATTAAGAATAATGTGCCTTATTTAATATAATTTAACTTAAAAATATAAAATATAGTGCAATGAGATGCACACAGGTAAACATAGTAAAAATCTTTTTTAACTTCAATTAATAACACTGAGAGAAATAAAATAGATTTAACATTTTAAAATCTATAAAATGCATCTCATATTTACCGATCACCTTTTTATAAATTAATTTGACATTATTTATTTCCAAAAAAATTATTACTAAACGTAACGTATTCAGCATCCTAGTTTTTATAAAAGGCTTAAGTCTGTACATTAAAAAATTATAACTTGTTGTACTAATAGTTAAATTTTTTATAAGTTTACTCGAAACATTGCATTGGACTATAAAAAGCCTAAATAATTTTTCTTGGTTAACTTGATCAACCATGCTATTGGCCAATGAAAAGCCTCGGCGGGTACGTTTAATTTTTTAGTGAATATCTGTGGTAGAATTTTCATATTCCAATTTATTTTAAAAATATCTTTCACATGGAAAAACATATGTTTATATGACAATCGGCAAAAACATGTGAGGGCCGCATTGCCGTATTCTTAAATAAGTTCAACCTACTGGAGCAGGCTATAATTGTGTTTAGCTCGGCCTTCCTAATATATCCAAAATTAGTGCGACTTTTTATTAAGGCTCTAAAGTGTTCATTACTCTTTCCTAATAACGTTATTTTTGCAGGATTAGATATTAATTTTAATCTATTATTCATTTCATTGTGCCCTCTTTTTTTAAACAATGTCGAAATAGTGAATCAAAAAAATATAACCTGAGAATTAATTCCAAGAATGGTAAATGTATATATTAATTATTTGCTTTTTTTGAGTTTCGTAAAAGGGAAAAAGGCCTTGAGGTGATGTAAAAGATAAAAAAACAGATATAACAAAACAATAATTATGTGAATCAACAAAAATGCATTAATTGCGAAAAACGACTAAAAATTAAAGCATAAACTTAATTTATAACTAGGACAAATATTAAATAAAGGTATACGACAAACTGGATTTTTTTTTTGGGGGGGGGGGGGGGGGGGGAGGGGTGAGGAGCATTGAAATTGCTGCGGCAACGTTCATAACCCTTAGAGTTTTAAGGATTAATCGCGTCTCTCAGCCAACCATGATATCCATAAAAATGACGCCACACTCTCCGGAATATTATAGCATGCAGGCTTTACAACCCTGGCAAAAGTCGAAGGCCAGAGTCAATCACCTTTTAAAAAACAATACCCCCCTTGCCCTACATCTCTTGAAAGAGACACCGGCATACCCGTCAGTAGCCCATTTTAGCCCTGTGGGGTACTAGGCAATCACGTAACCTAGACCAAGAGCTATAGAATTTTCGGCCAGTAAAATGACAATATTTAATTATATTTAATATTTGAGACTGATCAGAAGGCCCTAAAAGATCAGTTAACAACAAATTTTTATTTGAAGATATTAATTCATGCAAATATAAGCGTTTATCATGCATCATAGCAGTGGAGAAAGAATTGCAAGTGGATTATCAACTACTGATTTACAACATGGACATGAAGTCACTTGTAATCACTTTAATGGTCTTCGTTGGGCTAATTTAGGGCTAAATACACCTTCAGCTGCTTTAATTTAATGTTTCTTTTTGAGTCATGCCTTAAAAAGTAATTTGGCTCTTTAGAGGTTGTTATTGGGTTAAACAACGAGTCGCTTAGCGGTCTCTAAATTAACTTAATTTTCATTCAATTTAACACCTTTTTTAAGATCGCAAATAATAAAAATATTACGTTTTATTTTCTATAAAAAGAAGAAAAAATTATACAATATTTAATTGAGTATTCTTTCCTATTTTAAGTTTATTATGAGTATGCAAATTTTATTTCTATGAGCAACTATATTTACTACGATATAATACTCCCAACTATATTCTATTTGGAAATATACTTCATAATATACCTAAGCGCAGAATTTTGACCGCCAAGCCATTTTCGCTAATTGACCCGATAACAATATGAGCCAAACTATTAGGTACACCTTTAAAAGATTAATTTCATTTAATAAAGCTGTTGAATTTAGACGTAAAATCAAAGATCCAGCTCGTCGTCTTTTATTTGATGTTTGTCCTAGTTAACAATTAAATTAAAATTGCCTATTTTTTTAGTTATTTTTCGCAAAATGCATTGTCGTCATTGATTTAATTATAATTTTGTCATTTTTGTATTTTAATCTTACCATAAACCTAATTGAATGTCTATTTCATTGAAACTAAAACATTTTTTCACCTTAAGACCAAGGTAACGACTTACCTAAGTTTTGCATCTTTTAATTCTACGGCAGGTTCCGCAGAGTAAATGAAAATTAATACGTACCGTTTAAAATTTTAGGATCTCAGATAAATTTCGTGGACATTGTTAGCGTTCACCCATCCAATTGATAGCCTAGCTCACTGCTGCTTGGCTTGAGTATAAACCACAATTAAGATTACATAAGTTCAGGCCCGATTCTAGCTTTTCCATTTTAGGGGGGCAAAAAAAACTCGTGGGGGGGCAGAAAAAAATTTTTTGCCGCCTTCGGCGGCAAAATTAGCCGTGACCTTCGGTCACGGCAAAAAATATACATGTACAACAATAGAATCCATGTTTAAAATTTTTTAACAAATTAATAGTAATTTATTATTTCTTAATTTAAAAAATGACTTTATAAATTGAATATGTGAATTAAAATTAATTGTTTTTACTAAAATTAATTGCTTAAACCTTAAAAAGATATGAGATTTGAATTAATTGTAAGTATAATTTTATCATTTGGCATCATTGCGCAAATTAAAAATATGATATGAAAGTTAAAAAAATGAATTATATAAAACTTTGGATTTATGAAAAGTGAAATAAGATTGATTATCATGAAAACAAAATGTATAAGTATGCTAATTTGGAAAAATATATATGAAAAAACACTGGTTATATATAACTAGTTATTAATATTAGGGTAAAAAATTAAATAAAACATGGACATAAACGTTAAATGCGCATAAAATAAGTTTGCAACCATGTTAAAATAGTAAGCAATAATTAGCTGATTATGAGCAGTGTATTGTATTGATCAAACTATTTTTCTTAGAGGATTTTAATTAAATTACAATATTCATAAAAATTCAACGCCCCTAGTTAATGATTTTTCGTGTTCTAAAAGAACAAAATCACCTTTAAGCAGGTCACTACTTGTCAGCCGTTATTATCCTTCTTAAAAAAGAAAATGTGGCCAACTCAACGTTGAAGAACCAATTAACAAACTTATAGGAAAAATGTTAAATAGATTAGAAAACGCATCATTGTAATCATATAAAAATTTAACAAAATCAATAGTAACACATTCCTTGTAATTATTAAGTTTCTTATCAAAAAAATTTTTGGCTACGTCAATTTCTTTAGATAATGAGTTTTTATCAATATTACTTATTTTTTAAAGAGGCTCTAATTTATTTATATCTAAAAGGTTAATCAAATTTATAAAGGGAATCTAAAGATTTTAAACAACTATTATCGGTAAAAAATCTATTATCAAATTATAAATAAATCAATAATATTAAAAGAAATACTTTTTACTTTATCATTAATATTTAAAATATTAACTTATGAGTAAAAAAAAAATAAAAATCAGAAAAATCTTTAGGTTTAGTTTTTCTTTTATCCATAGATAAATTATTGTCATTTAAAAAACTATTAATATCAAAACAATTTTTGAATAAATTTTTAAATGTAGTTTTATTTCTTGATTGTTTAATTTCTAACAAACAATGGTGTATAAAATCAGAAGTTTTAAAAACATAAATAGTTCTGCATTGAAATTAATCTATAATTATTTTTAATAAATAAAATAATTTTTCAATTAAATACAAAAAAATAAATAGATGATTATAAATATGGTCAAAAAACCCCGATTTGGCCCTGTGACCTGAAGATATAGTTTTTTTATTTTTAATTTTTAAAAGAGTATTAAATATTTTTGTGCAATTTTTAAAAAAAAACTATGGGCAGGTAGTGACCATACCACCATTGGGGCAACAGCCGGTATGGTCCCGCATACACTAACTACCTTGATTGCATCATGTTGAAAAAATTTATGAAGGGAAAAAAAATTATTAAAAAAATCTTTCCCTTCACTTAAAATAAGACAATCTTTTACAACAAGATGCAATCGGTGGTTAAAGCAGTGAATATACGGGACATGGTGTCCAGCTATTTTGCTTAGAAATACTTGAACACCATTTTTTTCCCGGGCATTACGTTCGCCCCATCGTAGCATTGTGCGATCAGGTTCTTTGGTTCTAGATTATATTCTAACAAAAGATTGTTGTTAACTGAGAAAATTTCTTAGGCATCAGATTTATGAATTGGTTTCACAAATATAAAGCTTTCTGTAAAATCAAATTTTTCTATATATTTCTGTTAGTTTGATCTCTCTTGCGGATGAGAAGTATTAATGAATAAAAACAATTAAAAAAAGTAAATATTTTTAAGATATTTTTGACGGAGCAAATTTAATTATATTATGCGGAAGAAATAAAATTACTATGTATTTTTGGGGGGGGGGGGGGGCAAATTCAATTTTTTTTGGGGGGGCAAACATAAAATTACTATGTATTTTTGGGGGGGCAAATTCAATTTTTTTTGGGGGGGCAAACATAAAATTAATAAGTATTTTGGGGGGGGGGGCAAATTCAATTATTTTTGGGGGGGCAATCAAAAACTTTTGGGGGGGCACTGCCCCCCCAAAAGGGGTCTAGAATCGTGCCTGCATAAGTTAATGGTCTTTTAAATTAACAAAAAAAAATATTTGTGTATAAGCCTACAACGGTATACACCTCGCATTGTAATTGCCAACATAGAATTTTACTATAACATACAACCAGTTCACACAGATCTTTTACCATGCTAATTATATTTACTAATTAATTATAAAAAGTTTTCCGACTAATCTCTTATTGTAAACAGATATTTCAAATTTATTTTATTTAAGATAAATTTACATATATAATTATCAAAATACCAGATTACAATAATTAAGAAAAAAATTATATTTATAATCGTTATTTATGTTAATATACATTTTTTTTACATTAATAATCTAATATTATTGGACATCCAATCTTTTACAGGAAAAAAAAACAAATAAAGAAACATTAAATTAATTATAAATTGCGTCATATTTTATCTGGTATTTTTTTTATTACATATTGTTAAATAAAGTCTAATCTTCATCTTTTGTATCATCAATCCCATAGAACTGATTGTAAGTGATGCAAGTTTCGCCGTTCACTATGTGAAGCTCATTGACACCAGACAGTTTGCACGTTCCCCCATCAGATTTTGTAGCAATAACCGGCGTATTGGGGCAAATCTTAATTATCAAAAAAAAATTAAGTTTTTTTCGGCCTACAATTTTTTCAGAAGGTAAGTGCATGGACGGAGCGAAATCTAAAGGCCAAAACTACGGACGAAAAACAACATGAGCCATCCAAGGAATCCATTCAGTGTCAAATATATTTTCTCACATAAATAAATCCACCTCTGCTGTATTAATAATCCCTATTCGATCAAATCATAAAAATTTTGTAAGTTTATCTGATATATTTTATATCCTTTTTTAAAATATACCTTTACAACAAAATGGGAATTAATTTTTAAGACATAATATTTAAAAATTCTTGCCCTACCTAATTCATAAAAACCTCAATCTGCTATTAATTATAATTTTTTATTAAATATATGTGCAAAAATATGTTCCATTTTAAAAAAAATATCAATTTTCCATTTTTAATTTTGTTTTACTTTCATATTTTTTATTTTCTATATATAAAGCTTTTGAACGTTTGAAAAAATGTAAAATGGTAAATGGGAAATTAATATTTTGCATAGTTTTATATTTAATTAGGACACGCCTGATTAAATATAAATAAAAGAGTGGCGGTGAGGCTACAAACAATTTAAAAAGTTATTAAACTAATTTTAGATATATGTTTTATTACCACATAATAGATGGTGGGGTCGTATTTCTCCAAGCAAAATTCCCAATTTTTTAAATTGTAGGTCATAGATCCCAAAAAATTGGATAATCCCTGCCTCACTATATATAAATAATTATGATTAAAATTTGAAATATTTATAATAATTAATAAGTATAGAAATATAAAAACACAAACATAAGGTTATAATGATAAAAAAAACCTCCGTAGATAAAAAAAGATTAGGTTTAGCCATTAATATAGTAAAACAAATTTAACCGATGTTACCTATCAATCTTACGCTTAATCATTCCACTACTTAAGAACCACGATGTCATGATTAAACTGTCAAATATCGTCGAGATCTAAATACACTTTCCAAAAAGTTAAACCGTACGGAAACCACTCTCACAAGGAGAAAAACCGTTTCCTAACAAAATTAAGATGCCCTGCTAGCTCTCGCAATCATGTCTACGCTTGATTACACTGCACAACAAAATTACAACCTTAATATTTATGGCAACTATCGTATTTAGTCAAGTCTTTGGTGCTAATTACGAATATGAAATCAGAATATTAGTCAATGGGTGTCAAAGTTGAAATTTTTCTATTTGTTGAGGATAACATAAGTCATCAACAATTCTTTGAGAGTTATGAGTTAACTACAGAATAACCTGCCAGCCATCTTAGGGAATCTCAAATCCGTTTACCGTTTTCCCTAATCAAGTTATTCAGTTAACATTGAATATTTTAGATAAAAAGGTCAAAAAAAACTAACAAAATTAAAAAACAAAAAGAAATAAAAATATTATTTTTGCAAAATCAAAATAGTTCAACTGTTAATTTCAAACTTCAAATAATATTTTTATTAAAAACCGATAATATAATTTGTATTTAAGTTTGGACGCACACAAAATATTTTGTCATATCTAAATGCCAATATAAGAGCTTGATATATAAATAAAATTTATTTTTTAATATTTGTGATTAAAAATATAAGTTACAAAAGATTTTTATATGTAAATAAGATTTTTAAATATTTTCTTTTGTATATTTAGATCTGTTAATTTTGTCAAAAAAGGCCATTATTGTTATAAACGAATCTAAGGAGACAAAGACGGAAGAAACAAGAAATACAAAAAATACATATGAGATTAGGCATTATGGAGAGCATTCTTTAATGTTTTTATAAAATTTCCGTTTCTGACCTTAATATTTGTTGACCTGTGTAATATAGAAAAATGCAAATTCTAAATAACAAAAAGGATATAAAATAATATTTGACATTCATGTCATATATTTACTAAATTTAATGTTTTTTATCTAAAGCCTCAAAAAATGTATACAATAATCGTAATATTTTTGACAAGCATTAATATCATCTAAAGCTTTGAATATTTATTTAGATGTTTATTTGTAATGATAGAATCAACAGTATAGAAACTATAATAATGGACATTGATATAAATTTTTTTTAGAGTTGCTCATATTATGATAACATCCCAATTAATTTTTTATATTGCACCTTTGATATTATGGGTTTATTGCCTAAAAATCATAATCAAAACAAAAAAAACGAAATAATTGATGCGTATATATCTTGATTATATATTTTTTATGTGGCCCATTTTTTAAATTATAATTGCTCAAAATAATCTCTTTTTTATAATTGTGTCAATTATAATCAACAGATGACAGAGATTTAAATTGATTAATTTTGTCAATCAACCATACATAGGTTTTCACATATGTCACATAAATATTTACAGTCATTGTTAGTATCTTTTTATAAGCGTGTTTCTTTTTATTGTGATAGTAAAAAAGGCAATAAATTATTTTTATTTTTTAATAATACAGAAAAAATATAATGCAGCATATGTAATTTTGTAAATGTAACTGTGCCATTTTTTGCGGAACCGAGGGACCTTAAAATTAAATCTTTGAGTAAAGCATGTGTCTCAAAATTTGCATGAAGAATAAAAAATGATAGATAGGCGATTGTAAAAAAAATTAAGGTCAAATATTAAGCAAAAATGATACATAAAAACTGGTTGCCAAAAACAAAACATTGACAATGACAAATTAGTAACAAAAACAAGTTAAACAAAAACCAGCAAAATCAAAAAATGTGCTAAACAACGACACAATATGCACTAATTAGTTAATGAACACAGTTTGTTTCACAAAAAACAATACTTTATATTATTGTTGTTAAACATAAATTTTATTTATGTTTATTATTGTGGAGTCAGATATCTTAAAATATAATACTAAATTAAAAAGGCTTACATATAGTGAGTAAATTATAATATTATAATTAAATATCGATTTACAAGTGCCATCTTCGTAAATTCGAGCTACACGATAAAAAATATGTGTAATTCTGACCCTGAATTCGTAAACAAAATTACAACACGCATTCTTCTACCTACTTTATCATTAACAACATTTATTATTAGACCAATCTTAAACAATTTAATTTGATTGTGTTGAAGCTTTTATTTCTTTACGGATAAAAAAATTTTCGATCACACTGTACCCATATAGACCCCAGCACATTTTGAATATTGAAAATTTTTAAAAATATTATATATTTTAGTTCAAACATTTGACTTTTTTCTTCTATATATAAAAAACAAACTAGTAATTAAAATCTGTAGTTTTAGTTTAAGAATGTTTAGAAATTTTATTCGCACCGTATGAACATTCTCAATTTCATTGTTAAAAAACCATGATATTGCCTCAATGTAAATAACTAAAAAAATTGCAACCCTTTTACAACGTATATTTTAAAATAGTTTTGCATATAAACTGTTTCTATTGTTAGATGAGAATTGTTTTTTATATAAAATACATAGTTTTAGAGGTGATTAGCCAAAATTAATTTTTCATCTCAAAAAATATTGAATCATCTAAAAATGTTATACAAGACCCTCAAACATTATTTGATCAACATAATTGATGCATTTAGATAATTGGCATTATCTGATGATAAATATTCTCATTTTTAAAATTGTTATTTTGTATTAAATAATATTTAAGTCTTCCTAAATAATAACTTAAATTAGTTTGTAATTAAAGAACAGGTTTTTTCTATAAAATAGTAAAAAAAAAACAAAGTTTATAGCTATTAAAGTTAAAGATAACATTTGGGTACGTAAGGACTAGAGCATTTTACAAAAATCTCACCCTACCATTCGCAGGCTAACAAATCATTATGCAAATTTTTTTACGGCATAACAATTTTCTATGCATAAGGCCTGCTGGATATTTTAGAAAAATGCTAGTTTTAAATTGCCGTGTTTTAACGAAAAAATTGTAATGTTACAAAAAATTTTGTATTTGGTTAAATAAGTTCAATTATGCTTTTAATTTGCGCTAGACATTTAAATAAAAAAATTAGAAAATTAAAGAGTATTTAGAAATTAATTGGTAACAAATTTTAAAAACAAAATCATGTAATTAACAAACGGTTATTGATTATGTGTTATGTGGGCCTTTATATTATATTTCTAGCCTTGGTATTAATTAAAATTCTAATGAATTATAAATAATAAAGCGACATTTTTGCACTTTAGATTTGTAAAAAGTACAAGTATAGATTAATAATTTTAAGTAATTCAAAAACTTTTCTAGCAAATTTAAGATTAAAAAAATATAAAAATAAACAAGCTTTTTGGCTTTGCATTGTTAATTTATATTATCCATTATCATTTTTGTGAAAGAAAAAATTGAGTGTAATTTACAAGTATTTAAATGTTATGTAAATTAACTTTTTAATTTTTGTATTATTTATAAAAAAATTATTTCTTGCCAAAAATTATGAAAAAAAGTACAAAAAAGTTTGTTTAAGGCCCTAAGAATATTGCAAAGGCCTTTTTGTCCGCTAAACTGGCATATCTAATTATTTTGCGAGAGATGCATCTTATAATTGATATATAATAAATGAATTATTTAGGTGTAAAATTTAAAAAAGTAAGTTTCCAAAAAATGTTTATACATACTTAACCTAATTAATTAAATTAAGTAAATAGTTTTTTTTAATATTTTACACCTATGGCAGCGGCAAGTAAAAAATTTTGAAAGAAAATTGTTGAGCGCTTGATTACATTAAGGTGACTAGTGAAAATAAAAATATGAAAACATTTTTGAAATTTAATATATTTTTTGTTAGGCAAATCCTAAAACGACTAAAAAGTATTAATTTTTTTTTACCGAAATTTATTTATTTTAAAACTTTTTTTTTACAATTTTTAAATTAGTATTAGCCGCAGCATTTTTAAGAAGATCAACAATATTCCCACGTTTTAAACTTTGGTTTTTATAGGCATCCTACAAAGGGTGGAAAAGTAGATAGAATTTTTGCAATATTAGGATATTGAGATATAAGGAAGAATGATGTTTGATTTTTTTATAATCATATTTAATGTAAGCAAATTAATTTAAAGTATACTTTTGTAGGTAGCAATTTGGTAAAGCTTGCCATTAGAATTCTCATAGTCGCTACATTTAGTTTTAACAAATCATATAACCAATTAACATATAAAATATGCGCACGGATCAGGAATTTATAATTAGCACTCTAAAATAGCGGCCAAATTTGCTTGCCTTAAAACGAAGTATTTTTTTGAGAGTCAATATTTAACTAACAAAAAATAATTAACATTTTTTTATGCGTGTAACAATAATATTAACATGCACATTTAATATTTGCTATATATAAAAAAATTTGATTTATATATATTAGTCTGGCTAAAACATATATTAGCAAAGGCCTAGATTAATCAAAAAATTTTATTAATTCGTATTTTTGCAAATTTTTAAAAGCTAACACTATCAATTTCTAGCTTTGGAGGATCGATACTGTGAATGTTTTAATATATTTGTGCAGAGCTGGGAAACCCATTTTTCGACTAAACTCAAATTTTTGTTTTTTAAAAATTTATGGCAGATTAAAAAAATCGAATATTTATAAATACAGAATATAAGGAGAAAATCTTAAATTTTATAAATATTTTTTGATTAAAGCTATAACCGTTTATTTTTCCCAAATTTTGAAAAATAAAAAAATGAGTTTGACCCAAAAATGGGCATTTTTCAGCTCTGTATTTGTGCCCCTAATTAGAAAACTTTAAAAACTTCTTACGTGCACTCATGTATATCCGCATATACATTTTTTCTTTTCAAACATTTTGCCTATATAATTAAAATATATAAAATATAAATTTAATTTTGGAAAAATAACAATCTAACTAGATATATTTAATATTTTGTCTTAGTTTGACTATCTATTTCTTCTATATCACAGGTCAACATATATAATGTCAGAAACGAGATTGTTATGAGAACATAAAAGAATGCAACCACATGATGGCCTAATCTGATTTATACTTTTAGTTTTTCAGTTTCTTACGTTTTTGGCTCCTAAGATCCGTCTCTAAAAAAAATGGCCTTTTTTGACCGAATTGATAGATCTATATACACACTAAGAAGATATAAAAATTTAAATGGCTTATACTCCTTATAACTTATATTTTTACAAATAATGAAAAATAAGTATTATTAATATATCAGTCTTACATCGGCAATACAAAATATTTCGTCCAAACTTAAATTCGACACGATGTGTTATCGGGTTTTAATGAAAATATTATATGAAGTTTGAATTTAACAGTTTACCTTGTGTGAATATGCAAAAATAAAATTTTAATTAATTTTTGTTTTTAAATCTTTTTTGTTTATAACCTTTTTATTTTATAATTTTCAATTAAACCTGACTAACTAAGTTTGATTAGGGAAAACGGAATTATTATTCCCTAAGATGGCAGGTTATATCTAAGTAGTTAGCTCATAACTCTCAAAAAATTAGTAAAGTTATTTTAACAAAGTTTTATAAAATTATTAGCTCAATAAAGATTAATAGAAGGCTGAGAAGAGTTTTTGAGATATAAAATTTTGACGTTAAGAAAATGGTAAAAACCCATAAAAAAATTTTCGTATTTTTTTTGATGAGCCTTTTGAAAAGAAGGGTGGGGGGGGGTGGGGGGGGGGGGGGGGGGGTGGGGGGGGCATTTACTACTCCTAGGTCAGTAGGATTAAGTGCGTCATCGTTAATACATTAATATTTATTGAAATAAAGCCACATTCTCCGGAATTGTATCTACTGGCTTTTAACCATAGCAAAAATTAAAGATTAAATTCATTTATCTGCTAAACAATGTCCCCTTGTCTAACATCTTTTTAAAGAGACGGCATATCCGTCAGGCATAAGATCTTTTTGCCTAGGCAAATTTTTATTTTATTAAACGAGCTAGAGATTGTTTGGCCAAAAAGAGACAATATTTAATTATATATAAAATTTGAGACTGTGCCATAAATATTTCTAAACCAAAAATATAATGCGGGTATTAATTGATATAAACGCCAAAACATTAACGGTTCAGATAATAAAATTTTCAATGTCAACTTTAATAAAATTATAACAATGATAACTCTGGAAAACAAATTTTGGACGACCCTAAGCATCATTTACGGCAACTATGGTTTTTTGGTCAGTTTTTGGTGCTAATCACTAATATGAAATTAGAATTTTAGCCAATGCCTCCCATTTTTAGTTCGGTGTCAAAGTTGAGATTTTTCAATTTTTGGGGTATTTTGGGCTTCTATGTCATAAAACCTATGGGTAGTAACAAAAATTTAAATATATATTTAGATAACGAAAACATTCATTATTCACGCAAGGGATTTAAATTTTTTTTTAATATTTATTTTTTATTTTTTCATTTTTATAAAATTAGTGGTTTTCGTCATAAAATCCGTTTTTTGATCCTAAATAACAATTGCTAATAATTTTAGGTAATAACCTTTTTTAGATATGTTTTTTTTGGAATCTGAATTTGCCAAGAGATTTTTTGTAGAATTAATAGTATAAGAAATTTTGTAATTTTTTTTGAACTTTGGGTCTTAAAAAAAATTGGAGGCATTGGAAAAAAAATAAACACGGAATCTTTATCGCAAAAAAAAATCTCTACAAAACTCTCAAAAAATCTTTTATGTTGTTTTTTTTTGTTGTCTAGAGTATCATTTAAAAAGGCTGGTAAAGTCTTACTATAACAATTTTAGCATTATTGGAACTAAATGTGAAAGTTGCATCAATTCAATTGTGCAGGTAATGTTCACAAAAAAAACTTTAAAATTTTATCGGTTGTTTTGGCTGTATAACCACCTGTGAAATGATAAAAAAATTGTATTTTTTTACTTCTATCAAATCTGGACGAATCTTCAACCCTAATTAAACAAAGAAGATTTTTGATATAAATTAAATGCAAAAATATTTTTTTTTAAAGTTTGGAAGTAAATTTTTTTTGTAAAATTTAGAATTTCAATTTATAAATTTTTTTAAATTATACAACTCCATTTTATATGAATATAGAATTTTTGAATTTTGATTTAAGTTTGTTATGGGCGATAATGCTTACATGTAAAAAGTTTAACATAAAAATTATTTTTCACCTATGAAATAAATTATAAAATAAAGATCATATTTTTATGCGAACATTTAAAGTCATTGCTTTTAACAAAATTGAGTTTTTTTTCTTAAAATGCTAAATTATTATTGATGTTGTCAACAAAATTCTTTGGCAAAATGTTTATTATTATTATTATTTTTATTAATTTATATTATCTAACATATTTACGGATCTTTAAAAATTAAAATAAAATATAAGATTTCAGTATAAAGAGTGTAGACGCTGATATTTAATAGAATTAGCCAATATCTTTGGATCAATCCATCACTAGCTGCTCTCAAGCTAAATCTTTCTACCAACCTCCAACGAATGGGGCAATAAACAACAATAACATCAATAAAATTTAAAATTTTAGGCCATTTTAGCTTGCTGTCAGGCACCAGTTTTAAAAATTATATTTGTAGGTTATTAGGAAAGCTGTAATATTTTTAAGGACCCTATTCCCTGTTGACAGTTTATATATTTAATGGTTTTTATTTTAAAGTGGGTAAATCTCTTATTTTAATTTTGACCTCTTGAAAAAATTATACCCGTTAAATTTTTATAATACCTAATATTTTTAAAAAAGAAAAATGACAAATGTAATCACTCCTGCCCCTAAGGCAAACTTGGATTGCCATCTAAATCGATTTATAGTGAAATTATGGGAAGGGCGTCAAGTACATTCCATTTGAAATGAGTAAAATAAAGTAGAATTACGGTTTGAGTCTATGAAAAATAAAATATATTTGAAAAACAATTACAACATCACTCAATATATAAATGTAATTTTGCCATGATTCAAAAATCTCCCATTCTGAAACTCTGAAATATCTTATACTCAATAACGAATGAGTTAAAGATACAATAAAAAATATAAAAAAAGTTTTAAATTTTAAATTTTGTAGTTAAATATCAATATTTTAATTTATTAATTAGCTTTTCCACATATAATATTACATAACAATTTTGAAAAAGTCTCCAAGTAAATACATTTCTATAATTAATATGAAAAACACGTATATCACATTTTTTGAATATGACTCACTCATTTAAATTGATATTATTAATGTGATTTTGTTTTTATATTACACATCGGTCTACAAATAATAATAAATGGTAGTTTATGATTTTTTCAGAAAATAAATTCTACTCAAAGGTCTATATTTTTTTATTAAGTTACCAGGGCTCTATAGAGCCATAAATTCAAATATTAGCCAAATTTGTCAAAATTGACTTGTTACAATTGACTCGTGGATTTGTTTAGAATAATTTTTTACTTTAATTATTATAATAAATAATATAACAAACAGATGATCTTTATTTTAAAATACATCTACAATTATATAAATAAATTGAACCTTAATTTACATACACAAAATTTGACAAATTAAAATGATATGATTTAAGTTAATATTTAACAGTTTAGCTTTTTATTGTTATTATATTTCTTTCGTTTAATATTTTATATTTTTATCACAATTATAACTGTTTTGCAAAATTGAATCGACGCAATGGTAATCGATTAAAATTGTTTAGATAGTTTTTGGCTAATACCCTTTTTAAATTAAAAAAAAAAACTCTGTTAAAAAACAAAATAATTTTGTAATTTTCTCGCTTAAATAAATACAGTCTAACAACAAATTAAAAACAAATCTAAATTTTTTTTTACAAGTTTTTAATAATGACTTTTATCAGGAGCGTATGTAGAATCTTTTCTATAGGGGGGAGCAAGAAATTTAATGAAGAAACTACAAATTTAATTTCAATATCGATATTTTATTTACAAAAAAATTGTTTTATAAGGCTGTATATTTTCCAAAAAATAGCAATTTTATTGGTTTCTATTCCCTTTTGTAAATCAAATGCGTTCTTATTTTTTACTTTATTGGCTACCACATATAGAAGGTTAAATTCCGGATTAGCATAATTCAACCGAAATTGATTTAAAACTGAAGTAATAACTTTTATGGTTGATTTGGTATAGAACTTAAAATAATTTTCAATATTTTTAATTTCTTTTTATTTTCTAACATACATTACACTGGATAAACACCCTTGAGCTTTATGGCAACAATCGTTTTTGATTGGTGTAAATTACAAAAAAAAAATCTTAAATTTTAGTCAATATCTTAAATTTTTGTTATTCGATTTCAAGAATAAGACTTTACTATTTTTGGGGGGATTGAGGTTTTTGTATTATAAAATCCATGAATACAAACAAAAAAAAATAGGTAGATTAAGAATTTATTTATTTTCGTTTGTTTTTTTAATAATATTTTAATTTTTTAAAATTTGCAAAATTTGTGGTTTTCTTCATAAAATCCGTCTAGGTTCTTAATAGCTTGGAACTCAATTGCTAATAATTATAAATAATAACTAGACACATTTTTTAATAGAAATCTTAATATGCTAATAGATTTTTGGTAAAAAAATAGTTTATAAAATTGTTGTAGTTTTTTTCAACTTTGAACGCAGTAATTGACGACATTGGGAGAAAGACGAATCCCAAGAAAAGTCTTTACAAAAACCTAAAAAATTGGTCAGGCTTTATGAAACACACTGTATACATTGAGCCAAGAGGATAATTTTGTAATTGAATAGAATTATTAGAAAATAAAACTTTCTTTTAAAATATATACAACAACAGAAAGCATCATATAATTTGTGTTATTGCAAAAATTGTAAGCTAGGCTAGTGTACTATTTTAAGACAACATTACAATTGTATATTTTTGGTCTTTATATATAATCTCCTAACCGGCAAATATCTGCTGTATGCTTGAGCTTTCTAACCTATCCACGACCTAATTTTGGAGCGATTGCACTGCAATTAAACATTATCTTGCCAAAAATTTAAAAAAATTTTTTCGGTGCAAAGACTATTGCATTAAATTAGTTTTCTCATGAAAAAGTGTACATACGAGAAAATAATAAGTAAAAATTCAAACCATGGCTGAATATCTTGGCATCTAATTGATAAAGAAAATTATTATCGGGTAAAGATTTATTTTTATTGATTGAGAAGTTTGCTACTTCCCCGGAACCTATTAGTTTCACCAGGGTAGGTTCGGAAAATAATCTGTGAAACATGAGAGATGTCGCCAGGCAAAAAAGCTTGTTTGATAAATTTATTGATACTATAACAATGACTTTTTATAATTAAATGAAAATATAAAATAAAATTAATATTTTTACTATATTCGGTCATTTTCAGAGAATATGAAAAAAAAAATGTAAAGGTATGATAATTAAGACATTTTGGTGAGGAAAAAATTTTTTAACTTTAACTTGCAACATATTTATAGACTTTACTTAGAATTTTAAATAGAAATTTTTTTTTATAAAATACTCTTCATCATTTTCACCTTTACTAAAGCTCTACTAAAATATTGTATTATCTGTAAATCAAAATGATCGCTTAGCTAAGATTTTTTATTGTTCGAAGCCAAGTTGAACTCAAAAATGTTTTAAGTTAGATCAAAGGTGCCGAAACTAACATCTGTTTGTCATTTTGACCAAATAATTTAGGGGAGTATAAATTAAGGAATAAATAATAATTTTCTTTATATGAAATCTAGTTAATTTTTTGCCGAATAATATGTAAATAAAAAAAATTATTCTAAGCTAAAAATTAAATTATGCATCTTTAAACCCTAAATAACATCGTAATAGTATAAAAATTATTAAAAATTTGCCCACATTTTCGGGTTTACAATCTTGAATTCTTGAATTGCTTATAGTTTTTCCTAATCACGTGTAAACCAGCTTAAAAAAATAAAAAACAAAGGAATATTGAAGAAAAAAATATTTATACTAAACACAAATTTAAACTTTTATTCACTGGACAACAAAATTTGGACGATCCTAAGCAACATTTATGGCAACTATAGTTTTTGGTCAAATTTTTGGCGCTCACGAATATGAAATTAGAATTTTAATTTTTGGGGTATTTTGGGCTTCTATATTATTAAACCTATGGGTAGTAACAAAAGTTTAAATATATATTAATATAACGAAAACATTCATTATTAACGTAAGGGGTTTAAATATTTTTTAAATATTTTTTTTTACTTTTGTAAAATTATTGGTTTTTGTCATAAACTCCGTTTTTTGATCCTAAATAACTTGAAAGTATATTGCTCAGAATTTATGTAACAACTTTTTTTAGATATGAAAGTAATCTGAATATGCCAATAGATTTTTTGTAGAATTAATAGTAAAAAAAAATTTTAATTTTTTTCTGAACTTTGGACGCTGTTAAAAAAATGGAGGCCTTAGACAATAACTACACCCGGGATCGTTATCGCAAGAAAATTCTCTAAAATACCCTCAAAAAATCGTTTATGTTGTTTATTTTTATTGTCCAGTGTTATTACTCATTTATAAAACCGATATTATATCGTGACTTGGGAGTCAAATATTTTTCTTAACATATTTAAAAGCTTTTATTTTTTTTTATAAAAAAAGTTACGATTGATCTGGGTATTATCTAGGTGGCAAAATCTGTTTATCTGTTTTATATTATGTCCGGTATTTTATATTAAAAAAAGTCAAAGCCAAAAGTCTTTTCTGGACAGCAAAAAAATTGACCAAAGGATTTCAGGTATGGTTAAAGCGAACAATTAAATATAATTTACCTGTACGAGTTGTTATTAGCTCGACGAACAAAATCAATATTAAAAATACAATTTTCATATTTAATGAGTTAGTACGTAAAAGATTTCGAATGTATTTGAAAATAAGTTAACTTAATAAAGTCACGTTTATATATATAGGTCTGGAGTAAAAAATAAAGTAGGGGATAAGGCGGCTGGGGGGGGGGGGGGGGCGGAGGTGGGATATCAAATGCCAATTTAGTGTTGCCAAAAAAATATGTTTTAAAAATATATGTTTGGTGAGATAGTATAGCTTTAAAATTAGCGTATGAACTGTTGCCATGAAAACCCAATAAATTTTGGCATGAGACATTAAAATTTAAGCAAATATTTTAAATTTTAGGTAGCACTAATGTATATAAAAAACATCTTTTACATGTGATATTAATAGAAGGCGCATCTTAATCAAAACGACGATAATATTATTTGAAGCCAAAAAATGTTGGTAAATTATTATAATGTTTATTTAGTAGCCCCATGGGGAGAGGGGGTGGGAAATCTAGCCTGGCGGGGAGTTTTATGCCAAAATTTTAGCTCTATTTATTAATTTGATATAAACATGTCTACAGCTTTTTTTACTTAGTTACTAGACTTTGCCAGGCTAGCACCCAACTATGTTTTAAATGGCTAAGAAGTTCAGTATAATTGTGATCATGAGATAAAATAGCATTGTTTATGATAATAGACCATCAAAATTAATCTTAGATGAAGGTTGAGAAACTTATAAAATTAATTTTTTAACCATTATAACGACTTAAATACGATTTTAAGCTAAAAATGTGATATTTTGAGGCACTGTATCTTTTATTATACCTTCTCTTTAAATCAACACACGCAATTAGCACTTTGGGGTCCATACGGACCCCAGTACACCTTAAATTTTGAATATCTTTAAAAATATTATATATTATGGGCTAAAAATTTTTACTTAAATATAAAATAAACAAAACTAGCAATTAAAATTTTATCAAAGTCTAATAACGGAATTTGTTTAAAATTAAAAAATTAACAACCTCTCATTTAGTTATAAACCATTTTATTGCCTCTATATTTTAAACTTAAAGAATTGCACCTTAAAATTTATTTATCTTTTTAATAATTTTAATTATTAAATATTAAAAAAATGTTTGTCATGTATAATAATATTATAAATTATTTTTTTTTAATTAAAATATTTAGTTTTTATAATTTTTAGCCAAATATAATTTTTTTCAAAATATTTTTTATAACAGAACTCTCAAAATATTTTCAACTATATGTACAAAAGCGATATTAATCATATTGATACATTTCATTTATTGGCTTGATTTATATAATCTAATATGAAAAAATAAAAAAACTTTAAATTTTTTTTCTGCTTTATGTCAAATAAAATTTGCAATATTTATTGATGATAACTTATATTGGTATATAATATAAGAGCACTTTCCCTCGTCAAAATAATACAAAAATAAAGATTATAGCTTTAATGGAAATAGAGGTGTAGTAAAATTGGGGCCATATGAACCCCACCATAGCATTCGCGTTACAAATTTCTCACCCTACCATTCGCGGGTTGAAAAGATAAAAATTTTAACACCCACCTATACGAATTCATATTATTATTTTTTTTCGTCGCCTGCTTTTGTTTTTCCAAGCGAACCAGTTGTTCTTGCCTAAACTTTTAATACACAGTTCAATAATTTTTTAAAAGTTATAAATTAACTACAGAGATCAAACCAGTCATCTTTAGAAATATCAAATCCGTTTACCGTTTTTCCTAATCAAACTTAGATAGTCAGTTATAGACATTGAATTTTTTAAAAAAGGTTAAAAAACCAAAAAAGATATAAAAACAAAATTAAATTCAAATTTTATTTTTGCATATTTATAATAGTTAAACTTCGGAAGAAACTATGAAAAACTAAAAACAAATATGAGATTAGGCCATCACGCGAGTGCATTTTTTTATGTTTTCTTAATAATCTCGTTACTGACATATTTGTTGACCTGTGATATACATGGTCTTTTTTAAGTTTTTTTTTCCGTTTCTTAAATCCACCCTAATTTATCACCATATTCTGTACCAAAAAATTCAAAATTTGAACTAATTTTGCGACCTTATGCTTATGAGGAAATTTTAGATAATCTTTAATATAGAAACATTTAAGTATTTTATTTAAAATTGAGATATTTTTATATACACACCAACATATATGAGACTTAATTTTTTTTAAATTAAAATATGGAGTTTAAGTTCATTTTAGCCTAACTTAAGAGCTTTATTTTTCAATTCCATTTTTTAGTTTTATAGCTGGCTAAAAGTTCGACCCAAAAACGCTAAACGGCTTAAAAATATATGTGACAAATAATTTATGAGAAAATTCTAATTTTAAATTTTTATGATATACTGAGGGATCGAAAAATTTATTTTGGTTAAAAAACCTTTAAATGGTTGGAGCAAAAAGACAAAAGAGAAAACCAAAAATATGCATTAAATGCCATCGTTAAATTTCATTGACATTCTTTTTTCTGATATTGATATTTGTAAGCCTGTGTCTTACATAACTAAATTACATTAAAACTATAAATTCAAAATGTAGAATTTAATTTTTGAACCTAAGATAACAAAATGATCAGTCTTAAATTTTAAATATAATAAAATATTGTCATTATGCTGGTCGAAAATTTTTTAGCTCTTGGTCTAGGGTGATTGCCTAGTACCCGACAGGGCTAAAAAGGGCTAAGCCTTGACGGGTATGCCGTCTCTTTCAAGAGATAGGACAAGGGGGTATTTGTTTTAGCTGGTGAATGACTCTGGCCTTCGACTTTGCCAGGGTTGTAAAGCCTGGATGCTATAATATTCCGGAGAGTGCGGCGTCATTTCGATGGATATTATTTAATGGCGAAGAGACGCGCTTAATTCTATTTACCCTAGGGGTTATGAACGTCGCCGCATAGCAATTTCAATGCTCCTCACCCATAAAAAAGATAACATATTGAAACAACGCGGTATTTTAATTTCATAAACTCACTTTTTATGTGTGTCTGAAAAAAAATTTAAATTTTTGCAGTTTTTTTTTCAGCCTTTTTTTTATTTTGGTTTCAATCAAATTTGCTTCTACATTATTTAACCCATGAATGGTAGAGAAATTTATAACGCGAATGCTATGATGGGATTTTTCCAAACGAACCCCATTTTTAAACCTCTAGTTCAAGAGTTTTAAAGCTATAATCTATGAATGTATTATTATAAAGAACGAGTTCTTATATTATAATTGGGTGGGTCTGAAAAGCAAAATCCTAAAATGCAAAATCCCAAAAAGCAAAATCCTAAAACGCAAAAACCGGAGGTAATTTTTTATTTTTAAAAAAAAGCGGGCAGAGATTTTAATTTTCACATTATTATGGAATTTGTTGGTATTTTGATTGTTTCTTTGATGTTTAAGTAATTTTTAAGGAATTTTGCTTTTAAAGATTTTGCGTTTTTCGGCCAAATTCAGTAATTTTTCAGACAAATTTTTTTTTCAGATTTTGATTTTAGTTGATTAATATGGTGTCCCTTTGATGTTTTAAGGTAAAATTTTGCCGCTTTTCTGGGATTTTGCGTTTTTTGGCCGAATTCAATAATTTTTTAGACAAAATTTTTTTTTTAGATTTTGATTTTAGTTGATTAATTTGGTGTCCCTTTGATGTTTACAGGTAAAATTTGGCTGCTTTTCGGGGATTGTTTTTTGGCCTAATTCAGTAATTTGAAAAATTATTTTTTCATTTAGTGTATATATAAGATCGCCTCTTTCCAGGGATTTTGCGTTTACAATAAAAACAAAATTATAGGGATGGGTTAAAGTTTATAATTAAAAATAAAAATACCCTAATTAATCAAGTATGAAGGCGTGAAAAGGATTAGAAATAGAAAAGGAGAGGAAATTCAAATCAATTATTATTAATTTCTGTAAGGTGAGAGGTCTGCCCGCCCCTCGGTTGCTCTCAACCTCTAATTACAAATATTAGGTATAAAATATGATGTTCACCTTTTAAATAATTTAAATTTATCTTCCGTTATTTAATGTCCGAATATAAGTTCGTTAAATGAATAAACCCAGAAATAAGAACGGTAAACAATGTTAATATGCGACCATAAAGATTAAAATAAAATAGGAAAACTAGATGGAGTATTTTGTTTAGTTTACAATTCAATCCTTTTTTTTTTAAAAATTATGAATTTTTTAACCATTAAAATGCATTATGTTATTTATCTTTAATATATTGATTATATAACAGAAGGTTTTGTTGCGCCAAAAACATGTTAATCTTTAAGGTTTAAAAAGCAACATATAGGGTTAAATTTGAGGCTATTTAATGCCTAAATATAACTTCTTTGGGGGTTCTTCCCTTCATTTTCTAAAGGGGCCGCGTATCTAGATTAAAGTCGGTATTCGAACTCTCGCCGGCTTCCACCCGTTTCAAAACCCCACATTCATTTAAAAATTCTAAAATTTATGTCCCTCTAGCCCCTAAAAAAATTTAGCTGCTCCTATATTTTAAATGTCATTAATCATACGTATTAATTCTGCACTCTGTATTTAATTAAAAAATTTAGAGCTCCCTCACTTGAATATCTAGGTTTCACAGCCCACCTTTTTTGACAATTAAACCTTCAAATTTTTTATAATCTTGGTCTTCCTCCTGAGAGTTGGCATCATCCAATCTCACCGAAAATGTATGCTTTTAGAGTGGGTTGTCAAAAATTGCTTTTAGGGTTAAATGGCCAATACTCGCCAAATTCTTTCCAAAATTTATGAATTTTGCTTTTTTATCATATTTATATTTTGTAAAAAAAAGGCTAAATAATTAAAGATTAATTTAAAACTACCATTCGCACTTGTTTTGCTATGCGATTATATCACAGTCATATTGCCAATTATAATAAAACATTTATTGATTATCTTATGGGGTATATTGAAGAAATGATTAATTAATATTGCTTTATGATAAATAAAAATTTGAAGGTACTGGGCGTATGGAGAGGGGGTGGGGAGCCGGTGCGTGAATTTGGAGCTCATGGTAGTATTGCTATACTTTCAACTAAAAATGTTTTCCTATATATTAATTTCTTTTCTAAACCAATTCGTATATAGTCCTAGCCTTATGCTATTTTAGATATTTTTAGGTATTAAGTAAAAAGCAACAATTTATATTAAGGAGGTTCAAATTTTGCTCTATTTCAAGTGTTCGTGTCATATTAAATATTAAAAAGTGAATGTTATTTTCTGCAATTCCAAAGCTGATTTCCAAATTGCCACTATGTTAATCAATTAAATCAAAATCATAAAAAAAAATTTTCTTAAAATTTACTGAATTAAAAAATAATCCCCGAAAAGCGGCAAAATTTCACTTTAAAAAAAAGGGACACCTTATTAATCAATTGAAATCAAAATCAAAAAAAAAATTTATCTAAAAAATTACTGATTTCGGCCAAAAAACGCGAAATTCCGGAAAAGTGGCAATACCTTAAAACTTCATTTTGACACCATTTAAAGGAATTAAAATCAAAATCAGAAAAAAAAAATTTGTCTGAAATATTACTGAATTCGGCCAAAAACGCATATTCCCCGAAGGCAATTTTACCTCGAAACATCAAAGGGGCATCATATTAATCAAAAACCAAACTCAAAAAAAAATTTGTCTGAAAAATTACTGAATTCGGCCAAAAAACGTAAAATTCCGGAAAACGGCAAAATTTCCTTAAAAGATCAAAGGGACACCATATAAATTAATTCAAACCAAAATCTGAAAAAAAAATTCGTCTGAAAAATTACTGCGGCCAAAAAAAGCATAATCACCGAAAAGCTTAGTTTGAACTTAAAATTCCATAGGGACAACATATTAATCAATTAAAATCAGAAAAAAAAGTTTTGTGTGAAAAATTACTGAATTCAGCCAAAAAACGCAAAATCTCCGTAAAGCGGCTAAATTTCACCTTAAAACTTCATAACATATTCGTTGTATTCATTTTGTTTTGTTCAGAGTTTTCGGGATTTTCACACCCGCCTTCTGAGGGCTGACGGTGACCCAGATTTGACTCTGGACTCCCTAGGCATCATCGTTTAGGGCCTACTGCCTTGTAGGTCACCAGTAGTCATGTGGCTACTCTCTTGCTAAAACTTTCTCCTGAAAATAAAATCTGCCTTCGCCGGAATTCGAACCCCGAACCTTTAGGCTTATTCAGGTTACAAGCAAGCGCTCTGCCACTACACTATAGGCCGATAAAACTTCATAACATATTAATTAATTAAAATAAAAAAAAAAGTTTTGTGTGAAAAATTACTGAATTCGGCCAAAAAACGCAAAATCTCCGAAAAGCGGCTAAATTTCACCTTAAAACTTCATATAGACACCATATTAATCAATTAAAAGATCAGAAAAAAAAAAAGTTTTGTGTGAAAAATTACTGAATTCGGTCAAAAAAAAACGCAAAAATCTCCAAAAAGCGGCTAAATTTCACCTTAAAGTTTCAACTTAAAACTTCTTAGGGACAACATATTAATCAATTAAAATCAGAAAAAAATGTTTTGTGTGAAAGATTACTGAATTCGGCCTAAAAACGCAAAATCCCCAAAAAGCGGCTAAATTTCACCTTAAAACTTTATAGGGACACCATATAAATCAATTAAAATCAAAATCAGAAAAAAAAATTTTGTCTGAAAAATTTGAATTCGGCCAAAAAACGCAAAATCCCATGAAAATTACATACATCAAAGAAACAATCAAAATACCGACATCCATAATAATGTAAAAAAAATCTCCGCCCATTTTTTTTTAAATGATTAATTAAAAAAAAACTTTCGGTTTTGCGTTTTAGGATTTTGCTTTTTGGGATTTTGCATTTTAGGATTTTGCTTTTCAGACCCACTCATTACAATTTATATATGTAAGATAAGGCTATATTATAGCCCATTTATAACCATTTGCTTTAAATTTTCTACATTGACCGTAATGTTTTTTTAGATTTATTTTAGCTTTTATATCTTATGTGTATGCAAAACATTGACTTATGGTAAAAAATGTAGTAATAATTCTAGATACTTAAAAAAGTCGATTATTACCATCGGAAGGTTTAACTCTAAGTTAAAAAAAAATTCTAGTACTTGTTTTTGGTTTTTTACCAATAATAATCTTTTAATCATTTAATATACCTGCCAATTTAAAATATGAGAAATAATTGTCAATTTGTTCCCTACTTTAAACGTAAAAAACTATCAATAAAAGGATAAAATTTGATAGGTATAAACAAATTTTGGAGAGTAATAAGCTACTGAGAGATAGCTGCCATCTTAATTCAAATCCGTTTACCGTTTTTACTATAATCAAACTAAGCTAGTCAGCTATAAACATTAAAAATTTAAAAAAAAATTTAAAAGAATAAAAATGGTTAAAAAAAAAATAAATTGAAATTTTTTTTTCGCATATTCACAAGTTAAATTTAAACGTAAAACAATATTTCATTAATCCAATAATATTTAGAAGTTTGCATGCGAAATTTTTTAATTTACTGCTTAGCATGATAGACTATCATTTCTTATTATTCGAGATAATGAATTTAAGTCACAAAGAATTTTTATATAAAAAAAATTCTTAATTTTTATATAAAAAAATTCTTAATTTTTTTTTTAATGTATTTTCGAGGTCGCAAAATCTAGTAAAAAGGCCATTTTTCGATATAAACGAATCTAAAGAGCCTGAAGAAACTATAAAAAATGAAAAATATATATGAGATTAGGTCATAGAAATGAATTCTCTATATCTTTTTAAAAAATTCTTTTTTTCTGAAATTGAAATTTGTTCCTGTGTTACTCAAAATATTGGAAAGATTTAAAATAAAATCTTTAAAAATGTAGTAAGTTGTGAATTTTCAAGACAAAACGCCAAATTACGGATGATTTTGCATTAACGTAGGTAAAGAATGTATTTTAATAATTGAACTAATTACTAAATAGATAAGTCTTGTAAGTATATAAAACTTATATAAGTATAATTAATGAACAAAATCACGACTCCAAATTATAAAAAGCTATGTAAGTAAATTCTTTATGCTTTAAAATATTTGGCTCTTATTGTCAAGATCCTGTCACAAATGTATGCGCCCAAGTATTGCTATATATGAGCGCTTTATTGTTGAGAGAGTAATTATCGGAATCATTTTTTGATGAAACATCACGTAAGAGTGTTGGATTGAAATTACCACGTGATTGTAATAAGGTAAGGGCTCGATCATGCCCAAGAATTGGCTCTAATTTTAACCAATCGTATTTGGCATCGTAAAGGGCAGTCATTCGTTGGAAGTGAGGTAGGGATAACCCGGGCACGCCATCTAATCTTGTACTTTTAAGGTTTCGGTTTGAACAATCGGCGTATATATCGCAATAGTATTCGGGGTAAGTGGGTAGCTCATAAAAAATACATTCAAAAATGTTGGCAAACCGTGGTTTTCTGAAAAAGTAACTACGTTCGGTATTTAATATTATGAGAGATTGATCAAGGGCCAGGGAATTCACGTAATTTTCCCATTCATAGCGCGTTTTCTTGGCCGACTTTGGCATTAGAGACGAACTATTATCGTGATTTGGATTCGATTCCGATTGTCTATCGGTATCAAAGGTCTTTATTAGCCTACGGACCTTTTTAATGTGCTTTTCGTCATCGTACCTATGGGGTGGTGTATAATAGAAAATAATATTTAAGATTATTAGCTTAAAAGATTTTAACTATAAAGAATAGATGAGTTTTTAATTAAACGACAAAAAAATATGTTAAATAAAAAGAGAGGAAAAAGTTATGTAAAAGCTATGAGTTAAGGAATGAGTTATGCAAATACCGTTGCCAAGTAATATTTTTTCATATTAAAAAATTTGAAGATCTATCATTACATAGTACAATGAATTCTGTTAGGCCACCGGCAAAGTGAGTTACTAAATTTTAAAACTATATTAAAATAAATTTATAACAATTTTACAAAAAGGCCTGCTTTGAACATGACCTTAATCAAACTTTCAATTGGTTTAAAAATGCAAACTAAATAAAATTTTAAGCAAAATAAAATGAAAATATATTCGTTACTCTGTGACAGACAAAAATTCTATTTCCTTGTCCATCAAATAATTCCTTAATCTAACGTAGTCAAAGTACGAGGAAATGTATATAAGTGTCCTTTTGAGAGCTTTCCTATTTTCATTTAATATTCGATGTGACAATATGCGCTCAATAAAAAAATTGAAACGAACGTCGGGTAAGCTTGGAGCATCTCTAGGGTGTGGCTGAATCGGAATAAATTGCTAGGATATTAAAGTAAAGATGTAAATTAAATGAAAGTGAATTTCAAAATCTTTTTATAAATTATTTTATTCAACAACGTTTCACAAATAACACATTAAATATTTAATGTAAAAGAAATAAAATAACATTAAATAATTTCCCTTGTTTAAAACAAAAAAAATTTGTAAAAAATTTTGAAATTTCTAAACAAATAGCTATTTTTTTAAATGAATGTTTTTAACATAAATTTTTGTAAATTTTATGTTATAGTTTACGTGTGTAAGGCTAGTTTGTATTTGGTTGATAATTCCAGTTTGTAGAGTGTTTTGAAACATAACCTTGCCTTCGAAATCTAAAATATATTAGATATTATGTTTTTTTTATTCATATTTCAATTGAAATATAGTAAGGAAAGTGTTCTATATATTTTTGTACTTTGATAACTTGACAATTAAATTACTTATTTTGTAAAATTGTAATTGAGGATACACTATCAATTTCCTTATACTATAAAATTAAAAAATATAGGGGGAAAATATTAATATTATTATTAACTATGTTCATTATTATTTTTAAATTTTAAAAATTTTATTAAGTAAACGCATTTATTAATATCAAAAACTATAGGCAAAGAAACCCCCTTTACTCCATTAAAAAAAACTTTAGTGCCCTAATAGCAATATCAATCCTCCTAAAAAAATGTCAAAAATAACTAAGAAAAAATATGTTTTATTCAAAATCGTAGCCAAATTTTATGTATATATAAGACACAAATTTTAAAAAAATTTTGGGTCTTTCTAATTTTGGGTGGCTTAACTGCAACTTTTGAAACACTCAGAGCAAACATGGCAAATTTAAAAAAGATATAAATTGTGAATAAACCAATTAGCTAAATCAAGAAGCTGTGTAAATATAATATAAGTTTGGCGCTCTTTAATAACATACAGGCGTCCAAGACTTAATCGAAAACAAGCAAACATATGAAAAAATATGCAAAGAGAAAATAAAATAGAATCAACTTGAGCAACTGGTAAAAAGCGCATTAATTTGAGGCGAATTTATTTTGCTGAAAATAAGGGTTTGCCGGTAAAAGGAGCTCCAGCCGTTAAGGTACCATTCACGAATGCGTGAAAAATCAGCGTCGTGAGCTCGAATGGGTCGTTTATTTATCATCTTCATGAGATACTAGAAGTATTCGAATTGAATCAGGGAATGTTTTAAAAATGCTCTTTCGGTTACGTGAAAATTGAGTTTATATTTAGAAAAATTTAAAAAACACATAAAAATTCTTGATTTTTGTAAAATTTTATGCGGCTACATTTAATTTGCCAAATTTTTAAATGTAATTTAAAATTTGAATTGTATAATTTTAAAAAGTTTTATTGAATTTAACAAATTAACATTCACTATAAACAAATCCTTAAAATTTTTTATTTTTTACCTATATCAATATGGGAGCACAAATAATAGTTGTCCATGTTTTAAAAAAAAATGTATTAACTAAGGTTTTGTTTACAAAAATTATTACTTTGATGTTAATTATTTATTATATAGCTATGCATTTGATATCGACTACATTTACTTTTTATAATAATTTTGCAAAATAAAAAACTAAATTATATAACAACCAATAATTCGACCTCAAACTGCCGATAATAGTGAAGAACCTGGAACAATACATAAAATGTTGATGTGTAGTAAAAATTTATATAAGGCCACGTGCAAAGTGAATTTTTATTTTCGTAAATTTTTAATATTTCGCTAAATTATATGTAATTAAACATTTTTAAAGTTGCGTTTAGTTAAGCACATAAAATATCACTTCTAAAAAAAAATTAACAAAAAAAAGTAAGACAAAAAAATTATAAAATTAAACGAAACTACCCACTATATACGTCGCCTAATACAGTTCTAAATCAAATTAAAATGAGTTAAATGGAGTATATCTATCAATATTTATAAAATATAATCAAGCGAAATGATATAAATTTAAAACAACAATTTCACAAAATTCGGAAATATGCTTTAATGCTATATATATTAATACCAAAAAAATTACCGATATATGGCTCCAATTTTGCATAAGAAAAACGTCCGCTTGATCAAGAATCAATATTTCAATGGATGAAAGAAAATCTAGATTTTCGTCTGCTAATTCCTTTTGGTCTGCCATATCTTTTTCGTCTGCAATCCTAAAAAATATTAGAATACAAAAAAAAATCTGGTAAAAGCGAAATTATGAGCCTGTTTGTCCTAGCCGTGTTCAAACTTTATTTTAAAATTTATTTATTTAAACCTTAGTTCCAAAAAAAAGTAAAATGACACGGGTCAACAATTTTTTGATATGAGTAATCTACAGAGATCAAAATTGCAATCTTAATAAATATCAAATCCTTATACCGTTTTTCCTAATCAAACTTAGTTAATCAGTTATTAACATTGAAAATTTTAGAAAAAAAAGTTCAAAAAACCAAAATATAAAAAACAATAATAAATTGAAATTTTATTTTGGCATATTCATAATATTTAAACTGTTAAATTCAAACTTCAAATATTTTATATTAAAAATCGATAATATATCGTGTCGTACTTAAGTTTGGACGCGAAATGTATTATTTAAATGCTGATAAATTTATAAAATTTAATTTTCATTATTTGTGTAAAAATACAGGTTACAAGAGATTATATGCAAAAATAATTTTTAAATTTTATCTTTTTAGGGTATATTTAGATCTGTCAATTTGGTCAAAAAAAGCCATTTTTCATTATAGACGGATCTAAATGGACGGAGTAAACTAAGAAAAACAAAAAATTATATAAGATTAGGCCATTATGGGGATGCATTCTTTTATGTTTTCATAATATTCACGTTTCTGACATTGATATTGGCAACTATTTGAAAAAATGCATTTTACTATAAGTATAATTGTTTTATAAGAATATTAATAAAAATAATTCATTTATGAACGCACATTTACCCTAACAAAAAAACAAAAGGTAGATAGGCTAACATTAAAAAACTAAACAGATGTTTAAACTAAAAAAGGATTAGGTAATTATTTATTAGTACCCTTTATTTACGTCTTCGAGCCATTTGGTGTCGGTCAAAATTTTTTTGGTATGTGACCCCAAGGTTTTTAATCCCAGGGGCGAGGCTACAATAATATCGGATGCATAAAAATCGGTGTAGAGTTTGAGCGATTTTTTTGAGATTGCTAGTCCAATTTTGAAGCAATCATCGATGTTCCCTTCGAAAATGACACGTCTTTCTTCTATCCAAAATAAAAAAATATATAGAATAAATCAAATGAGCAATGAATTTCAATAAAATTTAATTATAAAAAATGATCAACTTATAAGGATATATAAATGAAAAAAAATACAAATCAAATACAATAAATAATGGAGCCTTGAAAAATTCATAAAATAAATATATTAATATAACCCATATATATTGCTGAACATTAAGGTTTAAAGGTGTAATAATTAAATCCTGTAGATCGGGCTATCTTCAAATTAACTATAACATTAATTCTAACTTTTGTTTGAAGCCGTGCAATTTATGTGACAAAGGAAAGTTAAAATTTACTTAAAAATATTTTGAAAATTTAATCAAAATTATTATAGATAGATATTATTAATTAAATACAGAATTATAAAAAATTATATAAACATATAGTAAGAATATTAAAATTTAATATCGATTTTTTTCTTAATTTGTTAGAATTCGGAGTTTAAAAAACTACTTAACAGCAATTCTCTCTTTGATTATAGGCCAATTGGAATTGTACATAAAAAATTACATTTTTTTAAAATTACAAAATTCCTAAAGTAATATATCTGAACAGCGCCCTGATATCTTGCAGCAGCCCAAATCGTGCAAAATAAATTGCATCGGATCAGGCCTTTTAATGGCTTATTTTTCAATCCCATAAATTTGTGTGATAAATGAGTTTTAATTCGAATGAACCATAATTTAGCATTTATAAATAAATTTAAAACTTTATTTATTATGTACAAAATAATATGTAAAACCAAAAGGGTATGAATTAATAGCACGAAATATCAAGGACCGTAATTTTCCAACTCGGCCCAGAATTCGGTTTTTTAATTTATGACCCGGCCCGAAATTTATAAGGCATGAATATTTTTTTTTATAGCTAATTCGCTCTTACCAATTAAATACAAAGGGTGTAATATACTCTAATTCGTGTGAAAATAAATTTATCAATTTAGTTCTTGTCAAACAAGTCAACAAATTTGGAGTTATCATCTAAACTAGACCTCCCATATCCGTTAAGTTATTTTTAAATTAACATAAATACTAGCTAAAAACATTGTAAATAAAAAAAATGTTTAAAAAATTAAAAATATCAAAAACAAAAAAAATATTAAATTTGTATTAAACAGATAAATTATTAAAATCAAACTTTAAAAAAATTTTTTCATAGCTCCATAGTCAATATAACATTGCTACAGCCATATAAAATAAATCATATTATTAGTTTAGGCAAAAATGATTGGTAGGTAAAGTTGAAAAATTACATTTTAAACAATTTTTATTTTCATTTAGGGATAAATTGTAGAAACAGTCTAAACGGGGGGGGGGGGGGGGGGGGGTAACCTCATTGTCATGTTTTTCTTTTTTACTTACTAATTTTTGTCGACCCGTGTTATAGAGTTAAAACAATAGTGCGTTGTGATTTATATCTTAGATCCGGCCGTAATTATTTTTATATTCAGGCCCGGCCCGCCCATTTTTTTGGCCTACGAGTCCATTTCAGGTGGGTTGGCATCAGGCCAAACGGGCTTTCCGACGTTTTCTAATATGTCAATAAATAAAGTTAAAAAAATATTCAAACAAAACATTATGGTTTAGAGGCAAGAACTAGTAATTTTTGGCAAACGTTTGTAATAACTTTTATAGCAGCTTCATTTTTTTCAAATTAATATGGGGTTTTTCATTTGAAGGCTTTTAAAATTTATTCCATCAACTTTAAAAAAAATAAAAAAACTAAAAGAACTTTTAAAAGGGCTCTTTCTTAATTTTTTCGAAGCTTATGTAATATAACAATTATTTTGCCTTCTTAATAATTTACTAAAATATTAAAGTCTTTTTGCCTATGAACATTACAGAGCTATTTTTGCAACAGCTAAATGCGTATCGGATTTTTAGTTTTAAATGATTATGGCAGCACAAACCACTTAGAAAAATTGATGTTCATTTTACAAGAAATGTGTGAAAAATTAAATTAGACTTCCCATCATATGCCTCTAGTCTAGCAAGATGAAGTCGATTGAAAGATAATGATTTATTAGGCGATTTGAAACTAATATACATGTTTATTCAATGCAAAAACTAAAAATACCATAAAGTTATTGATGCAAGTCAAACAAACCAATCTCTCTAAATTTACCAAATAAACTCATATAGGATTTTTATATCCCTGCAAACATGTTGAACCTTATAAACAAAACAAAACTGAACAAAGGTGTTTAAATAAACATACCTTAAAATTTATATTTTGGGAAACTTGTAGATAAAGTAAAAAGTTTATTTCTGATTTAACATGTAATCTAAAAAACAAGTAAATTTACATTGAACAACACCTATGCAATCTTGTTTTATATCTTGTTTTTGGATGCAAAAACATCAAAATTTCTGTTTGCACAGGCCACCTAGAAAAAACAATTGTCACTTGACCATGAAACAAGATTTTGAAAATAATATTTCTAGTTACTAATATGACATTAGATTGCAATATTTTTAACCAGCACTTAGCTAAACTAAAGATACCCAATTGTTGATTAAAAATTATGGTGTAGTAAAATTACCAGATGGGTATTTAGCTTCTGATTCAAGCACTTCAGAAAATTCATCCAAAAAACGTTTTTTATTGGTAACCATTTGCTAAAAATAAATAAAAATTAATTTATATAATTTTTCATTACAATATCATCTACTTTACATACATTTAACAATCAAATTATAATTACAAATTAACTTTTTGAGTTAAGGGGCCAGAAAGTAGAGCCATCATTGTTTGTATAATTTTAAAGGCAGAATTTCTAAAGGGAACAAGTACAAGAACTTTGGGCCTTGTAAAACCACGATCTTTATTGCTATGATATAAGATAAAATATTTAAGATATAAATGAATATTATTTAAATATAAAATCAAGTAACTAGGAGCTATCAATTATATAAACCTTAACTATTGTCATATTAAACAACTTTCAATCACAAACACAAAAGGCAATTACCATATGTATTAACTTCTCAACCCATAACGATTCAAAACATATATTATTATTTATAAAGCCTTATATCTTACCAACCTATCATTTTTGTCACATTGTTTTATTAAAGGTCCAATTTTTTCCAACTTTAAATTATTCTTAACAACAAAATCACGTGTTTTAAGCACATGATTTAATATGTGAATGCAATATATTTCCTGAATTTCCTCATAATTTTCTAAAGATCTGATTGGAAGAAATACATCTATATATTTCCAAATATAACTAGCTAATTTTTTTTGAAAATCTGTATATACCATTAGGTCTTCAAGATTGTTAAAATCATCTTAAATAAAAATTAGTAAAAATTGTGTAACATAATGCATATAAAAATATATATTTACCTTGATTTAGAAAACTCTTTTTACCTTCTTTAGATAGTAAAGATTTATAATTGTGCAACAATGCTGATTTAACCTACAAAATATATTATAAAAAATCATGAAAACTATCTTGCATATAAATGCAAATAAACTTTAAAATTATTCAAAGATTCAGTTTTTTCTTGAACACAAGATTTATAATGATAAGTGATTATATCCCCCAATGATGCTTTTTCCTGATTCTTTAGCCAATTAGACTTTAATGACAATTTTTGAATATCAGAGTCAGTTAATTCTGAGTTCAAATGAGTATTAAATATGTCTATTATATATAAGAACCCTCTTAATCAACCTTTCATTTTATCGTCTGCTACTCGGTTCGTGAGAAAACCAACAATTAAAGGTAAAGTTTGTGTCTTCTTTAAAAAATATTTTACAGCATAGCTAATAAAAATATATATCAAAAAAATATTTAAAAAATAAACATAGCTAGTAGGTTTTTTAAATTTTTTTGATATAACATTGTAGCTTTACCTTTTTCATTATTTAAAAAATTTAATTGAGAAACAAAACAATCTATCTTAATATAAACATATCAAGCTAAATTTAATTATTTCATCCAATTTTACATGCACCTGATAAAAAAATTATTAGGCAGTGTTTTAAAAAATTAAATAATTCTAAAATTATTAATGTTTAAAATTTTATGCAATTACAGCAATTAGAGGTCAAAATTATTTATTATTTTAAAAATTATGTTCTAACTTAATTGTATTTATTAATTAAAAAAAATAAAGGATGGTTAAGACTGATGTGTGTTTAAAAAAATAAAAAGATTTTTGGTAAGCACGCTTTGACTGTCTAACCCTCTAAAAATATAGATTAGAAAAAAAATTGATTATCAGTTTGAAAATTCAATTGAATATAATTTTTACATGTTAGTATGGAAAATTTTTGATCTAACACTACCAGCTTTTATTAAGATAATTTAAACCTAACCCTAAGCTTTTTCGCCCAACAAAAATAAATCTAAAAATGATAAAAAAGCGTATATTTTATGCAAATTTGTTGGTATCATACCTAATTGTTAACCGATTGACTATTACATTATTTCTTGTTTTTTTTTTGAACTATAATTTTTTATAGTTGAAAGACTAAAACGTTTTTTTAAATTGAAAAATTTAGCTGCTTGCCGCCAGGCTGCTTGATTCACTCTTTAAAATTTAAACTTATATTAATAGCGAAAAAAATTATTTTGCTTAGGCTGCGGCTAATAAAAAAAAAATAATAAAAAATTGGGCGCATTTGATTAAAATTTAATTGGCCAATGCAAAAAATGGAAAAAAATTTTTTATTAGGTTGCAGCTGATAATACTTTCAAAATTGTAAAAAAGACAAAAAAAATTTTCTTCAAATAATTTTAAAATTTTTTACTTTTTTTTTCGACACTAGCCGCCTCAATGTTATATAAATGCGTGCATTTTCGTTAAAACTTTTTTGTGTACTAGCCGAAGCCCTAAGCAGATCTTAAAACGGTTAAAAAAAACAATTTCTCATTTTCTCATATTAGTCGTTAAAAGTTTTTTTGTTTAATATTTGTTAACAATTTTAAAACTTTAGCCACAGCCATACCAACATGTTAAAAAGATGAATTATAAAGATTTATATGATATCATGCACTCCAAAATATAAAAAATTTATGGCTACTTAAAGTATTTAACCCCGTAATTTTGAATATATTCAAAAATATTATCGGTTATGGGGTTAAATTTGTGTCTTTTTTTTCAGTATATGTTAACCCGCCAATACCAATGTGAATTCTATACGGACTCCAATTTTCTAGTTTGAGTATTTTTAAAAATAATATATATTATTGGCCAACTTTATGACTATTTTCTTAAATGATAATAAACCTAGTTAATAAAATTAGGTCTTAATCTAAAAACAAAATTTATTTGGCAATTAAAAATTTTATTGGGGTACACGAAACATTTATAAATGTTTCGTGTTTTTGTCCTGCCGTAATGTTAGTGAACCTTAGCATAATCGGCATTTGGCCTTGTATATCAATTTTAAATATATGAATTAGGATTTAGTTTGATTTTATTGACGAAAAAACATATGATGAATATCAAGAATTTAGCAATTGCGGTAAAAGTAATATTTTTAAGGAGGCCCAACCACTTAATCCAGACATTAATTATATGGCCTTAAGAAATGTACAAATGCGAGTGTTAAAAATTGTCAAGTAGCAATCGTAATTGTCAATGTAGCATTTTTAAAGACTCTCAACCAATTATTTCAAATAGGATTGAGTTGGGATTAAGATGCATAAAAATACGTTAATTTAATGAAAGGGATGAGCCATCTAATAATAATAATAGTAATAATAATAATAATATTAATAATAATAATAATAATATTAATAATAATAACAACAACAACAATAATAATAATAATAAAAATAATAATAAAAATAATAATAATAATAACATAATAAGAATAAATGAAAACAACCGATTGAAACTGTTAATATTGGGTCAAGAGGCACGCGATTTATTGAAGATTACGATAAAGAAGATGACTTGGACATTACGACTTGATCAACCTAACAATGATGAGGTCGATCCTGTACGAACCTTTTATCCAGGTAAACAATCTTGACTATATTGAGAACGATGGGCATTTAATTGACTGATTATGACGATAAGAGTCTCTTTAATCTGAACGAAGATGAGGAGCAGGCAATGACGCTGAACAACTGAACGAAAAATGGACACAATGCAAGCCTAGCGATGACGGTAATCGGTACACTGAGCTATGCGACGATAAATATAGAAACGAATTGGGGCAACAAGTTATGGTTAAAAAAAAGGATGATCAATTGACTTGCATCGACGACAAACTGGAATACGATATTGCCCCTTGATGCTTAATTTTTGGCAACGACGCAATGAGTAACGATGTCATCGAAGACGATAAACCACCTCACTGGTGACCACAACGATAGACGCATTCGATTGTTGGCGGCATTGCACACAAACATTGAAATTGTATTTTTGAATGAAGCATGCAGTGTTAAGATAATGAGAGTACTAATGGCAAAGAGGAAATTTATGGGGCCCTAAAATCCATATATGTTCCTGATCGGGGAAAAAACTTGACTTACTGGTAGGTGAGCAAGAAGAAGAACTTGCCCACACAAGATCGTAAGTTAACTACTTGGCCACCATGTTGGTGAACCCCAACCATTTATTTTGCATAATCGGCCTTTGGCCTTGTATAGCTATTTTAAATATTTAACTTAGATTTTACTTTGATATTTATCTATTTTTAATATTTAACAGAGAAACTTTTCAACTTTGATTGTGAGTCATATAATAGACCTTGGCGGCTATGTATAATTGGCCTTTGAACTACACTGAGGTAATTCAAAACATATAAAAGCTTGAAATAAAATATATACACATAAAATAAATATATTATATGTTTACTTTAATAAAATCTCAAACCACAACGTGAAATAACAGCCAAAAACAATTCTATTTCATAATATTTTTTCCACGATAATTTTTATTTTAAATGTTCTACCTGACTTACACACTATTTAATCAATAGTATTGTTATATTTTATTTACTAACATGATTTATTTAATGTAATATGGAAAAAAAATTCAATTTTTAGATATTTTATAATTTGTGAATTTCAACTATTTATTAGTGATAACTTGAAATTAGTTCATGATTAGAGGACGTATTTTTTTTAAAATATAAAAATAAAGATCATAGCTTTAATACTCTTGAAGTTATAGATGTATAAAATTGGGGTCCGTATAGACCCCACTGTACCTAGTGTTACAAAAATTTCACCCTACTACTGGGTTAATATAGAAAAAAAATTTCCATTTTTTAGAAATTTTTCTACTTAGTTTTAAATAAAATTAACAAACATATATGAAATGAGCACTTATTTATCATCAAAATAATAAAGTTCATGTAAAATGTTTAAAGTTAAGAGGTTTAAAATTAAGGACTAACTATAGCATTCGCATTACAAATTTCTTACCCTAATGTTCGCAAATTTGTACTAATTATTCTTTCATCAATATTTATAATGCTTCATTCATAATTTCATTATTTTATCAGCAACATTAATACAATTAGTTTATTGACAAGATTTATATAGAATAAAAAGTTCCTATTTTTCAAATTTTTTTACTTTAAAATAAAATTTACAATATACTTAAATAATAATTTATATTAATTATGAACAGGACGTATTTTTCTTCAAAAAAGAAAAAAAAAGAGTTTACAGCTTTAAAGCTGCTAAAGTTATAGAGGTTTAAATTTAAGGTCCGTACCCAATGTAGCAATCTCGATACAAAGTTCTTATCATAGCATTCGAGAGTTAATGGTAAATTTTTCTTTTGCAATTTTAAAATTCCAAAAAGTGAGCGGGTGCTAAAGCCTCACTGTAGCATTGGCGTTACAAATTTACCCGCGAATGCTAGGTGAGAGATTTGTAGTTATTGATACAGTGCCCATAGGGACGGCTATTTACTTACTTCAAAAGTTATAAGGCTATAAACCTTGTAATCAATTTTGAAGAAATATAGATGCTCTTTAATTGTCTAATGTAAGTTATCATTCAAGTATATTGTAAATTTTTATAACACAAAGTGAAAAATAAAAATTTTTTTTTTTATTTTTCTTTATTAAAATAATTATCTTTTCTGTAAATTAAATGTAATGTTATAAACATGTTTTAGGTCTAGTAGAACATTTTAATGAGATTCATAAAAAAATATAATTCGAAATGAAAAACTATATTAACTATTATTTACCATAAAAACTAGATCTTTTAACAAAATAAACTTTGCCATTATTATATATATACAAACATTTATTGTATTTAATACATAATTTTTTAATGTTATATAAACATAAAAATAAATAATATATAAAAAAAATAAATTATCTACGTTAATAATTAATCCTTAATTTTTAAGCTTGTGTTTTTACCCACAAATTTCAAAATATAGAAACACAACACCCCATCTTATTTTGAACTAAAAATCTAAAGAAGTGGCAAAAATTATTTTAATATTTGTAATTGCGTCAAAAACTTGACCGTTGCCATAAATGATATATAAGATTATAATTTTGTTATCCAGTGTGATTAATCAGTTTAAGAGCAATTATTAAGGACCATCTACACAGGTCAACAATTTTTTGAAAGTTCTGAGTTAACTACAGAGATCAAATTTGCCAAAGAGAATATCAAATTTTACCATTTTTCCTAATCAAGAAGATCAAAAAAAAAAACAAAAAGATAAAAAAATAAATTGAAATTTTAATTTTGCATATTCACACCAGGTAAACTCTTAATTTCAAATAATATTTTCATCAAAAACCTATAATATGTCGTATATAAGTTTGGACGCGAAATATTTTGTATTATATAAATGCCGATATAAGAGCTTGATATAATAATAAAATTTATTTTTCATTATTTGTGATTAAAAATGTAAGTTACTAGGGATTTTTATATACAACAAAATTTTTAAAATTTTTTCTTTTAAGGGTAAAATTATATCTGTCAATTTGGTTAAAAAAGGCCATTTATCTTAGACGGATCTAAGGAGACAAGTAAGAAATTAATAAAAAAAATATATATAAGATTAGACCATCATGGGGATGCATTCTTTTATGTTTTTATAAAATTCACGTTTCTGACATTGATATTTGTTGACCTGTGCTATATTAGTGACTAAGGTAAGTTCAAATAGGGTTATTAAAAATTTTTAAACTAAACAAAATAATAAGCTTTGTCATAATACTCCTCAATAGATTAAATTATATATACACCCCCTAGCGTTTTTAACTAATAAAAATGCACCTTATAGTTCCTACATGATAAGGAGGTATAAGAAAATGAACCAAAAAAGGTTCTTTTAATTTCTATAGAGTTCAATTTAATTTCTTACTTTCGTAGTACAGTCTTTAATAATTAGCTTGTAAAAGGTCAGATGTCAGATACATAACGTTTGCATTCCTACCTCATAAATGTTGACGAAGCCCTTAAACTACTTTAACTTGCGATTAGCCTTATAAATTATGATTTCCAATCTTCAAAAATATTCTATATTATGGTCAAAATTTTGTAACTTTTTTCTTAGATAAATAATCAAAACAAGAAATTATAATTTAATTTAGGTCTGACAAAACTTGTTTATATTCGGGTGCCCATATTTGGGTGTCAGCATTTGGGTCGTATTTATTAGAATATTAATGATTTGAATATGGAAAATAAATTGTTAGTACAAAAAAAAATCATTCAAGCAAAACGCCATGTGTGCAAGCAAAAAATAAGAGCAAACGCCATGTGGTGAAAGTCGATGTGAGAGCAAACAACCAATATCCACCTACACCCATTAAGTTGCAAACCCCTAACAGATATTCCTTCACAACAATGCAGGATTTTGTTATGTGCTTTTACCAAGGCTGCAAATCGAAAAGGAGCCGCTTGTAACACGTTGACAGTATTAATAGTGTTAGACAGAATGAACCCATCTTCTATCAGGTGAGATAAAACGTCAGGTAAACATCCTACCTTAAAGATACTCAAGCATCACACTATTACCTATAAGCAGTTGCCGCCGTTGAAGTAACAACCCTTCACGATTTTCCTTTTCGAAAAGCTGCACCAACGGTTTATGGTCATGGTCCTTATAAAAAATAAAACGCCTACAATTAGAAATTCCCTACATTGTAGAACCAAAATCCATGGCTAGAGCTTTTTTCGATAACAGAGTAATTATTTCTGTTACACTTTTGCAAGGCAAATAAAATATCACGGATTCTAAATGCCTTAGTAAAGTTTTACAGAATTTAAAATGCTTGTGGTGCCTTGATATCTCAAAACTTACATCATCCTTTATCATTGAAGGTCCTGTAGTTATAGAAGCATATGAAGGTATAAATTTTCTATTATAGCCAACACCCATGAGATCGTAATTCCTTCTAAGCAGGAATACGCATTTTCATACTTGCCTCTTCTTTATTTACCAGACTCAAGCTTTTGCCGTTAATGATATGACCAAGGTAATTTAACTTTGGCTAAATTGACATTTTTTTACACCAACCTTTAGTCCCCTATGATACGTTAAATAATTTCAACCTTTTATCCTGTTAAATCTGATTGCTCCTATGACTAAGATGTCATCCAATATTTGTGTAATAAAATAAATAAAACATGAACATAAATGTTAAGGCACTAAAAAAAAATTTGCCACCATGTCTAAAAATAGTAAGCAATAATGAGCTGATTATGAGCACAGTATTGTATCAATCTAACAATTTTGTGCTAGAGGTTGTTTAGATAAAATTAATCATCAAAATTCAATTCGACGCCCCAGTTAATGATTTTTCGTGTCCTAGAAAAACCAAATCACCTTACCCAGGTCACTACTTGCCAGCCTACTAGAAGTTATTATCCTTTTTAAAGAAAATGTGGCCTCACAACTCGACTAGCCAAATACAAACTTATAGAAAAAATGGTAAAGATATTAAAAAACGCATCTTTGTAATCATATAAAAATTTAACAAAATCAATAGTAACACATTCTTTGTGATTATTAAGTTTTCTTATAAAAAATTTTTTGGCTACGTCAATTTCTTTAGATAATGAATTTATCAATACTTATTATTAAAAAAGGCTCTAATTTACTTATATTTAAAAAAAGGGAAACTAAATTTATAAAGGGAATCTAAATAAATTAAAATTATTATCGGTAAAAAATCTATAAAAAAAATCAATAAATAAATCAATAATATTAAATTAAATACTTTTTAATTCATCATTAATATTTGAATTATTCTTAAACTTATGAGTAGAAAATAAATAAAAATTAGAAAATTTTCAGGTTTAGTTTTTCTTTTATCCATAAATAAATTATTGTCATTTAAAAAAAGTATTATATATACCATAAAAAATTATGAATAAATCTTCAAATAAATTAGTATTTCTTAATTGTTTAATTTCTAACAAATAATGGTGTATAAACCAGGGTTGGGCATAGATAATTAAAAAATGATGTAGATAATAGATGCAGATTATAGGAGATTCTAAAAAATAGATCACAGAAAATAGATCAAATTTTGAAAACCTTAGATCATAGTTAGTATATATTTGGCTTTTTAAATATTGATATAGATCATAGATAAATTTAAAAATAATTTTAGTTAGGTTTTAAAAAACAACATACTTAAGTTTGAATTTGCAGCTAAATTTATTTGTTTATAAGGGCACGTGCAAAGTGAGTTTTTATTTTCGTAAAATTTTTAAATTGCAAAAAAAAATTTTGTAATAAAACGCAAATTTTTAAAAAGTTACCAAATTTAGTATATGCACATAAAATGCTATTTTTGAAATTTTCAGAATTTTCAAAATTTTACGAAAATAAAAACTCACTTTGCACGTGCCCTAATATATAAAATAATAATAATAAAGAAATGACATATTTATGAATAATAATTGAATTATAAAAGAATAAAAATGAAGATATATGTAATATAACAATATTATAAGATAAATGAAAAAAAAATTCATTTTTGCAAAAGCACTAATTTTTCATCAGAAGGTTTTGCCCGTTAGGAGTAAATACTAAGTTGGCGAGACTAAAGAGTCGTTTGACGGGAGCAGATGATGGTGAAATGGAGTTGTATTTAATGAAAATTGGTTTAAGTAAAGGATATAATTATGATTTAATTTCACTCGAAGACTCATATAATTCAAAACTTTTAAGTTCAACCACACCCAAATCTCTATTGTTGTCAGTTTCATAACCAAAAAAAAATCTTTACACATGGAAGGAGTAGATAGGGTAATTTCAGGCTCGGCATTATCTGATGATTTGAATATCTTAGTAGCTTTAATATGCAATTGATTTATAAGTTGCTTTGTTCGCCATCATTTATCCAACGAGCTTTATGTCGTGGATGAGAAGCAGCTGCCAATATGGTATATGTATCGGAAAAATCAAAAATTGATTTGAAACGTTTAAATAAGGATTTGGCAATGCAATTTGCAAAAATGAGGCCATTTCCCTCTAATATATATTTTTTTATTTTTTATTAATTGAAAATAATGTTGGGGCTAAGTCACCATAAAAAGAATGGGTATCACCCTGTAATAGATCTGTAGCCATAGCCAAAGGGCTTGTAACTTTTACATATATCTCAATATAGAGCTCGATTTTATACGATGGGTGATCAAAAGCTCTTGAGAGCTCATTCAATTTAGTGCGGTGAGCTAACAAAGAATTTAAGCTGTCGAATAAACTATTCCATCAATGACAACTGGGACTAATAGTTGCTTGTTCAAAATAGAAATAATAATTTTAAAAGATTTTGGCCTGTTTACACTGTGCCAATAGACAGTACATTTTTCTAAAACATTAGAGTGAATTTTGGAAATTTAAGTGCAAAAAAAATTTAATTTATCTATGATCTATTTTATGTCGAAATATAATAGATACAGATAATTTGCAAAAAAACTATTTAGATCAAAGATGATAGATAGTTTTCCAAAAATGCAAAAAATCATAGATAATAGATACTATCTATGATCTATTATCTATACCTAGATTGTTTTCTATCTAGATTGTGCCCAACCCTGGTATAAAATCAAAAGTTTTAGCATAAATCGTTTTGCATTAAATGATCATTAATTATTTTTAATAAATAAAATAATTTTTCAAATGATAAATACAAAAAAATAAATTGATGATTATAAATATGGTCAAAAAACCCCGACGCTTCGGCCCTATGACCTGAAGATATATAAAAAATCCCCCCCCCCCCCCCCCCCCCCCCCAAAAAAAAGGGGTCTAGAATCGTGCCTGTTTGTTGATAACTTTAAATGTCGTATTTTGAGCGCATGATGTTATAACTAGCGTTTATAAAAAATACTGCATGACACATGATACGTCGCTGCTTCTAAGATCATTAGTAAATGCCACAAACGGATAAAAATAAAGATTTCATGGTGATATATAAAAATACGTAAAATAAAAACAGCATAAATTTATAGTGCATATATTAATTTAAATGAGCTAACTGATTTGTCATTTAAACCGCTGCCTTGACGTTAAGTCGTAATCTTCTTACTCTTGTTTTTTTTTCAAGGTAATGCCAAAGTATAGACCGTCCCTTATTCTAGTTTAATTTCTAATTTTTTTATTAGTATTATAGGTTTTGTCGTGCGCGTGCCAACGCACAAGAAGTTTAAGAGGATAAAACATTATTAATTTAGTTCTTTTTTTAGTGATAGTTTATTGGTTGTAAATAAAAGGAATTATTTTGCGTTGGTTGAGTGCCGGGAGTAATGATGAGGAAGATTGGTTATTAACATTGTTTTAATAGCTGCGGCTAATACTTTTTTCAAAATTGCAAAAATAAATTTAGTAGCTAATATCAAAAAATAAAAACTTAGGTTTTTTGGTCGTTTTAGAATAGGCCTAACAAAATATTAAAAAAAAAATTTTTTTAATTAAAAGAATATTTAATATTTTAAATTATTTTGCACACTAGCCGCCTCAATGTTATTTAAATGCGAGCGTTTTTTTTCGTCAAAACTTTTTTTTTCCTCTAGCCGCAGCCAATGCAATAAAATAAAATTGTTTGAAATATATATTTACAAGTATTTATATCATATTCTTAATGCCCATGCCGAGGTAACAATTGACATTTTCCCCAATGATTAAAATCACCCTATTAATAATAATTCCCGTCTTTTTTTTCGCGGAGCACGTTAATAATAATTCCTACATTCGGCCCCGGATAATAATAATAACTTTCCCCTTTGCACCCCAAGTTGTCTCAATGTCGCAGCAGAATAACCGTCCCATTTGGCCCCAAATTTCATAGCCCAAATCACGTCAATGATAAAGATATTTTATCTTGCGAATAGTGGCTTATTTAATAAGTCTAAGTACGCACGCAACTAATTTCCATGTTGGTTTGGGTCAATTTAGTAATAATATGTTTATATATAGTTTAAAAGCCCGTAAGAATTTGTTTTTTAGGTTTGTTTTGGGGAGGCTAAAAGACCTCTGGTTGGGCAAAATGACTTAGTAGATTTCTGTTTTTGGTTTATTTTGAGAGGCTAAAAAGACCTCTGGCTGGGCAAAATTCCCGGGTTGTTGAATGGGACATAAGAAATGATCCCTGTTTTTTTTGTTTATTTGGGCTAATGAATAAAATATTTGGGCTGACTAAAAATTTTTGAGTGTTTTTTGGGCTGTGTAGGAAACCCTAATAAAGGAGAAATTTAATAATTAAAGAATAAAGATATGATTTTCAATTATTTGAATTTGAAATATATATGATGTAATATTATGTAATACAATATGCAATTTTAACTCTATATATTATTGATGTAATATTATTTAACCTAATGTTTTGTAGTGATTTCATACCAGCAATCGCCATGTTTTTTAGTTTTGTTTTAAATATTAATGGAATAGGTGTTGCAACTAATTTTGTTTAAAGCTAGTTTACATTATGTCCTTTTTTAAGCGGAGGTGTTGTGCGGGTGCTAACGCACACGAAGCCTAAGAGGATAAAAAAAACATTTCATTTTAGTTCGTTTTTTAGTGGTAGTTTATTGGTGGTAAAAAAAAGAATTATTTTGCGTTGGCTGAGTGCCGGGAGTAATCATGAGGAAGATTGGTTATTAACATTGTTTTAATGCAATGGAATTAAATTGTTTGAAATTGATATCTACAAGTATTTATATCATATTCTTAATGCCCATGCCGTATAAAAACAATTGACATTTTTTCCCCAATGATTAAATTGGCCCTATTAACAATACCCGTCTTTTTCCCCGCGGAGCACGCCAATATTAATACCTATCTTTGGCCCCCCGATAATAATAATAACTTTCCCCTTTAGACCCCAGTATTCATATGTCCCAATTTATTGTCAACGGCCACGAGCTTGTCAGGTTTTTATCTCATTTTAGTCATTAATAACAACACATTTTGCTTAACATAAGTTTTTTTGTAGGATTAATCAGGGCCTCAATAATAAACGAGTGGCAATTGCCGCTCAACCTATATTCTAATAGGTTTTTAACTAAGTGTCTATTTTTTCCCCCTTTTTCCTAACTTTGGTTTATTCCTTTTCTGAGAAAAAAAAAAGCGAAAATAAAAATGCCCTACTTAGGCTGACACAAGAGTCTACTTTTCCCCCTTTTTTTTCAAGTTTGGTTTCTTCCTTAAAAAAAAATCCATAAAAAAAATTAATTTTATTCAGGGCAATAAGGGTATACTCCCCCTCTACAAGTTTTTAGGGCTGAACTACTATCAACATGATGTTGCCACATGAAGGCTGATCAGGGCCCTAAAATTAAGGGTATTCCCCCCTTTTTTTCTTACGGCAAGATTTTATCGTAGACCTAATTTTTTATAAGCAAAAAAATTTTGCCTGTGTTTTAACCTAGCGACTACTTATTTTAGTATCAAATACACTTAATTTTCCTCTAAAATCTGACTAAAATATTTAAAAAAAAAAAAAATTGTACCTTGGCACACCTGAATATTTAGAATCTCCCAAATCAGTCGGCGCACTCACGACTGCGTTATAGTCACAAACGGATGAGAGGAAATGTGTGTAATACAAAATAATACAAAGTAAAATGACGACATGTTAATATAGTGTATATATTAATTTGAATGAGCTAATTGATTTGTCCTCTAAAACATGGTATAACAGTTGCCTTGACGTTAAGTCGTCGTCTTATTATGTCACATTTACCCATAGTAAAAAGCATTTATTCTTCGTACTCGGCTATGGCCACGATAAATTTTTTTTATTTGTAGATGTTTTGTGTATAAACACATCATATATGGTCATTGGCGTAGGAGGGGGGGGGGGGGGACGGTTTGGGGATGAAACCCCCTTCAAGCATGCCATATCCCCACCTAAATTAAAAATTTTTAGTGCATATCCCCCCCCCCCCCCCCCCAAACTAAATACCAATTAAATATAAAATTAAATTACATTTAAATTTCCATTAATATTTGGCAAAAAAATTTTTTTGAAACCCCCCCCACCCGCCAAGCTTTACAACTTGCTACGCCCTTGTATATGGTTGGAAACAAAGCCTGTGTAAAAATTTATAATGTAAAAAAAGGCTATTTTAAGCCCTATAAAAAATTTAAATTTTGGAAAGTTTTGTTAATAAATTGGCATAAATTTTTATAATCCAATGGTTATTTCCTCATAGCATATTTTCAATATAATGATAGCATGCGGTTTTAGATATATTTTGAAAGCTGTCATTAAAATTACAAACTTAATTACAAAATGTATAAAAAAAACACAAAAATTGTACTTTATGAGTGCCGAGTAAATTAAGTATCAAAACAATTTACCTATTTACAAAGGGCAGGCCGATCCAACGCTAATTTAAGTGGCTTGGTCAACCTTTAAAAATATAAATAATAGAAGGAAAAATGGAGTATTAGTTTAACATGGTGATAGAGGATGTAAAAACTCATAGAATTAAAACATTCACGAAAACTGCCGGGAGTTTTTCATTAACTTGCGACTTTTTTTGCTGGAGTCAAAATATTAGCCCATTTGTACTATTGGAATGCCATATTTTTGTTGTCCAAACTTATTTTTGTCATGATTAAAAATAAATGCAATAGCAGCAAAAAAAATGCCAAAAAAACAAATAAGATTCAAAAACAAAAATAAATTGAAATTTTATTTTTATATATTCACGATAGGTAAACTGTTAAATTCAAACTTCAAATAATATTTTCATTAAAAACCGATAATATTTCGTGTCATATTTAAGTTTGGACGCGAAATATTAATGCCGATGTAAGAGCTTGGTATATTAATAAAATTTATTTTTTATTTGTTTAAAAATATAAGTTACAAAGAAATTTTATATGCAACGAAGATTTTAAATTTTTTCTTTTTAGGGTATATTTAGGTCTGTCAATTTGGTCAAAAAAGCCATTTTTCGTTATAGACGGATCTAAGGGGCCAAAGACGAAAGAAACTAAGAAAAACGAATGATTTATATGAAATTAGGCCATCATGGGGATGCATTTTTTTATGTTTTCATAAAATATACGTTTCTGACATTGATATTTGTTGACCTGTGTAACAAAGGTCAAGAAATTTTAGAGAGTTTTGAGCTAATTACGGAAATCAGACCTCATCTTAGGGATTTTCAAATACGTTTACCGTTTTTTAAATCAAACTTGGTTAGTCAGCTATAAACATTGAAAATTTTAGAAAAGATGCCAAAAAAACAAAAAGGATTTCAAAGCAAAAATATATAGAAATTTTTTTTGCATGTTTGCTACAGATGAATTGTTAACTTCAAACTTGAAATTAAGCTTTTAATAAAAACCGATAATATATCGAGTCTAATTAAGTCTGGACGCTAAATATTTTGTATAATCTAAATTCTGATGTAAGAGCTTGATATACTGAAAAATTTTTCTCATTATTTAATATGATAAATATAAGTTACAAGGAATTTATAAAAAAAAGATTCTTAAATTTTTTCATTTTAAGGTATTCTCTATCTGTCAATTTGGTCAAAAAATGCCATTTTTCGATATGGTAGGATGTAAGGAGCTGAAACCGGAAGATACTAGGAAAAACGGAATATATATTTAAGATAAGGCGTCCATATATTTTTTTATGTTTTTATAAAATTCACGGTTGTGTCAATGATATTTGTTGACCTGTGTAACAGAAATAATTTTTTATAAAGGTTTTGACTGGAATAAATTCTGCCCCAAGCGAATAATTATTTAATCCTCATAAGGGGTTTTTATAATTTTTCTACTATGGTGTACATTGGTGGTAGGAGATAAATTACCTTTTGTAAGGTTAAAAGAAAGGTTCGAAAATTAAACAAATTGAGCTATTTTTAATGCCAAATTAATCTTCCATCGTGCCACACATAGTACAATCATCTAAATACCATAAGTGCAATTGTTTGCTGAATAATTAACTATTTTTTAAGCTCAAGGCAAAACAAAGGCTGACATATGGGCCATTTTGTTTATCTCACTGTAAGGGAGAAATTGTTGTAGCCTCAAATTTTAGAATTGATTCCCCATAACTTGGATGTGTATAATTAGTATTAGGAAAAAATTTAAAAAAGAGTCGATAAGGCAAGAACGGCCGGTTTAGGCAAAAACATTATTAATCGAATTAAAATCTATTGGAATTAATGTCTAAGAAAAAGCGGGTGGCGTGGATTGCAATCTCACAACCCCTTATACCTAAACCAAGTTGGTGAGTAGCCATGATAAAGCAGATTTAATTCTGCTGCATATATTGGCAATAAGTTGTCTATAAAAACACAGGACATAGCCATATGGCGAATTTTGCTTTCTTTTTGATATGCGCCAAAAATTTTGAAGCAAATTCCAGTGGAATATTAATATTAGAAATAATGTTTATCAATTTTCAAAAAAAATTGTTGATATAAATGTATTCATTTTATAAAAGGTTCTTTAAAACTGCAGGCAATATTAAAAGTAAATCAGGAAAAAAGAATTGTAAAACTTTACAAATCCTAAAAATTAAAAAGTATTAAAAAAATTTTGGTATAAAAAACAACTGTTAAAACTTAGAATATTACTTTTATATCAACCCACGAAAATCGGGTCATTTGGTTGTAATGTTTGTATAAGCCAGATGTGTATGTTAGAGCCTGAGGTACCGAAACGTTGGATTAACTTAATTCATATGAATAGAAGTATTGATTTTCAAAGCTCAATTAGTCATTTTTGAAAATTTTGACCTTATTACAATTCCAGGGCTGTAGGGATCAACAATTAAAATAAAACAAAAAAATATTAAAGTTAAGGCCACATTGCAGATTACACAGGTCAACAAATTTCAATGTCACGAAAAATAAGTTTATGAAAACATAAAAGAATGCAACCCAGTGATAGCCTTATCTCAAATATATTTTCTATTTTTATTAGTTTCTTTGTACTTCGGCTCCTTAGATTCTTCCGTATATATCAAAAAATGACCTTTTTAAAAGAAAAAATTTAAGAATCTTTTTTTCCTATAAAATCCCAACTTATATTTATTATCACAAATAATGAGAAACAAATTTTATTATTATATCAAGCTCTTTCATCAGCATTAAGGTAATACAAAATATTTCGCGTCCAAACTGAAATATGACACGATATATCATCGGTTACTACTATTATGTGAAGTTTGAATTTAACAGTTTATCTGTTGTGAATATGCTAAATACAATTTCAATTTATTTTTTGACATTTTTTATAAAAAATGTTTATAGTTGTCTAACTAAGTTTGATTATGAAAAAGACGTTAAACTGATTTAAAAATCCCAAGGATGGCAGTTTTGATCTTTGTAGTAAACTCTTCACTCTTAAAAATTTGTTGACGTGTGTTAGTTATAAAAATAATCAATCTTGGCCAAAGTAATTAAACTTTGCTACCTAGAGCCTTCTAAAGCCCCACTTTTTTCTTCAACCTGGCCATTTACTGATTCGAATCCATCAATACGTTTTTAATATTAAATCTTGTTTTGCTGCAATAAGCAAATAACTTAGCTAGTCTATCTCTTACATCTATTAAAAACAAGATAATGTAATGCCTTTAGTTATAATTTTGTATTTTATAGTTATATGTTTTGTTTTTTGAAACAAAAACAAAAAATGCTGAACTTGCGTCTACATATTAGAAATTTTTTTTTGAGTTTTATAGTATTATAGTTATAAGGAATCAAACTTTTTTTCTTACACATAATAAAATTTTTTTGGACGATAAATCTATTCTACATTTTTTTTTAAAGATAAGAATGCAATTGGCAGTGATACTAACACTCTTCCTTTCCTATCTTGGAATCATTCATGGAACTATATTTCGGGAATCTAAAACTAAAAAAAGTAATAACCAAATAATGGGTGGAAATTTAAAAGAAAATTTTAAAATGGTCAATTGAACGTTGATTCATTTAATTTGCATTTTTACAAAAATGTTTTAACAAACACAGTCAAAAATAATTATTTTTTATAGTTGATAAGATAATGTCCATCTGCAATTGACATGTTGTCACCAATTTATTACATTTGCTCTTGTAAAGAATATTATCTTCCTAATTTTATATCACACAATATAACTCTCATATAATTTTGTAGATTCCAAATAAGTAATATAAAATTGATGAATGAACTCAGTTTGTGAACGACATAACAGAAAACAAAAAAATTAATTGTCGCATCTTTTAATATCATAATCGCTAGATGGGGTCTTTGGCTAAACCTTGCTAACCCTTTCTTGATGCTACTTCGTAGGGGCATTTAAAGTTTTTTAAAGGCTTTTCCGGAGTATTGTAGATCCAATTTTATGAGGCCAAATTTAAATTAGGGTTAATTAAAATTTATTGTAATCTTCCTCCAAAAATATGACTGTGTAGGACTATTACTTCTAATCAGAGCTGGGAAAACAAGGGGCCACTTTGACTCATTTTTTTCCCCAAAACATAAAGAAAGAAAGGGAGCTACAAATAAAGGGAAATAGGATTTTTTTTTATATTTACAACAGTTAATCAGACATTTAATAAAATTTTCATTAAAAACCAATAACATCTCATTTTTTATTTATGCTTGGATGGCAAATATTTTATAACCTAAATGTTGTGGCAAGAATTTTTTATAAACTTATAAATATTAATATATCTTATTTGAGATAAAACATGTATAGTTTGATAATTGTTAAATTCTTTCTCTTTAATGTATTTTCGAGGTCGCAATCTGGCAATACAGACAAATGGCCATTTTTTAATATTAACGTAGCAAAATAGTAAAAGGCTAACATCGGAAAACTGAAAATATGTATGAAAGGGTCGTTATGTCAATCTGTCTAATTTAGTATTAAAAGGTCTTTGTTATAACATTTATATTTGTTGTTTAAAAAAAAATTTATTATTTAAAATTTCGAACTTATATCAAAATTTCAATTATACAAATAATTGACATCCTCAACCTAAGTACACAACATTTTATTGAAAAAATATTATCTAAAAGAATTTAACAGTTTAGATGTTTTATGTCTAAAAGTTTTCTTTCTCACCATGGCTTTTTTTTTAACATTTTTGGCTTTAATGTTTTTTAAATTCCTAATGTTAATAACTTGCTTCTGAACTTATTAAAAAGAACGGTTCGGACTTAAAGATCCCTAATATGGGAGATTTGGTCTTTATAACTTTCTCATAACTCTTAAAATATGTTGAGCAATGCATCAACGTGATAATTGCATGATTTAAAAAGTTTTTAAAAAAATAAATCTTTCAGGTAAAAAAAAAATTTATCCGAAATTTTTATTAAACGTATTGCAAACGGGCAAATTAATTTACGAACTTTATTTATATTTTTAATATCAAACTAACCACAGCCAATCTTTTTGGTTTTCGGCAAATTTGTTTTGGAACTGACTTCTCTTAAATTGTGTATATGTTAAAATTTTAATTGATGATGGCAAAATAAAGCGGAACATATATGTTTATTTATAAAATGTAAAAGTAATTTTCTATTCTATATTAAATTGTATATCGCCAACCGGTAGCCTTGTAACATCTAAAATAAATAAGTAATATATGGAACGAAATGTTGAGCTTGCAGAAAGTAAGCGACGCAACAGGAAGTTAAAAAAATAAAATGTATAGTATTTTTCGCTTATTTGGTTTGTTGGAAAAATCTTGCTAATTTTTTGTAAAATACGTTCATCAAACTCGTTAAAGTATATAATAATTTTAAAGAAGTAAAATAAGCAATTTGAAGTTTGGAAATTAATAATTAAAATTTTAGAATTATAATCTCGTTTTTTAGGCTAAAACCTTTTTTGAGCCCATTTTTGCCATCTTTCGAGGCAAGTTAGGCATCTTAAAGCTATAAAAATTTATAGCTACAGTCAAAGCAGGGAAAACCCATTTTTGGGTCAAACCCATTTTTTCTTTTTTGAAATTTAGAATAACTAAAGGGTTTTAGCTTTAATTAAGAAAATATTTATAAAATTTAAGATTTTCTGCTTAAATTTTGTATCTATTTATAGTCAATTTTTTTAATCTGTCATAAAATTTTTGAAAAACAAAAATTTAAGCTTAGCCAAAAAACGGATTTTTTTCCAGCTCTGGCTATAGTTCCTAAAAATTATATTTTAGCGTTAATAATTAGGGTTGGCATCCATCTTTTTGTGTAAATGCTTAATTAAAAATTTTAAAATTAAACAAAAAAATTAACTTAAATCAAACGAGTCAAAACGCATTCAATATGGCTCAACGAAATAAAGATTTAGAGTAACATTAAATATAAAAAAATAAATTGTTTATCATAGATATATGTAAATAATGTTATTTATATATTTTAGTTATTAACCGTCCAAACAATCCGGCCCCCTCTAAGCTGGTGGTATCTTATCCGACTTCAGTGTTTTCTCCTAAATTATCAGTATCCCTGGACAGTTCGAGCAATAATAAGTGCTACATCCAAGTTAGTTTGGATGTTTCGAATACAGAGAAAAAGAACAATTTTCAATGCAGTTCCTATGGCCTTACTATCTCCAAGGAGACAATGCCCATACATTGCCTTACAACTTCGGTGAGCATTAAACTAATTTTCGCCATTGTTTAACGAATAAACAAATTGAAGGCAGCAGTAATTTTTAACGTTCACGTAGGCAGGCATAGGCAGGCTCGGAGCTAAGGTCTGTTAAAAAGACAGGCTAGAGTTTGAAAATAAAAGGGCTGAGCGTTTTGGGCTAATGCTCAAAATTAATTTAACGGCTAAAAGTTAAAAATTAAAGTATTTTATGTGCTTCAAGATATGTTGAATGAAAGTTCAAATAAAAAAACACACAAGATTTTTATAACACATGACAACAATTTTTGAGAGTTGTAAGCTAACTACGGAAATCAAACCTGTTATCTTATTGATTTTTTAATTCATTTAACCTCTTTTGTATTTTGTGGTCAGCTATAAACATTAAAAATTTTTACAAATAATATTAAAAAAAAAAGAATTTTAAAATAAGAATAATTTGAATTTTTTTTTATTCACAATGGCTAAATTACCAAATTCAAACTTCAAATAATATTATAAAAAAGGCTCGCTATAGTGTGAAGCTTAATATACTTAAGAAATAAATTTCTAATTTTTTGAGATAAAAAATATAAGCAGTAAACTTCAAATGCAAAAAAAATTTGAATTTTTTTTTAGGATATTCTCGAGGTCAAAATCTGTCAATTTGTCAAAATAGGCTACTCTTTGGATATAAACGGGGTAGAATCTTTGAAGGCGAAAGAAATTGTTAAAAAATGAAAATAAATATAGGCTATCTTGGGGATCATTTAATTAGTTTTTTTAAATTGAGGTTTGTTGACCTAGCAAATTGATTATCTTGAATTCAAACTTGAGGCTTTATTTTAAAGTTTTTAAAACTTGTATTTTTTATGCTCTATGGTAAAATACGCTATAACTTTGGTTATTATAAAATCTCTATACAGAGATGAAAAATTTTGTTGTCCGGCAAAAGAGTTATGTTACTAAAGTAAAGGTGCTTTTTAAGTAGAATGGTTTGCCTTTTATTTGTAAACAGAACTTTTTGCTATAAGAGATGCTTTTATTTTCGTTTTCATTTTTTCGAAAAAAAACGATTATAAAAAACAAATTATTGATATTCATTTAAGGGCATTTTGCAGTATACTTATGGCGTTATTCATTACAGCGCGTTAAAACACGTTTTGATGGATGTGAAAACCTATTGCTAAAATTGCTAAAAGGGAAATATGATAAGGCACAGCCTAAAGTAAAATAGCTGGAAAATATTTTAGTTTTTTATAATGTTCCACATATATGATTTAAGAATATTTGCCAAAAGTTAAAGTTTTCTAATAAAAGGGGCGTTTAATGTTAATTTGTACTTTGGTAAATTTTTATTTAAAATTTTTTTTTGGATTTTTTTTTAATTTTATATAAAATAAAATATTTTCAGCGGTAATAATTATGATTAAATCATTTGTAAAAAAGGAGTCTTATTACAAGCAAAATTTTATATTTTTTGCTGTAATTTAAGAAAAATTATGAATAAACTTGAACGCGTTATTCCAAAAATTGCCAGCCACAACCAATTTCAATTCTTTTGGATTTTCCAGATTTACTAAAATTGTTGATGAGAAGGGGCGGGGGATGTCACATAGAACGTAATCAAAACTCGAGTATTTTAGGGGAAAAAAACTGTAAGATCATTAACAAAAAACTTTAAATTTTTTTAATCCGCGATTGGGTAAGTAGACGATCTGAGGACCTCAAAACTTTTTTGAATTTATCTTTAAACAAGTCAAATGTTAAAATTTTATGACTATAAGTTAATGTTATTAATTTGAAAAATCAAAATAAGTTATTATCAGTGTATTTTAACGGAACTTAGGGTTTCCAGGAACCCCAATATGACTTTTTAAGAAATAAATTGATATCGTTTATGTCAAGTTGCCTATATGATAATTGTAATTTTAATTTTTTAAAAATTATATTTTAAATGTAATATTGTTACATAATGTTGACATGGAATTGTCAAATATATCATATATAAATTTTTAAGAATAAGTGATATACAAAGAGTTATTATAGGGAATTCTAATGCCTAAATAATTAACATTGTTTTTGCAATATTTTGGCATTATTATGTCTTAATTAACAACTCTTGCAAAAGCGATATGGCATTAGAAATCATTTATTCTATATTGTTTTTTGAAACTTTTTAATAGTGTTCATCTACACCTTGAGATATAATCTAAGCGCTTGTTACAATTCTTTTTGGTCATTTTTATAAATTATTTGAAATAAAGTTACAAAACTTATTTTTTTCGATTTGTTTTTGTATTTTATTGAACAAAAAAATAGTAAAAATCGAAAAATTGCGTTTATATTTGTAAATAACACGTGTTTCTCTTTAAAATTAAAATTGGAACATATTTTCTTATATACTTTTTGAAATAGGTGGTACAAAATTAGGGTTTCCCCACATAGCACTTCGTGTAATTTTTTTTTAAATTACCCATTCAATATTTTATTTTATATAAATCTATTTAATCATATATATATCATATATTTTGACCTTTGTTATCCAATGAATTATTTTTCCACCTTGACTATGTCCCACCCTAAAATAACTTTGCACTGTCCTTTTAAATTTATTGTTATAGATGCTAGGCTTATAATATTTTGCAATATTATATCATTAGACACTTCCGTTTACTGCCGAATGGACTATAGCCTTAAATACTACATACATATTTGAATATTATTCAAATTATTTGGAGAAATTCCAACAAACCTATACGTGTAAGTTATGGCTTTAAAACATTGTAATTATTGTCTTCGAGCACAGAGTTATATCAACAAAATTTTGATATAAACTAATTAATTAGATCAAAGCAACAATCTATTTTTAGAATAATTTTTTGTTTTAAATGAAATTGTAAGATCAGCTATAAATTGAGTTTTATAACAACATATGTACTCTAAAACAAAAACTTAGAATTTCTATTAAATAAAAACTTTATCTTTGTTAAAATTATTTTTTCTTTTGCCTTTAAAAATCGGTACCTAATATTGGGTGAAGAAAATTTGTAACTTAATCAATGTTTAAAATTAATTTTAAAGTTCTAAACCATTATTTTAAATGAAAAGTGAGATTTTAATTAATTTTATTAAGGAGAAATTCTATTTTGAGCATCATTTTTTTATAATTTTCTCTTCGTGCTTTTCTAGTCACACTAAGGCCTAAAATTGAATTTGAACTCAAGTAAGGCCCACGTTGATATCATTAGTATAATGATGACCTGCATGATAGAAAATTTTGTGCTTAATTTCGTTGCTTTCTTATCTTGTTTAAATTTTTCATTTATTTGAGCACAAAGCATTTTCCCAAGGTCGGAAAAAATTTTTTGTTAATATCTTCTACATTATATTTTTGGCTTGTTCAACGTATACAAAATATTTTAGCTGGCCCAACTTATTTCATATCTTAATAATTAAATTTTTTGACAAATTGTTATTTTTTTTTCTAATTTTTGGCAATGTTTATTACACATAAAATTGAAGTGCGTTTTAAAAAGTGTTTTGTGCATTTAAAATTGTAATATTAAACAGGTAAACAATTGAAAATTATGGGCAAACTTTACCGAATCGGCTTAAAAAAATTTGTTTACCGTTAAATAAAAGGTAAGGAGGTTTGAAATATATGATTTTATTAAAGAGAAAAGAATTAGATATAAAATAATAATAGTATAAAAATAATAGTAGTATAAAAATAATAGTACAAAATATATTATATGTTGTATATATATAGACTTACTTAACATTTGTTATTCAAATTAGTCAATAACGTTAGAGGTATTAGATTTAAAAATAGGATGTTCTTTTAGGAGTTAAATAAAGAAATAAAGAATATTCAAAGTGGGTTTTCATATTAAAGGAACGTTAACCAAATAAAGTTAAAAGTAACAACAGTTAAACATGTTCTTTTATTCTAATTTTTCAGATAAACACGTCCGTTTTTTTTTGCTCCATTATTACAGTTTGATTGAGATTAAGTTGTGTGGCATTGGGTCGACGTGAATGGCAGTATTGGAATGATCGGAAGAGTAATTATTGGACATTGAAAGGTTATCAGTCACCAGCTATCGTTTAATGCAAATGAGGTATCGTTTGCCCGAAAAGAGGCAGATTATAGTTACATTTTAATTTTAAATACTTATGCGGGTGCTGGCGTCATAAAGCGCGCAATTGGCAACCTCGCTGTCCTCAATATGGTCGCAAGCGTTATCATAAAGGATTCTGCTCTCTAATATGGTCGCATTGGGCGTTGTCATATAGGGCTCTGCTGTCCTTAATATGGTCGCATTGGGCGTTGTCATATAGGGTTCATTCTGTGTCTCATGCAAAAATTATCTGCAAATGTCATTAATGCTAGTATCTGCCTCAGACGGAATTAGGGCCATGTGAAAACCTCGAATTAATTATTATGTGTAGCGAATAGTTACTCTTAGGAAGGATTTATTATTTTAATCGTTTGTTGACTTATGCTCTGAAGGGGGAGTGGGAGAGGAAGGTGGCTTTATCTCATGCAAAAATTCGTAAATCATTAATGCTAGCAACTTTATCGAAATAGACGAAACTAGGACCATTGTGGTGAGAGTCTCGACTCCATTACATTGTAGTGAATACGTACACTTAGTGAAAAACATCGTCATCAATGAAAAAATATTAAATTGAGTTTTACATACTGTTGTGAATAGCTTAGTTGATAAAGAATTAACATCTTGCATAAAATTTTATTTACAGGGTTGGAACGGTGAATATTTGTTTGTTAACCATTTATCAGGGGTGGCCAAGTTTAAGGACTGCGTCGGTTCTGTCGGACGCCTCCGACAAGGTGTTTTCTGACACCAATAAATAAAAGTAAAATATAAAACTTTATTAAAGAGAAAAGATTTAGGTATAAAATAATAGTAGTACAAAATATATTATATGTTGTATATATATAGACTTACTTAACATTTGTTATTCAAATTAGTCAATAACGTTAGAGGTATTAGATTTAAAAATAGGATGTTCTTTTAGGAGTTAAATAAAGAAATAAAGAATATTCAAAGTGGGTTTTCATATTAAAGGAACGTTAACCAAATAAAGTTAAAAGTAACAACAGTTAAACATGTTTTTTATTCTAATTTTTCAGATAAACAACCGTTTTTCTTAGAACTTTGTATATTAGCTATAAACATCAAAAATTAAAATAAACTAAGAAAAAAATCAATAACTAAAATAAATTTAAAAAATTTTTAATATCACAGTAAACCAAACCGTTAAATTCAAATTTGAAATAATGTTTAAATTAAAAACGACGATTATTGTGTAAAATTTTATAATGAAATAAAAATTAGTCAATATGACAACATAGCCCATGTTTTCTAAAAGTGTTTTCCACGTATAATTTATTAAACCACCCTCCTTCCCCCCTAAAAAAGAATCCTGGGTACTCCTGTGCCTTTTACATTAAATTCATTTCAGATTTGATTTTAATTTTTAATTTTAACAATCTATTCAAAAATCTGCAACAGTAATTGTATTTTTGGAAATAGTTGTATAAATTTAAAATATAAAAGAGATTTTTTAGCTCCATAGGCATATAAAAGCTTTATTTGCACCTATAATTTATGATCAATGGTAGATTCCGAAAATTCTTCTGCCGTTAGTGGCAAGTTAAATAGAGTTTCCAGGGTTTAACTAAATGTGGAATAAAATTATAAAATGGTTTCTTTCTTAAAAATACCTTGAGAAGACAAGGAAAATGTTAACGCCCTTCTTTCTACAATCATGGCCCGAAAGCACTATTTGTAAAGACAACGATCTAACAAATAAATGAAAATTCCATAATTGTAAATTTTGTGCATTCATTTTGCCGAAAACGAAATCCTACTACATAATTAATAAATTAATCTTGAATTATGTTTAAACAACTTCACCTCGTTTATTTTAGCAGATATAAAATTAAATATGCTAAAAATAACCAAATTGTTTAAAACCTCATTTAAACTATCTATTTTTTAAGCGTTTTGCCAAAATATTTGACAAATCAATCTTCGTCATATATTTTCTTTTAGCTTTTGATGAATCAAAATTACCAAATTAATTTTTGTCCAATTTGTTTTTATTAACAAATAAGTTTGTGTTGTGTTGTATTAATATTATTCTTAACTATATTTCCATTAGCTTTCATATATTTGGTCAAGGACAACTGTTAGCCCCCAGGACCAAATATATACAACTTAACATGAAATCTAAAACAGTTAACATAGTAAAGGCCGTTGGCCATTTAAACAATCAATTAACAACAAGGTCATTTAACCAATTAATTACCAACAAGGTGGCCAAGGAGTTGAACGCCACCTTAAGTAGGCAGGCTCGTTCTTCTCCTTGCTCACCTGTAAGTGAGGCATATTAAAACTTCCCCCTATCATATGGCATATATAAAAATTTTAGGGCCAGGATTGAAACCATTCTTAAGTTTTTTCCCGACCCATGATTTTTCTCCTCTTTGCTATTAATATCCTCATTTATTATGTTAATATTTATGCATGCTTTATTAAAAAATATTATTTCAATTTTGGTGTGCAAGCCAACAATTTAATGCGTTTATGGTCACTAATCGAAGGCGATTTGCTGTCTTCGATATCGTCCCTTATCGAGTCGATGTCAAAGTACCACGGGGCACTACCGTATTCCTGCTCGTCGTCAATAACCAAGTCTATCAAATGATCATCCATTTCCTTCTTCATGACTTGTTGCCCCAATTCGTTTCTATACCCATCGCCGCCAAGTTCGGTGAACACGTCCTCGCTCGTCTTAAATCGTGTACATTTTTTTTGGATTAAGCTGTCCAGCGTCATTGCTATCATTAGGTTCAAGCTGTTGCTCCTCATCTTCGTTCAGATTGAAGAGACGTTTATCGTAATGTTGAGTATCGATTACGTGCCTTGTCATGATTGTCTACTTGGATAAAAGGTTCGTATAGGTAGTTATCGACAACCTCATAGTTAGATTGATCAACGGTGGTATTGCCCAAGTCACCCTCGTTATCGTAATTTTCCATAATTCGCGTGCCCCTTGACCCATTATCAACAATTTCATCGGTTGATTTTTTTATTATTTTTATTATTAGATGGCTCATTACTATTATTAAGATAACGTATTTTCCTGCATCTTACTCCCAACTCAATTTTATTTGAATAGATTAATTTAAAATCTTCAAAAATGCTTTATTGACCATTACGATTGCAGTGTTCTTGACGATCATCATCAAAATCTCTTATTTGTGCATTTTCTAAGCCCATATTAACAATGTTTGTATTAGGTGGTTGAGCCTCACTAAAAATATTAATTTTACCGTTACAATCGTTTAATTATTGACATTTATCATATGTTTGTTCGTCAGCGAAATCATCATAATAATTATAACTCTGTGAATTCCATTGATCCACAGCAAAGTCATTCGAATGTAATATTTGATTATCATTCTCAAAATTATAACAAGATTCCGCGTATATTTCATAATTATCATCGTCGTCAAACATATTCATCTCGACCCTCAGGACTGAGAATTAATATATTAGTATTTATCTCTGGTACACTTAGGAAAGATCGTGGTCATCGGTAGCATATTAACAAATAAGTTTGTGTTGTGTTGTATAAATATTTATTTTATTTAACTATATTTCCATTCTAGCTTTTATATATTTGGTCAAGGACAACTGTTAGCCGCCAGGACCAAATATATACAACAGACAAATAAGGTTAAAACATGAAATTTAAAACAGTTAACATAGTAAAGGGTTGTCCATTTAAACAATTACCAACAAATCAATTACCAACATTTTTCAAAAACGGGCGAATTAAAAATTGTATGATAAGGTTAGATAATTTTTTTTTGATAAGTTATATCTCATTAAAAGCCAAAATTAGGTTATAGGAGCCTTTATCACACATCTAAATTAAACTAATATTTATGTAGGCTTGAAAAGTTCAATTGGCACTTACTTGGATACACCAGCTGGTATTTTATAATAACTTTTTTTTTGCTTCTTTTACAAATTATTCTATGTGGTGTATTACATTTTAAATTATCTATTCTCCTTAACTTTCATTTTAGCCAAGGTTATGACTAAACTGCAGCTATAAACTATTACATAGTGGTTAGATGAATCATCTATTGTTTTGTAGAAAAAAAATTTAATTTTAGAAAATTTTAATCATTTAACTCCTTAATCAATTTTCGATATTACCAAGTTTTTTTTATGTTTTGAATAGTTTATATTGGCCTAACAAAATAGATTGATTCAAGTCATAGCTGGGAAAAAGCCCATTTTTTGACTAAGCTCAAAGTGTTGTTTTTCAAAAATATATGACAGATTAGAAACATCATTTATAAATAGATGAAAAATATTAAAGCAGAAAATCTTAAATTTTATAATTATTTTTTTGACTAAGACTAAAACCCTATATTTTTTTTTTACTACTCGAAAAATAGAATAATAAGTTTCGCCCAAAAATGGGCTTATTCCCAGCTCTGATTAAAGTTCGCTCATATGTTGTAAAGTGTTTGCTAATACCAAAAATAAAATTCCTTTGATGCCAAAAAAACTAAGAATAAGATTTGGCATTCAGGAAGTAGATATATAAGTTAGTAAATTATTGGCGCGCCGAAATTTTTAGGTCTGCCAACCATTTATCAATTATTTGGGCAGGCTCAAACAACCCATAAAATATTTTATATTTAAAGCCTCAGTCAACTAATTCGAAAAACATATTTTTCTTAATTAATCTAGTTAAAATGAAAAATATTTCACGTTTTAAAATAAAGAAAATGTGTGCATCAGAACTTACAAAAAAAAATTAATTTTATCTAGTACAATATGGTTCAAGATTTGTATTCTACACCTGATTTTCGATATATTTTAAAAGCCCAGCCTGACCGGGTAGAGTTTGCTTAATGGAATTTAGAGGACATGCATGTAAAACTGTAGCCGTATATAAAAAAAATATTAAATTTGCTAATCTGTCCAGAACCATTATATAATACCCATTTATACTATTAATATTATGTGTAGTTCCAAAACTAGCAAATGTAAGCATCGACAAGGATGACCAAGTGGTTGTTTATGCTGATTATAATTACTTCTTTATTGAAAAAACTGGTGACGTGGATTTCTTTTTGGTAAAACTATATTTTTCGTTTAGCTAAAAAGTCTAATTTTACATTTATATAAATCATGCAAAAATAGGTTGATACCATTTTAATTCAGGTATAGGTTTTTGGCTATCATTTGAAAATCATGGCAGAAAGATATAAAAAAATTAATGTGATTTACAGAGTTTTTTTTATAGACTTTAATATTTAGGCCGGTCTTATTTTTCACTATTTTAAAAACTTATATTCTATAAAAAAAAGCATCGCAATAAAATAAACAATTTGTAGAAATAACCTAACTTTTGACCCTCAATAAAATCGTGAGTCTATAAAAGTAGAGTACCATATGGGTCGTAATTAGGTAATACAGTTTTCTTATAAACCGTAAAAATTTTAAGTTACTTTATGAGAAAATATAACAAAAAGGGATTTAAGTAGGAAAAAAAACTAATTTTACAAATCTTAACAACCATATTTGAAAGTGTCAAGAATTGAAAGGTTTAAGTATATGAAAAACGGGCTATATTAAAACGATTAATTGAATGCTAGGCAAAAACTTGAATAATATGATGCTTTATGGAACATGAGAAATAAATTTAAAATTTAGGTCAATATTACTAAATTCTAAAACTAAGAATTTATGTAGTATGGATGTGCAAATGAGAGATCATAGTCTTCATGTTTCAGAATACCAAAATATCCTGGCCATGGCTGCGGCCTGATGTTAAAAAAAACTTTGTGAAAAGAAATATAAACGCAATCAAATAATGTTCGAGTTACCTTGTTTTAAAATAAATTTTTTGTTAGGCATATCGTAACCAGGCATATTAATATTAATTTTTTTTAATAATAGGTCAACGCACAAACTATAAAAAACATACTAGGTTGAGGTTGTAGGCTTATATTATTAATTAGCTATAACTTCGCTGGTCTTTTTAGTGGACATGTTTATTTTAATAAAATAATTTTAATAATTAGAAATAAAAGGTGATATAAAAGGATCAAATAATGTTAACATAGCATCCCCCATGGTTAGACTTCTCCTTTTTAATCTGAAATCTTTGAGTTCTTGCCAAAATCTAGAAATTTAATAATAGAGCTTTATTTTATTATCCTTAGAAATAACAGGACAACAAATATCAATAACACAACAGTGAATTTTTTGAAATGGAATTAATCCCCATGATGGTCTTATCTCATATATATATTTCTCTTTCCTAGTTTCATCTGGTTTCGGCTCCTTACATTCGTGCATGTCGAAAAAAAGATTATGAGTATTTGGCGCCCAACTTAAGTGGGACACGATAAGCTTTATATAAATAACAATAATATTTTTTTAGGGTAATATACATATTTATTCACAAACACACAAATTTTAAAATTTTACAGTTCAGCTTTTTTGAACATAAAAATAGTTTTCTTCAGTATTTTTTTGTTTAAATTTTTTATTATTTTTTAACATTTTTTAAAAAATTTTAATAGCTGGCTTACAACATTTATTTGAAAAGGGGTAAATGGATTTGAAAATCCCTAAGATGACAGGCCTGTCTCTAAAATTATATCATAATTCTTAAATTAGTTGAACTTAAAGCAAAGCAAACAAAACGGAAAAGAAACAAAAAAAGTTTTTATTTCCGCCAATTATCTACCTGTTATAAAGATTCAATTCGCTTAAATAATATAAACGATATTTTTTTACTAGTTCATGAAAAATTTAAAACTTTTTTTATATTATCTAATTTTTTAATCCGATCAGATCTAAAATAGACAAATAAAAAATAAAACAACTGTTAAATTTTCATATATAACGGCTTATTAAAACTTGAAATAATATTTTTTATAAACCAGCTAATTATTTGATGTTAGAGTGCAATTTGTAATAATTATTTGTAAATGTTTGGGACAAAAATTTGATATGCTGTAAAACAAAATTAAAAATTCAGTTTTGGTTAATTGACTTCGAAAAATTTTTAAAGTCGAAATAACAGTCAAAATTACCAATTTTGGCTATTTTTGCGAATTTCTAGTCTATGGTCGTGTCTCGATGACAATTAAATAAAACCAAAAAAAACATTTAAGATAAGGCCGAGCCACGTTGTAGACTAGTTTACTTAAATTTTATATTCAATAAATATTCATTGATATTTGAAGGTAGATCTGTAATTTATAAGAAAAGAATTAACTATTTTTGTAAATAACACAGGTCAACAAATTTTTGAGAGTTTTGAGCTAACTACAGAACCTGCCTTTTTTACAAGGGCGTAGCAAGTTGTAAAGCTTGGGGGGGGGGGGGGTTCAACCTTTGGTCGTGACATAGTTTTAGTTTAAACTTATGATTGTTACTTAATTTTGCTTTTCAAAACTTGAGTAATCATTAAAGACTTTTATAAATAATGTTTATATTAACAAACATATATTGGGGGGGGGGGGGGGGGGGGGGGGGGGGTTATTTTCAACCCCCCCCCCCCTTTTTACGCCAATGCTTCTTTGGGATTTTTAAATCCGTTTACCGTTCTCATCAAACTTAGTTAGTCAGCTATAAACATTAAAAATTTTAGAAAAATTGCCAAAAAAACAAAAATAATTCAAAAACAAAAATAAATTGAAATTTTTCTTTTGCATATTTACAACAGCTGAACTGTTAAATTCAAACTTCAAATTAAACTCTTATTAAAAACCGATAATAATGTCGTATTTTAGTGTGGACGCGAAATATTTTGTATTATTTAATTGTTGATGTAAGAGCTTGATATACTAATAATTTTTATTTTTCGTTATTTGATATAATAAATATAAGTTACTAGGTATTTTCATATGAAAAAAAGATTTAAATTTTTTCTTTTGGGGTATTCGCGATCAATTTGGTCAAAAAAACTGATATGGACGGATGTAAGGAGCCGAAGCCGGAGACTAAAAAAAACGAAATATATATATGAGATAAGGCCATCATGGGATTATATTCTTTTATGTTTTTATAAAATTCACGGTTTTGATGATATTTGTTGACCTGTGTAATATTCACAGGTCAAAATCTCAAAATCGGAGGCGATCCTCAGAAGCCAGATTTGTATATTAAGGAGTGACTTTGAGTGCTAGCTATAAACAAACGTGAAATAACATTTTTTTTTCAAAACTGAAAATTATTGTTTCCTATTTAGGTTGGGATGTCAAATATTCTTTATAACCTTAATGTTGATGTACATAATATATCTAAAAAAAAATTTTTTATATTGGAGATGAAAAAGATAAATTACAATGATATTTTTATAAAAAAATATTTATTAATTTTTTTTCCTATATATTCTCAAGGTCGCAAAATCTGGGAATTTAGCTAAATTTGGCCCTTAGTTCGATTTATATCTAAGAATAGCCAAAGAGAGTTTGGAAAATCGAAAGCTTTTGTCGAATCGTACTGAATTAATTTAGTTCAAAATATCATATAATTTAGTTCACTTCAAAATATCAAATTTTGGCAATAAGGGATTATGGCAGTAGTCAAAATAGATTTATTCTTAAATTTCAGATTAACAGGCGCGTTGTAAAACATAGTTTACGTTCTCCGCTTCTAAACAGAACCTAAATTATTCTTAAAGGTTCATAGGCCAAGCTACCTTTATAATTAAAATATTAACAAATGGTTCTACCTTTTGATTAAGTATAAATTAAATTTTTCTAATTTTTTTTTATTTTTTTTGTCTATTATATTTCTATATTGAATTAGGAAAAATTTTTGTTTATATTGCCCAAATATAAGGAAAGATTAAAATAATAATTTGTAAAATTTCAATTTTGTTCGAATCTTATTAGGCACCTTCTTTCATGCCATTCAATAATAAAAACAAAAAATAATAACAAAGTATGATATTTAAGTTATTAAATATATAACACAGGTCAACAAATATCAATGTCAGAAAAATAAGGATATGGAAACATAAAAGTAAACATACCCATGATGGCCTAATCTCATATATATTTTCCGTTTTTCGCATCCCCTATCTTAGGTTATTTAGCTCCGTCCGTGTCAAAAAAATGACCTTTTTAATAGATTGACTTTGATAAGAATTTTTTTGCATATTAATATCCTTTGTAACATATATTTTTTATCTCAAATAATGAAAAATAAAATTTTAAAGTATATCAAACTTTTGCCAAGATATTGAAAACACAGGTCGACAAAAATGCCACAAACAATTTATGAAGACATAAAAGCATACATCCTGATGGCCTTATCTCTTATATATTTTCCGTTTTTCGTAGTTTCCTCGGCCGGGCCCTTTAGATCCGTCCATATCAAAAAAATGGCCGTATTTAAATAAATTAACAGATTTTGCGACCTTGAGAATATTCTAAAAGAAAAAAACTCAAGAATCTTTTTTTATATAAAAATCCCTTGTAACTTATATTTATCATCTCAAATGAGAAATAAAATTTTTAGCACATCAAGCTCTTACATCAGCATTTTAATACAACATATTTTGCGTCCAAACTTTAATGCGAAACGATATATTATCGGTTTTTAATAAAAGTTTTAGGCGCGTTGTAAAATATAATTTACGCTCTCCGCTTCTAAACAGAACCTAAATTATTCTTAAAGGTTCATAGGCCAAGCTACCTTTATTAAAATATTAACAAATGGTTCTACCTTTTGATTAAGTATAAATTAAATTTTTCTAATATCTTTTTTATTTTTTTTGTCTATTATATTTCTATATTGAATTAGGAAAAATTTATGTTTATATTGCCTAAATGTAAGGAAAGATTAAAATAATAATTTGTAAAATTTTAATTTTGTTCAAATCTTAGTAGGCACCTTCTTTCATGCCATTCAATAATAAAAACAAAAAATAATAACAAAGTATGATATTTAAGTTATTAAATATATAACACAGGTCAACAAATATCAATGTCAGAAAAATAAGGATACGGAAACATAAAAGTAAAAATACCCATGATGGCCTAATCTCATATATATTTTCCGTTTTTTGCAATTTCCCCTATCTTAGGTTATATAGCTCCGTCCGTTTCAAAAAATGACCTTTTTAATAGATTGACTTTGATAAGAATTTTTTGCATATTAATATCCTTTGTAACATATATTTTTTATCTCAAATAATGAAAAATAAAATTTTAAAGTATATCGACGCCAAGATATTGAAAACACAGGTCGACAAAAATGCCACAAACAATTTATGAAAACATAAAAGCATACATCCTGATGGCCTTATCTCTTATATATTTTCCGTAGTTTCCTCGGCCTTCGGGCCCTTTAGATCCGTCCATATCATAAAAATGGCCGTATTTAAATAAATTAACAGATTTTGCGACCTTGAGAATATTCTAAAAGAAAAAAACTCAAGAATCTTTTTTTTATATAAAAATCCCTTGTAACTTATATTTATCATCTCAAATAATGAGAAATAAAAATTTTTAGCACATCAAGCTCTTACATCAGCATTTTAATACAAAATATTTTGCGTCCAAACTTTAATGCGAAACGATATATTATCGGTTTTTAATAAAAGTTTTATTTTAAGTTTGAACTTAACAGTTTAGCTATTGTAAATATGCAAAAAATAATTCAATTTAATTTTGCTTTTAATTTTTTGTTTTTTTGACGTTTTTTATAAAAAAAAATATTATTTATAGCTGACTTAATGAGTTTAATTAGAAAAAACGGTAAACCAATTTGAAAATCCCTAAGATAACAGGTTTTTGAAGAATTTGTTGACTTATGTAATCGAAAATATTTGGCATCCCAACCTAAATACCACACGATATTTATTGGTTTTTAATGAGAAATATTTGAAGTTTAAATTTAACAGTTTTGCTGTTGTGAAATACAAAAAAAAATCTAATTTATTTTTTTTTCCTTTTTGTTTTTTTTTTAATATTTTTTCAAAAATTTTTAATGTTTAAAGCTGAACAAAAAATTTGATTTGAAAAAACAGTTGAAGGATTTCAAATCCCTAAAATGGTTTAAATCTATAATGTTGACTCATAACTCTCAAAAATTTGTTGGCCGGTGTAATATAACGTTTGAAGAAATAAGTTATAGAAGAAAGAAATCCAACAGTTTTAAACTTGGGACCCTTTTTATTTTTGTAAAAAATTATGTATGGGTTAAAGCATCATGTGCTTAATTATGATATAACTGTAATTTGAAAATTGCTCGTTCAAGGAGGTTTTTTTCATTGTTGCAGTTACTTGTCACGGTTTTTTTCGGTTGGCATACATGTGCAATCACTTTGAAGCTGCTGAGTGGGACTGCTTAGTTAGTAAACCCTAAACGATATGTCTAAAGTGAGAGCATAGGCTGGAAATCCAGGTTCAAGGCGAGTGAGAAAATCTTGCCTAATAGGCAATAATTGCTGTACTCGGGTTAAAAGAGTCAAAGCTCTAAACAGGGGCGGCCCTATATGAAAGGAATGAGGAAACTTTGCCCTATTGCTTTTTATTAAAGCTAAGTTTTAAGGGGCGAATAACAGTTTAAAACTTTATTTATTTTTATTAAGCTCCAGTTTTTAATTAGTGATATATCGACAGAAAATTTCACTAATGAAACTACTTAAAGTACTTTAGTATTAAAAAACCCTACCGTTTTTCGAACTCCTTTAATTTACGTTATATTTTGATGAAAAGAATAATTTATATATATTATGTCACCATTCAAAAGTTATGTTCCGCCAACAGAATATTATTTGAACCTGACCTTAACATCAAAAGTATATATTTCGCTGGCCGAATATTTTTTAGCGTAAAGTCACAGTTCAAAACAGCGGAATATTGCTTGGACATAACCTATCGTCCAAATGCATAATTTAGCGAACAAATTTTTTATCTTTTTTTTTCATTGTTAGCTTTTTGCCATTGAGGCAGTGAGCTCTTTCAATTAAAGTCTCCATTTGGTTCTATCTCTACACTCATTTCTATTTAGGTTGTGACATCTCATGCTAGCGTCTACTCTTTGAGACCAGGTGAGTTTAGGTCTGCCCCTTTTATTCTTGCCTTGCACTTCAATTGCATTTACCAGATTGCTTAGATACCCGTATTTTTGCCTCATAACGTGTCCAAACCATCGGAGTCTGTTGATTTCGACTTTATTTTGTATGTTATGTGTAAACTTTAAAGTATATGATCGTTGCGGATCTTGTCTTTGCGAGTCAACCCGAGAAACATCCGCAGCATGCGCATTTCCATTGTTTGTAGTATTCTTTCGTCGCTTTTCCTTAACGCTGTTGTTTCTAAGCCGTATGTTATTGCCGGTTGTACTAGGCTTGAGTAAGCCTTGCCCTTAACTTTTCTTGGTATATTTTTGTCGAAGAGGACACCTGTCAACGAACTCCGTTTTAGTCACCCAACTTTGAGTTTGTTCCTAACTTCTTGCTCAACGTTTTCATCGGATTGTAGGTAAGCACCTAGGTAAGTTGCTGTTGGCTTTGATTTGAGAGACCAGTCATCGTTAATTACCAGTTGTTTACCTTCTGAGCCTCCGAAAACTATAATTTCAGTTTTGTCTTTGTTAATTTTTAGGGCTAGCTTTCAATCGCTTTTATCCAATTATTCAGACTTTCACACATCTCCTGCGGGTCAGACATTAGTAATATGTCGTCAGCGTACAGTATGTGCCACGGTGGATTTGTGGCAACGCTCTTTGAGATCACGTCCATCACCGCGATGAATAGTAGGGGACTTAGGGCCGAACCTTGGTGCATACCTTCATAAATTGTAAATCCTTTCGATGTTCCTGACAAACTCCTTACCTACGTCAAATTTCTTTGACACATACTTTGAACTAACTTGATATACATCTCAGGAACATTCTTTCTCCTTAAAGCCCACCATACTACTGATCTTGGAATTTTGTCGAAAGCTTTTTCCAAATCTACTAATGTGCAGTAGAGCTTTTTATTCTTTCTCGTGAAACGTTCTGCCATGTTGCGCACGGCATGATCGCGTCAATTGTCGACCTTCCTTTCATGAACCCGCATTGCTCAATACCTTTATCGATTACGTCTCTTAATCTGGCTTCTATGACTTTTCAAAAAGTGTGAAAGTAAATGACATTAGTTTGATGCCTCTGTAATTGTGACAGTCAAATGCGTCGCCTTTATTTTTGAAGATTGGAATAATGTAACTTTCTTGCCAATTCGGAGGTGTTTTCTGATATGTTAATATCGAATTGAATAGAGTCGTTAACGCCAAAATTCCCTCATCTTCTAAAGATTTTCAGCACTCAATGGGTATGTTGTCGGGACCTGTCGCTTTCCTGTTTGAACACTTTTTGAGCTGAAGGCTGATTTCTGATTTTGAGATTGGTGGTGTTAGGTTACAGTTTGGGGGTATCTCCTCGAGCTCAATTCAATGTCGCTGTTCAGTAATTCATTAAAGTAATCTTTCCAACGCTCCAGTACCTTTGTATCTACGAGAAGCTTGCCTTCTTTGTTTTTGATGAACTTTACGTTACCGTCACAATCTCTTGACTGTCTTTCACGTTGCTTTGCCATCTTGTATACCAAATTTTGCCCACTTTGGTGGCCATCTCCTTGTATGCTTGTTCATATACTTTCTTTTTCGCTTCTTGTACAACATTTCTCACAACTTTGCATTGTTCTTTGTAATCAAGCTTGTCGTTAGCCAGTTGACTCTTTTTCCATCGTTTGAGCAGCTTTTTCTTTTCTGATATTTCCCTTTCAACTCTTTCATTCCACCACCATGTAATTCTTCTCTTATCACGCCCACCTTTTGTAGTTCCAAGTATTTCTTTCCCGGCCGCTTTGAGTTTTGAAGATAACTCGCACCAGAACTGCGTAGGACTTGGTGTGATTTCGCAATTGTATTTGCTGTCAAGGTTGCAGGTGATTGCGAAGGCTTCGTTTCTCTCCTTGAGCTTTGACCATTTGATTTGGGGAAAAAATTTTGTTTTGCTGAGCCTATGTTTCTGGCGCTGAAACGTGAAGTCCGTCACCAGGAGCTGATGCTGCGCAGATATGGTTTCTGGGATGATTTTGCAATCTTTGATTCGTTTAAGCTGTCGTCTCGAAACTAGCATAAAGTCTATTTGAGATTTATTGGAACCACTTTGGTAGGTAATGAGATGAGATCTTCTTTTGCTGAAGAAGGGGTTGGTAATGGCCATGTCGAAAGCTTGGGCGAATCTTAGCAAGTGCCATCCGTCATCATTGATCGTTCCATAATCTTTGCCTCAGTGAAATCTTTCGTACCCCACATTTTCTTCTCCTACATGCGCATTAAAATCCCCTCCAATCATTGTCAGTTCCGCGTTTGGTATGGCCATCAGCACTGCTTCTAGCATTTCACGAAATCCTTCCTTTTCTTGGTTCGTAAGATTTGTTTGGGGTGCATACACCGAGATAACGTTGGTGACTTTGCCTTCAATAACCAGTTTGATCGCTATGATTCGCTCGGGAAGCTCTGTTAACTTTAACGACTGTTGGAATTAGTTCTTGCGCTAGTATTATCCCAACTTCGTTGCGATGATTTTCCTTTCCATTATAGAACATCTTGTATCCTAAGCCCATCATCAACGCCTTTGAGCATTTCATTTTGGTTTCTTGCACACACAACACATCAATCCGCCTTTTAGCTAGCATGTCCGTCACTTCTGCCATCTTTCCCTTCATCGTTCCCACGTTTAAACTTGCTAATCTAAGGGTTTTTTGCTTTGCTTGGACCCTAATGTTCTTCTCACTTGATGCGGGCCAGATACACCAAGCGCGTCTCATTCAGGGGACGCCCTATAGTCATGTGGCTAATCTCTTGCTAAAACTTTTTCCCGAAAATAAAATCTGCCTTTGCCGGGATTCGAACCCCAAACCTTCTAGGCTTATTCAGGCTACAAGCAAGCGCTCTGCCACTCCACTATAGGCCGATAAATTTTTTATCTTTCATAGTGGTTAATATTAATTAAAAAATTCTATTTTTGAATTTTTCAACTATTATTAACAAGAACTAAATATGACAAATTTCTTATCACAAGACTATTACTTCTACTCTCTGTATTTCATTGACAATTATTATAGAGCAAAAAATTTATAGCTTGAAATATAACTTTGGTCATACAATACAGTTAGGATAGGGCCTAAATTTAAAGATCAATTTACCGCAAGTTCGACCGAGCGAACATTATAGCATTTAAAGTTTTCCTGGTCAAGTTGAATGTTTCTTTGCGTGTTCAGAGTTCATTCAATTCAAAAAAAATTATTTTTTATCTTAATATAAAACGCATCTTTACAAATTCCAAACATGAATCATAGCATTCAAATTATTTTTTCTGAAGCATTTGGCATAATATATATTTAACTTAAAGTTAAAGTGTTAATGCTTCAATCTTAGAATTACGGTCAACGCATTTAAAAGTAGGATATCAGGTACATTTAAATGAACCTAAAACACATTAAATCAAATTATAAAATACGTAATAAGTGGTAAATTATACATTAAAAAATATAAAATTACTTATGTGAAGTGTAAAAATCAATTATTAAAAATATTTAATCAATAAAATTTTAAAAAATAAAAATCCTTATTAGCCAAAATATCGGACCATTTTGCAATATGTAAAATTTGTTTGCCAAATTATGCAAAATTTTACGGCAAAATATAGACTTTGGACGCTGAGATCAAGTCCAAACAATATTCCGCCGGCAAAAAAGAGCTTTGGGAGCTGAATATTTAAGAATATTCCGCCTGAACATAGGCTTTTGACGTTAAAGTCCAAATATACCACCACGGTGACATATATATAAATCGAATGTGCTACTTAAGAATTGATAACGTAAAAAATGTTCTATATTATTACTTTGCATTATAAATTATACTCTACTCTTATAGTAAAGACAATTAAAAATTAATATATAAAGATATTATTCTTGCTATATAAATTAAATTTTGAACTGAGGTTGGACAAGTTGACGCAGCATATAGAGCCATTTGCAACATTTTTCCATTAAATCGTCTAAACAGAAAAATGAACAAAAAACCCCTAATAATTAAGAGATAAGGAGCGATAATATAAATATTATGTCATCACGAAATTTAAAAAAAAAATTGGACGTGTTTAAGAAATAGGGCAAACGGATTTAAGATAAGACATATATCTATGAGAAAATATCATATAGGTATTCATTATTCCTACGAAGTTTTTGCAATAAGTCGACTCAGACTTAGCAGTAGCGTATACTCTCTTCAAACATTTTATAAATGCTTTTAAAACCTAACTGTTATACAAAGGAAAGTGAGAATGAGACAATTTCGAAATTTCCTATTGGCTGGTTTAAGATGTCGGACGATGCTAATAAAACTAATCATGAGTATGTATTGAAAGTTTTGGACTCGCAAGATATGGTAGAGTCTCAGACTTATTTTAAAATTATTGATGCATACTGATTTTAGTTCGCTCATTTAAGGTGATGGATCATTGATTTTATAATATTAATAAATTAAATAGCAATGGCATAGGTAATAATGCATACATAACTATATTTACTGATATTGCATTTTTCCATTCAGATTGGGTTAGATATTTGTTGGCTTAATTTTAAGTTAGATTTAGGGAAATATTAGGCTAAGGTTATTTTATAGTTAGGGCTAGATTCTAATTATTTTGGGTTAAGATTAAGGTTATTAACAGATCAAATAATTTAATTAATCACACATGCATGTAAAACGAGGTAGCGGTTGTAGAATTGCAAAAAATTGATCGTTGTTTATATATAATAAAAGCCTCTTACAATTATTTTGTAAAAATTTGTTTCAAATTTTATATTATTTTGCATTGATTAGTTATTTTAGTTTTTTAATTGTTTGTTTTATTAGGCTTATTGTAAGTTTAAGTAGTAGTCTAATCAGGTGCAATCATTAATAAAAAAAAATATGCATAAGAAATTTATTACAACATCTAAAAACAAGTTTATTAATGTTGTTTATTCATGTATTATAATATAATTAAATAAATTATTTAAAGATCATTAAGGCTGTTAATACCACTTAATACCAAAACAAGACATTTAGGAAACTATTTTATATTTACATTTGTTATTATGGAGTAGAAAAATAACGAATGTTAAAAAAAACAGGTGTATAAATTAGTATTAAATTATTTAAGCGGCTCACTAAGTCACAAACCATGCGTTTGCACAGCTAATTTTTCAAGCACATTAATAAAACTCGTAGTTTTTGGCGCTAATCACGAATATAAAATCAGAGTTTTAGCCAATGCCTCAGATTTTAAGTTATTCGGTGTCAAAGTTGAGATTTTTTAATTTTTGGGGTATTTTGGGCTTCTATCATAAAATCTATGGGTAGTATAAAAAGTTCAAAAATATATTTAGATAACGGAAACATTCATTATTAACGCAAAGCGTTAAAATTTTTTAAAAACATTTTTTTTTTTCATTTTTATAAAATTAGTGGTTTTCGTCATAAAATCCATTTTTTGATCCTAAATAACTTGAAAATAAATTGCTAATAATTTTAGGTAATAACCTTTTTTAGATATGTTTTTATAAGGCATCTGAATATGCCAATAGATTTTTTGGAAATTAATATTAAAAAAAAATTTGTGAATATTTTTCTAAACTTCGGACACGGTTTAAAAAAAAATTAAGGCATTGTAAAAAAAACTAAACCCAGGATCGTTATCGCAAGAAATATCTTTCCAAAATCCTCAAAAAAAGCTTGCACAGGTGAATACAATTTGCGTTAGTTTTCAACACCTGAAAATTTGCTGTTTTTTGGCAAATTTTGGTATTTTTATTGTAGATGAGTCAAAATCGAATGAAAAAAGCTGGGGCTTTTATATGTTATTAAGCAAAATTTTATCTATAAAATAAAAAAAGTTTGGCTTGTTAACCAGAACGATTTTGAAAATTGGCAAAATTTTCACTTTTTCGGTTTAGAGGTTCACTTTTTTCTAGTAAATTTTAGTAATAATCAAATAAATCAAACTATTATGGTCTAACATAATTGCCCATATGTTCTGCTTTTTGAATATTGTCAAATTTGGCACATTGAAGCATTCTAATATAGTGCAAAGGGCATAAATAGGTCCCAAAATTAGGGCAAAAAATTAATTTTTTTAGATTATTTAAAAAGTCATGCCGGTCCCAATCTTTTGAAATCATATATTCATTAATATTATTAAGAGCCATATTTTATAATTTTTCAGAAAATATAAAAACGTTTTTTAAGATATTTGTGTCTAAACTTAATTTTAATTTTTTAATAACTTAAAAAAAATTTTTTTTTTGTATTTTTTTGCGTCTAAGGTAGCCCTTATTACGATCTTAAAATAAAAAAAAAAATTATGACTCTAGCTACAATACTTTTGATGAGACATGCGCGCAAAGTTGCCTCAAATTTTTTGCAAAAAAATGAAAAATATTTTTGCTCATATCTCCGTCAAAAATCACTTCCGGTCAAAAAAAATTTAGGTTTTTATCAGCACCTAAAGACCCTACCAGTGTATCAATTTTCAGCCAAAACTGAGACTTCAAGGGAAAAAGTTTGTCGATTTAAGGTGGAATTGATCATAGCAACTTTTATTTTTTTTTGACATTAAATGACCTTTTCTACATTATGATAAAACTACCGGAATATTAGAACAAAAAAGCCATTTCCCCCTTCCTACCCCCATTCTCTGTTCACGACTATAAATAACGGGTAATAAAGAATCAAATCATTTAGTTGATTTATAATAATTTATTACCCAAAGCCGTCAACTAATAAAAAATAATTTTGTGATACCCCTGCTACTCTTTATAACGGTAGGCTTGAAAAAAAAGTTGCGCGAGGTCAATATTTTATATCTCCTTTTGCCGTATTTTATTATTGTTAAATAGATCTAAGAATTTAATTTATTACACATGATAAAGGGAATTACTTCAACATTCTGTAATTTTTAAAGAAATTACTCACCTTGTAATATTAAATTTCTGAGCTGTGACCAAGTCTTGGGCCGGGTCATTAAAAATTACAAACGGGCGGGGCTTGAGGGCCCGTTTGAACTTTTTAAAATATATATTATCATGCTTACGTTCTGTGTGTGATTTAAGTTGACACCGTAAAAAACCGTTCTGATTATCTGAATATACATTTAATATTGAATTTCATATAGTATGCAATACTTTGAATATATTCTGATTAAAAAGGTTGCCAAATAATTTAATTAATCCTAGCCTAACAAAAATCTGAGTTAAACCAAAATATTTGCACTTGCCAATGTAATGCATTGCATTTTTTTTATTATAGTTTTAATAAAAAATATATCTACTCAAACGAGAAGTAAAATTTTATTTTAAATTTCTGATGGTTAAAAAAGTGTAAAGATAGTTATAAAAACGAAAATAATGAGAAGGTGAGTTTTTGTAACAATTAAATATATTTATAACAATTTCTTACCCATCCCAAGTAAATATGCTCCGTCTATAGGGCTAGAAAAATTTATTATTCAAAATTTATTTAAGGATATTATAACTTTTTAATATAAAACAACATTTTAACCAAAGAGATGTCAGGTTTATAATGAAACTTTGGCAATTCTGCGATATTAATTAATTTAGAAAGAAAGAAATGGATTTTTAAGGGGAATAAAAAAATAGATATTATAGTCAGGGCTGGGAAAAAAATAAATGGGCATTTCTTAACAAGTTTTTGAGTTTTTTTCACTTATGCCCACAAACTCGTGGGCATGGCAAAAGAAAAGCCACTATTCTTGCTTAAAAAAAGTGCATATTTTAAAAAAACCCCTTTTCTTCAAAAAAAACTCCTAGGAGTTTAAAGAAAAAGTAACCCACCCATCTTTATTTTAAATAAAAAATCAAAAATTTTTTAAATTATCATAAAGAAAACAAAAAATGGGCTTTTGGGGGCGCTTATTAAGAGCCACTTTTTAAGGGGGCTTTTTCTGCCTCTATTTTAGCAGCCTGTGTTGGCACATTGAACCGATCGGTGATTCAATAAATTAAAATGCAACATAACTTTGGAAAATTAATTAATAGGTTTTTTAACAATTTATTACATAGTTGAGAAAAGTGACGATACATGATTAATAATAATGCATATTTTTAAAGATCCTTAAAATTTAAAATGTTTATGGGTTACATGTGAACAATATAGCATTCGCGATTTAGTAAAAAGAGTTTAGCCGGCTTTAATTATTATATGTATGTATTACCCATTGCATTCAGGTAACTTAGCTAAATCCGTACAATTTTGGACATGGACCCTGAAACAAATATACATAATTAAATTGACAAGGTAGGCAAGCAATCATTTATGAAGGTTAAAATATTTGGAGAGAGTAATGATTGTTTTTTTTTAAATTTAGCACGCCCTATAATAAGATATGAATTATCCCTCATTTTTACACACAGGATGTCTGATGGTCGATTTAACGCTCTACAAAGTTTTTGAGTATTTGATATAAGGAGTGGGGTGTTAACTTGCCTAGAAGACGAGCATAGACTTACCAAGGGCGCATGCAAGCTAATAAGTATATCTTTTTTCTAACGTAAATGTGTAATGGCCAGAGGTGATTTATACTTTAATAATAGTAAAGTGGCAAAGATGCAGAGGAAATTTGCCAGGCTCAAAATTATATGTTTTTTTACATCGACCTCATCGTTTTTTAGCCCGATTTTTATTTTCAACAACTTTATTTGTCCTAATAGATCGTTTTACTTTATTTTTACTAAATATAGGTATAAAATTTGACTGAATGAAATTCTTGAAAAAGACAGCAATTATCTAACCTATCTACCATTAAATATTTTGTTTAAAAATAATATTTCAACCCCTAATTTAAAAAATTGTTCTAATACTAAAAATTTGATTAAAGCTATGAGCCAAATATTATATATTACTTAATGCAACATACACAATTAAATTATCATAGATGTAATTAAAACCCGTTTAAATATTGTTTAAATATTTTATGGTTCTTTATAGGTCGTGTTTTATTTTGTATTTTTTTAAAAATGTGTAATAATTCAAAGTTTATTTTGTTTGCTGGACCATTCATCGTTAGCTTTTTTAAAACTGCAAAAGGAAAAAAACTTCTTGTTGATTGTAGGGAATCTAAGAATATTTCTTACATTTGAAAAATCATATAGCAACATTGTGTTTTAATCCAATTTTTAAAAATACCAAAAATATTTTATAATTTATAAAATTTATCTGATAATGTGCACCTATATAATCAATTTTAGCTAATTAAAAACCTACAATCGAGTAAAATTGAAAACGTACGAATCTGATTGATTCAGCAAAAAAACAATAGAAATTTATTTAAAAAAAAACATAAAAAAAGAATACAAAGTAGCATTAAATGTTTTGACCTAATTGACAGATCGAGAATACTCTAAAAAAATTTAAGGATTTATTTTTATATAAAATTCTTGTATATATTTATCATATCAAATAATGAAAATAAAATTTTTAAGTGTATCACTAACATCAGCATTTAGATAATAAAAAATATTGTTAAAACTTAAATACGACACAATATATTATCGGGTTTTTACAAAAGTTTTATTTGAAGTAGTTGCTTTAAAATCTTTTTTGTTTTTTTGCCATTTTTTTAAAAATTTTCAATGTTTATAGTTGACTCACTAAGTTTGAATAGAAAATACGGTAAAAGGATTTGAAAATCTCTTGAATGGCAGGTTTGATCTCCATAGTTAGCTCATAACTCACAAAAATTTGTTGACCTGTGTAAATTGTAATTTCACCGGTTATAATATCGTCATCTTCCCACATGGCTCCTTAGTTGAATGGTTTATATTTGTCTAATTAGACCGTATTTGGCGAATCACTCCGTCTCGTTCACACTCATTAATCATTTTCATTTTTCTGTTTAAACGTCCATTTCTAATTATCTAACTATTTTTGGCAACAATTATAGCGCAAAAAATTAGAAATTAAGCATCGAAAATTCGGCCCAAGGCCGGCGGCACCGGGCAGGACGGGCTTTCGGGTCTTGACTGAGAACACTAATGTACAAGGAGGAAAAAGAGGGGCACAAAAAAGAAGAAATAAAATAAAATAATCCTGTTTTTAAAAAAAAATTTATTATTGCACTTAAAGTTCCGAAAATTTTATTATATTTTTTGGCCAGTTAAGCTTTTTTAAATTGCAATTATATGTCCTCATTTGTGAAATATTATTTTTGATGCAAATTTAACACTATTTTCATTGTTGATGTTATTTATTATATTGAAAAAAGAGTTATTCCTAAGTTAAGGAAGGAATAATTTATTTTCTTGTTTTGTCTCGCCCCATATGTTTACTGGAAATAAAACCCTAGAGTTTTTAATAAATATTTTTTGCTTTGCTATGAATAAGATTTAATTTAATTTTTTTAAGTTGTGTTTCTACATTTTAAAACCCACGTTCAGATTATAGAGCCTGCTTAGACTTAACTAAATCTTTAATTAATGTTTTCAAGAAATAAGCTTTGTTAAAAACGAAGAGATTTTTTGTTTTTTAGGGTTACAAAAGGTTCAATGTTTAAATCTCTAAATAAACGGAATTTTGGGCGTAAAAATTTTTTGCCGAATTTTACAGCAATCCACCTGGTAACTTGGTTGTGTAAATTAATTAATGGTCCGAATTCAGGATTTATAAAGACCTAAAATTTCAGCGCCAAATAAGGCAAATATATCTTTTAACAAGAATAAGAATAGATAGAAAAAAGGGTCCATAAATTTTAACTATTTTTGTACTTTTATGCTCTATCTTTAATGCATTCCTTAATATTTTTGATTAGTAATATGCCGGGGTACCCAGATCTCAAACTTGCTCAATCGCGGGATTATGCAATTTAAATGACTAATTATTCTAATTATCAAGAATTTAAGTAAACGCCACATATAATTGCGAATGTTATTAAAAAAATGAATATTTTGCATAAGTTTGAGCTTTTGATCACAAAAAATTGATCATCATTAGGAATAGATTAAAAAAAAATTTTGAGCTATGTCTTGTAGAACAATATATTGTTATTTTTAATTATTTAAACAACAGTCTTTTATTTCGAAAAAGACAGATGTCGGAGACTCCTCGTTGGTCTTATTATAAATGTTAACTTAGCCCTTGACCAACAGAAACGAACGTTTCTTTAAAAAGTATAAGTAAGAGCGATCTATTAAATTATTTATACATTTGAACAAATTAATCAGATTAAGGCTTAAAACTTATAATAATATTTTTATTTTTTTAACCGACAAATAATCGAGCCCTTAAGCAGCTGGGTTGCAAAACAGTCCAAATATGAATGGAAGATCTAGGTTGAAGAACGCGCAGACTCATAACCGCACGTCTTTTTTCTCTACACCTAAATTTTGCAGATTTGCAAAAGGCATTAAATATCGGGCGAAGTTTATAAAACTAAAAAAAACTAGTTTACATATCACCTCCTCTCAGATAATTTTTTTGTTTTTTAATCATCACAGACCTAAACTACCTGGTCTCAAAGAGTAGACGCTAGCTTGAGATGTCACAACCTAAATAGAAATGAGTGTAGAGATAGAACCCAATGGAGACTTAAATTGAAAGAGCTCACTGCCTCAATGGCAAAAAGCTAACAATGAAAGAAAAACTTAAACGCGGCCCGATAGATCGTCGAAAATGAAATATATTGCCAATATAGCTAAATTGATATTTGCTACCTCAAAAAACATAAAAAAAATAATTTTAATTGGTTATTGAAATCTGCAACTTCATTTTTATGAGAGTATTTAGTTAATTAACTGTGCTATGAGTCTGAGCGCTTTGTGGAAATGTCCATGTAGAGCTTGATATACCCAAACATTTGATTCCCTTAATTCAGAGAAAATTTGTTTAGGTTGATTTTAATTGTTTATTAAGTTTAGTTCGTCTCAAGGTCAAAAAATCAGTCTCCAAAATTTTACCATTTTTAACATCACCCTAACTGATAAGTTCTGCCACATTGTGAATTGTTTTACAGAATTTTCCTAAGCTTAAACTAACCTTCCTATATTTTTGTAGAACGTGGAATAGAGATTAAGATGCCCGATAGCGTAATAAACGGTGCCCTTAGACTCAGGGCCTTTCTTTTCTCCATACGGCCTGACTATTAAATAATCCACGTATCACATTTTCAAACTTATAGTTTATGATTTTACTCTATTGATACATTTTTAATTCTTTTTTTTGCTACAGTAGACCATATCTAAGCTAGTCTATCGCTCTATTGAAAACAAGATATATATTCAATGCGAATAACAGAACCTACACCCATAGGCGAGGCGCATCAATACCTTTTTTAACAAAAACAAAATATTATTGCTGAGTTTGCGTCTACACAAATATTTTTTTCTGAGCTTAATAACTATCGAATTTTTTTGATTCAAATTTAATCAACAACCATTTTCTTTAACATATAATTTTTTTTTAGCTACAATTCTATTTTACATTTTGATTTTAAGAGCCAACATGTTCGATTTTGCAGTCTTACTAATACTATCACTTTTTA
>CM060245.1:31783741-31868849 GCA_030555515.1 Acutogordius australiensis | reverse complement strand
AATGTGAATTTTATGGAAACATAAAAGAATGCATCCCCATAGCCTACTCTCATATATGTTTTTCTATTTTCTTAGTTTCTTCCGTCTTTGGCTCCTTAGATCCGTCCTTAACGAAAAATGGCCTTTTTGACCAAATTGACAGATCTAAATATACCAAAGAGAAAAAATTTAATAATCTTTTTTGTAAATAAAAATCTCTTATAACTTAAATTTTTCATCACAAATAATGAAAAGTATATTTTATTACTACATCAAGCTCTTACATCGACATTTAGATAATACAAAATATTTCGCGTCCAAATCCAAACTATACGACACGATATATTATCGATTTTCGTAAAAATATTATTTGAAGTTTGAATTTACCAGTTTAACTATTGTGAATATGCAAAAATAAAATTTCAATTTATTTTTGTTTTTGAATCTTTTTTTAATTTTAGACCTTTTTTCTAAAATTTTCAATGTTCATAACTGAATAACTAAGTTTGATTAGGAAAAACGGTAAACGGATTTGATATTCCCTAAGATGGCAGGTTTGATCCTCTGTAGTTAACTCATAACTCTCAAAAAATTGTTGACCTGTGTAATATACAATCTTTTTGCTATAAACAAATCGAAAATAAAAAATATTAAAGGATTATTTGGAAAGCGACGTAGTCGTAAAATGGCTGATTTTAAGCGTTTTTTTGAAGAGACAACAAATTGTTAAAGCTGGCGAGCTTACCCGTCAGAGGTTTGCAACTATCAACTCTAAAGCTGGTACTGGAGAGTTAAATGAAAACAACATGCCGACGTTACATAAGTTTTTTAAGCCCAGGTTTTAAAAAAAACGGCTTTGGGATTTTTCGGCGATCACCACCGACTAACCAAGCTCAAAGTTGCTTAACTTGAAACATATCAAGGTTGTAAGACCTCATTATATTCGAAAAATACATTTATAAGGTAGCGCTATTCGTACAAAATGACTCAAATATCTAAAGAACCTTAAAGAAAACAAGGTCAAAATTTGGAATATTGACTTGTAACTTTTTCATTCATTAACGTAACTTTTATAAATAAAGACACAACTACACAAATTAATTATGTGTGATTACGGGCCTGACTTGATAATTTAAATAACAGTCTGGGTAATGTACGTCGCAAATAGGTGCAATTTTGTTTGAGGAGCTGTAAACAAGGTTCACCTCCCCCGTTATTATCGATTTATCAGGCAAAAAAAAATCATCGAGGGGCATAGAAAAAATCAAATATATGAAAAAAAAATATGGTTATTTTTAAACAAAGCTGGCATATTTTGGTTAAGCGAGTGTGATTGAGGAGGAGGAAGCGAAAAATTGGGCAAAATATAAACTCAAAGCATGGGATATATATAGAATGAAAAAAAAAGATAACCTAAAAAAATTATAAGATGTCAAAAGAGGTTGTAGCATTACAATCACAAAACCTAAGTATAATTTTGTTATGCGGGACAGAGATCCACTTGTTTAAGCTCAAAGCGGTGAACTCACTCGGTTCGAAATTAAAAGCAAATAAATACATTTTGTATGAGAACTCTACTAATAGCCGAATATAAAACGAAATCTCTAAAAATTATGGAAATAGGCTAAATGATTTACACTTTATTGACAAATGAGGAAGGTACGCTCATCTCAAAACAAGACAAAGTGTTTAGGCTCCTTTATTATGACTTCTGTTCCGGGCTAGCAACTAACCAACATTTCCTCTTTAGTCGACTATATGACCAAAAAAGTTATTGATTGAATCATGATTTCTACACTGCTCTGCTTTGCATGAATTTAAACGCTTATACTTGCATGAATTAATATCTTCAAATAAATGTGATAATATGTTGTTAATTGATATTTTAGGGCTTTTTGATCAGTCTCAAATTTTAAATATAATTAAATATTGTCATTATGGCCGAAGATTCTTTAGCTCTTGGTCTAGGTTAAGTAATTGCCTAGTACCCGACAGGGCTAAAAGGGGCTATGCCCTTACGGGTATGCCGTCTCTTTCAAGAGATGTAGGGCAAGGGGGGCATTGTTTTAGCAGGTGAATGATTTTGGCCTTCGACTTTTGCCAGAGTTGTAAAGCCTGCATGCTATAATATTCCGGAGAGTGCGGCGTCATTTCGATGGATATTGTGGTATTGGCGGAGAGAGGCGCTTAATCCTATTGACCCTAGGGGTTATGAACGTCGCCGCATAGCAATTTCAATGCTCTTCACACAAAAAAAAATGAAATCATGAGAGTTTAAATTTTCAAACGAATATCGAACAAAGGTAATCTCACAAACAAAAAAATCTCGAGAAAATTCATTTAGAAAGCACATGGGGGCAAATATTATTGGAGTGCTTTACAAAACGTTACTTAAATATTTGTGTGTTGCTTAAATGAATGTCAAATGCCCTAACCTAAAAGCCAAAAAAATGAGTTCCATGCAAAAAAAATTTGACGGATAAATCGAACACATTTGATTAATATTAAGGTGGTTAGTGTAGAAATTCAAAAAAATTAGATATTTAATATCAGGGACCAGGGCCGTACCAGCCTATCTCATGGGTCAGACATTTGCTGAGGGCGCTACATTTTTTATTTTAGATTTTACTATTATGCATTGTTTAGAATTCTATTTTATCATATATATTCTAATTATATAAGATTTTTACCATGCATCATATTTCAATAAATTAATATTAAAAAAAATTATTTTTATTGTTACCTCTTGTTCTTTCTATATAATAAATAAGGGGCGCCTTATTTTTGTTTGCCTAGGGGCGCTTGAGAAACCTGGTACAGCCCTGTCAGGGACAAATTACATATATTCACATTTTATTTTATAATTTTAAACTATTAGCGACACAGCTAATATTGCAATTCCTGACAAAGATTTTTCGGTGATTGAAACATGAGTATAAGTATCGTTACCTATAACTATAGTGGCGATGCCCTTGGTGACAGATAGCGTGTTAGCAAGCGTGTCCTGCAACCACAAATAGTCGTAATCTTCGTGCTGTCTATTGCGCCTACGGCCGCCAAAGAGGCGCGTAAAAAAGGTACTTTTTCCGCCCTTTATGTTCGCGTAACCGCCCCACAAATCCGCCACTAGCTTCCCGTTATGGTATGCCGAAAACGCGGAGCCCCCACGGCTTTCGAGTCTGCGGTCAAAGTTACGTCTACATTTTCAAATGGCAAATATTGATTAAAAAAAAACTTTTGTAGGGAGGCTAGTAACTTTTACTTTGCGCTTGTGTAACCTATTCCTTTATGTATTTTTTGGCATTTAAGTAATTTAAACACAATACGTTAAGTCAAAAGCAATAAGAATTTAAAAATTAGAAAAAAAAACTTCATATTTTGTTTTTAAGATTACAGCACAAAAATATGATGGAGCTAAATCAAACAATTTATAAATTCTCAGTTAAGTTCAGATCATATAAAATAATTTTTTTTTTCATTGTTAGCTTTTTGCCATTGAGGCAGTGAGCTCTTTCAGTTTAAGTCTCCATTTGTTTCTATCTCTACACTCCTTTCTATTTAGGTAGATCATATAAAATAATATCCTAACAAAAAGTAGGGCATCTAAGCTTAGAGTAATTATAATTAATTAATGGAATATAATTAGCAAGAAGCAATGATTGATACAAAAAAAAACAAAATTTCTTTTATACAGGAGCAAAAAAAAAAACAAAATTTCTTTTATACAGGAGCAAAAAAAAACTATTGATATATGAAACTATGTGCAAAATTTTAACATAGCCATAATTTATAGGGCCAGTCCCTAAATAAGGGAAACACAAACAATGCTTAAGGTGACCTGGCAAATTCTAATAAGTAAAAAGTTTTAAGCTGTAAGACTAAAAAAATTTGTATATACCAAGCTTATTTACTATTGTAGGTTATAACGAGTTTCAACAATAACAATTATAATAAATATACATTAAGCATATTATTTTGAATGAGTTTGCTTCTAATTAAAGTATTTATTTTAGAGTATTTATTTTAAATAGGAAATTTATATAATTTGTCATATAAGAAAAACAAATATTACTGAAAAGGCCTATTTAAATATATGTTTTCCATGCCTAATATAATTATATTTATAAAATACCTTATAAATCAACTATCTATTCAATTAATTGTTTGTTAAATAATAATTAATTATCTTAAGGATTATTCCTATTAATTTGACAAATAACTAATAATGTTTTGCTTAATGGCAATACATGCTAACAATATAAAAATAAAGTTTAATTCAATAAAATATATAGTAATGCTAAAAGTATAATTTAAAACATTAAAAAATACCTAAAAGCATCCTTAACCTCCTCAAATCCTGGTTCTACATGTCCATGTATTTCTACTTTGTATTTATGCTAAAAATAAATATTTTATAAAACTAACATAATGATAGGGATCTAAGATTTAAAAATTTACTTCATATATTTTTGGTATAAATAAAAATAAAACAGCAGCCACAGCTATAGATAAAGATGTTATTAAGAGTGTCATGGGGTACTTAAATTTTCACTTTATTTATATGTGACAAATGCATGCCTAAATAAAGGACTAGGTAAATCGTAAGATCAATATATATAAAAATGACTTTGCAAAAATAAATAATTAAATTTGCCAAAAAAACACATTCATGCACTCAGCGGGTTCACAGATGAAATAGGGGCAATGTTTTCTTTTATAATGCTTGCGGCTAAAATTAAAAAATGATTATATAGGATTATTGGTTGTTTTAGGATATACCTAACAATATATTAAAAAAAATTTTTTTCAAAAAATACTAAAAAGTTTTAATTTTTTACTACCGGCTTTAAGGTTATTCAAATGTGTGAAATATCCAGAAGATGCGCAAACTTAATTCCTTTTTACAAAAAAATTTTAGAAACTAATTTATAAAATTTGAGCTTCTATAATAAATTATCAATCAATGTTTTTATAATATTTAACAACATTAGAAGATTGAGATTAATTCTTTATAATAAAACAAATTAACAATTAACATTGCTGATAATTATTTTAAACACTTGGCAAAATTTCAGTTTAATTTTAGGAAGCCATGATTTTGCAATCTAAAAGTTTTTAAAATTTTTGTTCTAATATTAATATTCTTTTGCAAGTGATTAATTAGTATGATTTTTATAACCACACATGATGCTTACTTATAGATAAGATTTTAATTGATTTATTACTGCGCATTCAATAAAACCTAGGATTTAAAAATTTAAATGACATTATGACGCGCCATAAAAAATACTGTTTTATTATTGAATAAGCGTAAAGCATTTATGAAAGTTTTGTTAATTAATTATGTATATGGAGATTTATAAATTCATTAACTTTTTTTAAATTTTTTGAGAGCAAGAGTTTTAAGTGTCAAAATGTATGAAGGAAAATAATTTTGTAGATAAACTTAAATATTAGCACCCTGAAATATTTTTTGCAATATGCTTACTCAAATATTTTATTACACATATGAACTTTGTAGCCAATATAAGTAAATGCCAGAGCAAAAATGTTGTAATGCAAATACTGAAATTGGGTTTGCCTAAACCCCAATTTTAAACCTGTGTATATCAAAAGTTTTTTAGCCATACACATTATCTTTTTATAGTTTTTTTTAAAATATGGCCTGTTTTTTAATCCGCAAGCACTGTGAGGTTCATTAGCCCCAGCACTTTAAAATTTTAATATCTTCAAAAATATTATAAGTTACACTGGACAACAAAAAAATAAACGATTTTTACAGGTTTAGAATTGTGGAGACCATGATGGCGCTTTTAGTTTTTTACTGATGCCTCCAAAAATTTAAATGACCTTAAAGTCCAAAAAAGTGATTTTTGAAAATAATTAAAAATTAAAAAAATTGGTGCCGTTGGAAAGAGCATAGTCTCACGCAAGTGATAATGAAAAAATTAATAAATTTGCTTAGAACTCTAGTTACTTGAATTTTACAAATCCTTATATAAAATGTTATTTTTAAGTTCATTGAACTTTGACACTCAAATCACTGACCCCCTGTCCCTTATCTCCTCCTTACACTTCTATTCCCATTATTTTTATTTTCCCTTAAAACTTTACCTATCTCTCCCTTGGTAATTTCACATATTCCGCATCAAGGAATTAAAGTGTATAATAGTAATATAAGAGCGCCGCTTGAATATAAATTGGGAGTTAGGTTAGTATTAGTATTTGGATTATGATAGTCTTAGGGCGTTATATTTAAAAATAAGGTTGGTATTAGAATTAAATTAGGGTTAGGGTTTAATTAAAATTAGTGTTAGGTTTGAGTTTTATTTAAGTTTAGGTCCGGCTGGTTTTGTGGGCTAGTGAAATTATAGTGTGACAGGCTATGAATTTTCGCTTATAATATTTCCAAGAGTTATGAGCTAACTAAGATCAAACCTGCCATCTTAGGGATTTAAATCCGTTTACCGTTTTTTAGCCAAAAAGAGTGAATCAGCCAGCTATAATTATTGATCTTTAAAAAAATGTTAAAAAAATAAAAAATTTCAAAAACATATATAAAATTGTTTTTTGCATATTTACAACAGATAAACTGTTAAATTTAAACTTCAAACAATATTTTTATAAACAAATTGCATCCCAATTTGGACGCCAAAATTCTGTTTTATCTAAATGCTGTTGTAAGAGCTGGATATACTATTTTATTTCTCCTCATTTGAGTTGAGTATAAGTTACAAGGGGTGGTTATACGAATATAGAATCTCGAATTTTTTCTAAGGGTATTTTCAAGATCGCGAAATCTGTCAATTTGGTCAAAAAGGCCATTTTATTTGATATAATGGATCTAAGGAGCCGAAGGTTAAAAACAACCAATTGTAATTTAGCTTCTTTCTTAAAAAAAGCTTCTTTGTTATGACTTGTTCTGTTAAGAAATGACGGGCGATAGGTGCATAGATTTAAACTTTTGCATTTTTATGTTCAATAATACAATTAATTACGAATCCTAAAGTACTTTTAATTATGTTTTATATGTCTTAAATATATAAATTGTGCGTAATGTTATGTTTATATTAAATATTTTAGGTGCTTAGTTGATAAAATCGCTTCACATGTAAAAAATTAAATTATTTAAATTTTAACTAAGTTGATATTCGTATTCCATGTTAAAAACCGGTCTAGAAAAGTTAATTGTATAAATAGTTTATAGTCCTTACGAAAAATTTGGGTTTGAAGAAAGGTGTGTGAAAAAAATGAGTAAATTTTAAAAAAGTAAAAAATAAAAAAAAAATTAATTTTATAAAAAATCAAAAAACCTTAAGTTGTTAATGAAGGTTTTCTCTTTCTAACTTTTTTAAATTTTTTTTGCTTTTTTTATTATCAAGTTATTAAAGCTCAAAATACCCCTAAAATGACCAAAATGGCGTTTTGACCCTAAATAACAAAAATTCTGAGGCATTAGAAAAAATTCTGACTTCACATTCGTAATCAGCACTAAAAATTTGACCAAGATCAATGGTTGCCAAAAATGATGCTTGAGATCGTCCCAATTTTTTTGTCCAGTGTTATTGGCCAAAATTTTGCTTTTTTTAACTATATAATAAACAAAACTAATTCGGTCTAAGTCAAATAACAAAATTTGTTCAGAAATTAAAATTGGGGTCCTTATGAACCTTGACTCTTAATTTCAATGTTGAAAACCATGTTAATACCTCAAAACTAAAAAAATTGCAATTTTTCTAGTTATCTTTTCTAAACATTTTACATATTGAGTATATATAATGAATGTATATAAAAATGAGGTAATTATTATTTTTTCTTTAGATATAACATGTAGTTTTTAAGGTGAATAATAGCTAAAATAAATTTTTCTTTAAAAGTTTTTTTCATGAATTCTTCACAAAATGTTTTACCCGACCTATGAACATGATTTAAATAATAATAATAATATAATTTAATATGATTTATTTAATGTAATATAAAAAAATAAGAAAATTTAATTTTTCAGATTAATTTTTACTTTGTGAATAAAATTTGCACTTATATTAGTCTAAAATTAAAGAGCTTGTTTTCTTAATAATAGAAAATAAAAATCATAGCTCTAAAACTCTTGAAGTTATAAAGGTTTAAAATCGGTGTCCGTGTACCTCACTGTGCCCTTTGAGTTATAAATCTCACTTTACCATTTGCTGGTTAAAGTTATGATCTTTATTTTTTATTATTTTTAGAAAATACGTGTTTCTTAATTGTCAAATAATATAAGTCATCATTAGGGAATATTGCTAATTCTATTTGACACTATGTAAAAAAATCTAAAAAATTGAATTTATATTTCTGTATTACATTAAATGAATCAACAGCAAATTAAATATATGAATGTTATTTAAAATTATTTTTTAGGTCGAGTAAACATTTTACAAAATAATCATGAAAAAAAATATTATAAAATAAAAAATTGTTTTTGGCTATTGTTCACCTTAAAAACTAGATATGATGTAAAGAAACAAAAATAATTTTTATCTATACATTAGAAGCACTTTTAACATATATGTAAAACACATATGAAAAAATATCTAAAAAACATGTTGCCATTTTTGTTTAATATACGTTGAGGCAACATTATGGTAATTTGAGAGTGTGGTGACTAGATAAGGTTACGACTATAAAGGACAGCTTAATTGATTATGCAAATGATTACATAACACAGTTTAACAAATATCTATGTCAGAAATGAGATTTTTTTGACATAAAAGAACGCATTCCCATGATGGCCTAATCTCATATTTCCAATAGTAACATTTAATGACACCGAGGGAATAATCCAAAAATTTTTGTATGACCATATTTTATAATCATTTATTAAAAATAATGAAGATGAATTTAGATATAAGGGCACGTACAAAATGAGTTTTTATTTTCGTAAAATTTTAAAAATTCTAAAATTTTTAAAATTTTATTTTTTTTTCAAAATTTTTTAAAAATTTTTTTTTAATTCAGAAAAAGCATTTTTTGTGCATAAACTAATTTTGGCAACTTTCAAAAAAATTTGCGTTTTATTTCAAAATAAAGTTTCTCAAAGTTTTGAAATTTTCACAAAAATAAAAATTCACTTTGCACGTGCCCTAAGCCAGATCGAAATGTTTTTTTCGTGTCCTGTCAGCAAAAAACACAAAAATTGATGAATTATAATTTTTGATTAGTTAGTTAAATGAATAAAATATATACAAACAATATTCACAGAATATTAAAATTGTGCTTAGGCTGTGGCAAGTCAATAAAAAATTTTGTAGGAACAAAAAAAATTATGGCACGTTAATTTTTTTTTTAATCTTGAAAATTAGTAACAGCCACAGCCTTATTCACAACTTATTCGACATTAAATAACTAGGGAACTAAAATTTAGTTTGATGTTTTTTTTCATATCGATGAAGATACAGGCGGTATCTGTTGCCACGATAACGGGTCTGCCGACATTTGATGGGGTTCAAAGGAGTCTTCAGTGCATATATACATAAAAGTTATAAATTCCAATTATGTTTTTACGATTTTCTGGGTAGCCTTACATGAAAACTCAAAATATAGAATATAACACCAATAAAAAATAATAGGAATTTACTTCGGCCCCAGCACAGCCTGCACCTCTTGACAGGAATGGACGGGGACTCGAAATATGACAGGGGTATAAAACGTCCCTGACCCACGGTTGTCGATTGAGTCAGGGGATAAACGTTCAACCAGTTATAATTAAGTACGTTAGGGTATTTGTAACCCAAAAAATTGCCTAAACTCTTGCCAGTCAACTGTAACGCCGCGTCCGATTCATGTATAATGTTAGGTTTCATAGCTAATTTTAGTAAGGAATATAGGACATTTAAAATATTATTCTTGTCTCATTTATATTTGAACCCGGAACTAGCTTTGGTGTTGAAAAGAAAACTAAGTTTTAAATCTATACTTTCAGTTCTATTTTATAACACACCTTACGCATTAAGGATTTTTGGAAATCAAGGATTCCAGGCAGGATCCTAATTAGTTTATCTATGGGTATAACAGAAAAAGAAAAAGTTAAAAAAAAACAAATATTTTTTTGGCCTGGTAATAAAACTAAATAATTGTTTAGACCCGAGATTTATGTACAATTGAGAAATTAGTGCCAGGACGACCAGGTATATGTAAAAAGGACCAGACACCCAGGTCTTCCTAGCATGCCCTAAATATCTTTCATACCGTTTTGTTGATTGTTGAAATCGACCTTGCTTATCATCTTGGGTTGTGATGCCGCCGTATCAATTGCCGCCACCATTACGGGGTTTTTTACGTTTGGTTGACCTATAAATGATTACATATAATGTTACTGTCGAGACATTTTTGCCTTTTCTGATTGTAATCAAAGTGTCAAAATTTTAAATGGAATCTGTAGGCTTGTAAAAGTTTTCTCAAAGAGTCTCCTGTAAAATCACCAGTTGGGGCCTTTTTCGGTTAGAGCCCTGTCCATATATGAATGTTTAAATAATAGCTTTTGGGCTTAGGTAGTCTATCAAAAAAAAAACTATAGATAAAACGTGTTATTGGCGAGACATTAACTTCGAATACCTAAAAATAATTATAACAGTCTTTTTGACCTTAAAATGTAAGGCAGAAAAAAACGCACTAGAGTAATAGAAATAATAACAGAATATTAGTCATACCGTATGGGCCACGACCATTTTGCAATTCTCTCAGAGTGACACACTTTTTTCTGGGTTGATTCCAAATCCTACCAGGAGGGCAACGCCGAATTAACATTTTTCCAGATTCAGTGCATTGGATAAACTCTCAGGAATTTACTCGGGTGCGGAACAAATTTGAGATGGCTCGTCTTACAAGGATTTACACGTTCAACTACACATACCAAATTATATCAAAATGTTTTATTTGGCAAGTAATCTTCATAAGAGGCCTTTATCAAAAATCACCAGTTATGCAAAATATTGGGAAATTTCCTATCTCAAGGAGGTTCCTGACATTTTTCATTATTTTCGCAATTCCCTCATTCGGCGTCAGCTGAATTACACAGGTCGACAAAACAAGTTGAGTAAATAATGACGGCGTAAAGCAAAATACCTACGATGATCTTGACTTATATATTTTCTTTTCCGAAGTTTCTTCAGGCTTGAGCTACATTCTTAGGTAATATATCCAAAAAATAGTCCAATGTGATTATAATGACAAATTATGCAACATCGTAAAAACCTTAAATTCAATATTAAACACTTGCAACTTATAATCAAACAATTGGTTTTGAGATTTTTCCAATACCTTTCCACACTTAGGGGCGCCATACCCGTTAGGGCTTTGACTCTTTTAACCCGAACAAAGCAATTAATATTGCCGACGGGTTAAATAGTAAGATTTGCTTGCACGCCGGCCACCTAGGTTTTTAGCCTAGACTCATACCTTTAGACATATCGTTTAAGACCTACTGCCTAAGCGGGCCACTTATAAGCTTGTCGCACATGGATGCTATTTTTCCGAGGATAACAACTACTGTGCACGGATTCGCACTCGCAACCTCCTGCGTCTAAGGCAGAAGGCCTGCCACTGAGCTATCTAAGCCGATTACAACTAGAAATAAAAATGAAATTATTTATAAGTTAAAAAACATATACTTTGTCTTTTCCAACTATTTGCCTTAGCAAGTTAGCACACCGTTATACACAGAATTCTAAAACTGAACTTTATGAGAATCATCTTTATTAAACTGGCTTGGCAAATCCAGAAACAAAAAGATTTTTTTTAGGAATGTAGCACTTTAACTCAACAATTATCGGGAAAATATATTTCTCTTATTAAAATTCCAAAATTGGGCAAAAGAAAAAATATATTTTACTCAAAATTACTTATATATTTATACAAAACAACCGACATAAGTATTATCTTCTATGCAAATGTTTGTTATGTAGAGAGGGGGTGGGAGAATCAGTGAAGTAAAGGTTTTGAGTAAGGTCGGGTAAAGCAGTTTTACCATAGCTACGGATATTTGGGGTTCATGAGTCAAATATCGAATGTCTTAATTTTTAGGGTTGTATTTGTGCTTTTGGATTTCGCCCGAAAGTAGGCAAAATCTAGTTGAATATTATCCGTGCTTTAAAAAGGGTTTGTCATCCGTATACTAGATCCTCGCTAAACAAACAGGCATTGTATTCTTATGCATCATCTTAAATTGTCATTCAAATTCGGCTTGAAAATAATTTCCTGGTTACATCTTTTGAAATTTATTTTAACAAAAAACATATTAATGGCCAATGTGTTGAAAAAGTTTTTAGGGTTTTTTTTCCTAATATCATTGAAATGACTATCAGCTATATTTATCTAGATTTGGACATTTTATCAAGATTTCTTAAATCTGCTTAGTGCAACTCCACTGAGTGTTAGAAAATATTGAAAAAAATCATGATTAATAATTTCTGAAATTTGTTAAATTTTTTGTAAAAAAAACAAATGAAGTCTGAATGCGCCCTAACAAAAAAGACAACATTTACCCATCTGGTGGCTACGGGGGTTAAAAGTGCGATATTTAGGTAGGAAAATTAAGGCCTGTCACGAAAACCATAATTCAGATCTGGGGCATTTATACGATCATTACCTTGTTTTGACTTTGATAATTATCTCTCAAATAAAAATTTGAATATGGCCATTCAGGGGTAATGATACTTACGTTGGGCCCATATTAACGCACCTTACCTACCTTATATTTATAAAAAAAAAATTTATTTTTAACCATTTTTATTAAGCATTTCCAGTCGAAAGTTTATGCAAAATGGAATAGCATATTTAATATTGCATTTTATTTTTTTGGGCTAGGGGTCAGCCACTTTTGGGTCGGCAATAGAAAATGCAGTCACCATCAAAATTAGTTTTACCCGTTTTTGACTTCAATACAGTTAAAATGAGACTTAAGCCAAACGCTTAGCGTGCCAGTTTAAAATTTCTGCTTTATATTAAAAATCGAATGGCATAAGAATTCCTCCGAGAATTCCTTGGACCCTCATGGGCGGAGTCATTTACATTTTTTTCAGGGCTGGGGATATGTTATTTCTTAAAATTATTTTTGCCAAAGTTTTGGTCTATCGTTATGGCTAACCGATTTGTAAGCAGACCGTGTGGACATTTTAGTTCCTAAAAAGATTTTAACAAATTATTTCGGGCCTTTGTACAATAGCTTTTGAAATTAAATATTTGCCAAAAAGATATTTAAGCTATAAAAAAACGATAATTCAGATTATAGCATAATATTCCATCTAAAATTCAAAAGTCTATTGTTTTTTTTGAGACCTGTTCAGAGTTTATTTATTCTTTCAAAAAACTTTATCAATTTGGTTAAATCTTATTTTAAAAAGGGCAATTTCTTAATAATAACTAAGACTAGATGTTTTCATGAAAAAAAAATTTTTTAAAATCTTTTTAACTGATTGAACTTTTACGACCCTCATATTTAAGTATTTAAAAACAAATCTAACCTGATGAGCCATAAATTCGTATTTTGGCCCCATTACATGACTATATGACCGCGAAGATGCAACTTATAGATGTTTAAGAGATATAAAATTGCAAATCATAAATAAATGCAAATTGCCGTTTATGTTACAGTCCAAATATATGATATATTGTGGCAATAATAAAATATGGAGAGACAATCTCGGACCGGTCAATGATTAGCAAAAATCCTTTTAAAAATACTCTACCGACACGTTAAAGCCGACCCCGGTTTTAGTTAGGAGACGATTGGCTAAAAAAGTGCCAAATTAAACATTTTATAAGCCTTATCCTAAACGGCGAGTGTTTGGTGGAATGCATAAATATGAAAAAATTATAATAATAAACTTGCCCATTTTTCCTTTAGATAAAAAATGGGGTGTATAATAATTTGAATAAAAACGGGTATTCTAATTTTTTATTATCGAACTTCTATAACTGACCCAAAGGCCAACACAGACTCAAAAATTTTTTAAATATGAAAATTTTATACAAAAAAAGTTTAATAAACAACAACAATGTTCTTAATTTGAGCTGCTAGTTGATAAGGATCAAGAGTTATTTTGATAAAACGTTTGCCTACGAAATATAAGCGTATGTATGATCCATTGGGGTAGGAGGGGGGGGGGGGGGTTTGGGGATGAAACCCCCACCAAGCATGCCATATCCCCACCCAAATTAAAAATTTTTAATACATATCCCCCCCCCCCCCCCCCATAAAATACCAATTAAATATAAAATTAAATATTAAATATTTTTAAATATTTAATTTTAAAATCTCCCTTCCCCTCAAATTAAAATACTAGTTAAATAAAAATATTACCATTTTTATTATATAAATTTATTACATAATTGTATTATTAATATAAAAATTTATTGCTAAAATATTAAAAATTTGCGATCGCCCCGTCCAGATAATTAGAAATTATTAAAAACTAAATTGTCCGAATATTAAATAAAATTTAAAACAAAACTTGCGTTATATAATTAATTTTATAAAATTTAAGACGATATATTTCTATATGAAGATACTTAGGATTCTTTTTTTTGAAATCATCTTACCCCAAAATTTTGATTGTCCCACCAAAAACACATAGTAATTTTTTGCTCACTTCGCTAGAGATATCAATCTAACATAGAAATTATTTCTGTTGTTTTTAGATATATAGAAAAATTTGATTTTATAGAAAGCTTTAGATTTGTGAGAACAATTAATAAATCTGATGCCTAAGAAATTTTCTCACTTGTCAACAATCTTTTGTTAGAATATAAACTAGAACCAAAGAACCTGATCACACAATGCTACGATGGGGCGAACGTAATGCCCGGGGATAAAGGTGATATGATGTTTGTTTCTAAGCAAAATAGCTGGACACCATGTCCTGTATATTCACAGCTTTAACCACCGATTTTATCTTGTTGTAAAGATTGTCTTGAAAATTTGAAAGGGAAAAATTTTTTTGATATTTTTTTTCCCTTCATAAATTTTTTTAACATGATACAATCAAGGAAATTAGTGAATGCGGGACCATAGCCCAGCTGTTGCACCATCGGTGGTTAAGTTACTAGGACGCCATTTTTTTTTTTAAATTACATAAAAATTATACTCTTTCAAAAATTAAAAATAAATTTTTTTTTATATCTTATCACAGGGCCGAAGCGTCGGGGTTTTTTGACCATATTTATAATCAACAATTTATTTTTTTGTACCTTTGAAAGATTATTTTATTTATTGAAAATAATTAATGATCAATTTCAATTCAAAACGATTTATGTTTAACTTTTGATTTAATACACCATTTTGTTAAAAATTAAACGATTAAGAAATATTAATACATTTGAATTTTTATTCAAAAACTGTTTTGATATATATAATACTTTATTTAAATGAAAATAATTTATATATGGATAAAAGAAAAACTAAATTTAAAGATTTTTCTGATTTTTATTTATTTTCTATTCATAAGTTTGAGAATAGCACAGGTCAACAAATATCAATGTCAGAAACGTGAATTTTTTGAAAACATAAAAGACATCCCCATGATGGCCTAATCTCATATATATTTTTTGTTGTTCTTAGTTTCTTCTTTCTTTGGCTTCTTAGATTTGTCTATAGCGAAAAATGACCTTTTTTGACAAAATTTACATATCTAAATATACAAAAATCCCTTGTAACTTATATTTTTAATCACAAATATTGAAAAATAAATTTTATTAATATATCAAGTTTTTACATCGGCATTTGGATAATACAAAATATTTCATGCCCAAACTTAAATACGATACGATATATTCTCGGGTAATAAAAATATTATTTGAAGTTTAAATTTAGCAGTTTAAATATTGTGTATATGCAATAAAATTTCAATTTATTTTTGTTTTGAATCTTTTTGGTTTTTTGACCTTTTTTCTAAAATTTTCAATGTTTATAACTGACTAACTAAGTTTGATTAGGTAAAACGGCAAATATGATATTCCCTAAGATGGCAGGTTTGATATCTATAGATAAATCATAACTCTCAAATTGATGACCTATGTAATTCAAATAATAATGATGAATTAAAAAGTATTTATTTTATTGTTATTGATTTATTTATTGATTCTTTTGATAATAGATTTTTTACCAATAATATTTATTTAAAATCTTCAGATTAACTTTATAAATTTGATTATCCTTTTTTTTAGATATAAACAAATTTGAACTCTTTTAAAAATTTAATAAAAATTCAATATCTAAAAAAATTGACGTAGCCAAAAAATTTTTTATAAGAAAACTTAACAATTACAAAGAACGTGTTACTAATGATTTTGTTAAATTTTTATTTGATTACAAAGATGCGTTTTCTAATCTATTTAATATTTATTCTATATGTTTGTTATTTGGCTCTTTAACGTCGAGTTGCGAGGCCACTTTTTCTTCTTTAAAAATGATAATAACTTCTAGTGGGCTGGCAAGTAGTGACCAGCTTAAAGGTGATTTGGTTCTTCTAGGGCACGAAAAATCATTAACTGGGGCGTTGAGTTTTGATGAATTATATAATTTAATCAAAAAAAGGTCTAGCATAAAATTGCTAGATTGAATCACTACTCATAATCAGCTAAATTGCTTACTATTTTTATGGTTGCATATTTTTATGCGATAATGTTTATGTTCATGTTTAATTTTTTACCGTAAAATTAATTACTAGTTATATACAACCAGTGTTTTTTCATATTATTCTTCCAAATTAGCATACTTATACAATTTGTTTTCATGATAATCAATCTTATTTACTATTCATTTTCTAAAATCCAAAGTTTATGTTAAAGCCTTACGCACTCGGTTACGATATTTATATAATTCATTTATATCATTCATATGTATCATATTTTAAATTTTCATGCGCATTGATACCAAATGATAAAATTATATTACATATAATTTCCTAATCTCATATCTTTTTAAGCAATTGATATTAGTGAAAACAATTAATTTTAATTTACATACCCAATCAATAAACGCAAGATCATGGATTCAATTGTTGCCCATGTATATTATTTGCCGTGACCCAAGGTCACGGCTATTGCCGCCGAAGGCGGCCAAAAAATTTTTTCTGCCCCCACGAGTTTTTTTTGCCCCCCCTTCCCCCCAGTGGAAAAACTAGAATCGGGCCTGTTTCAAGTTAACGAACAAAGGCATATTAACACGATGCCTTAATAATTAATACAGATATATTTACCCATAAAATGTAACTGAAATTGGTTGAATTTCATAACTTAACTCCATAATAACAGGAACATTTACAAATTAAATAAATATTCAAGCCCTAGCTAATAAAAAATAAAAGTTTTTTATAAAATACCTTATCCATATTAATTTTATACAGTTAAAATTAATTAATAAACTAAATGTAAGCTAATTTTTATCATATCGACAAAATGCTTCAATGACTATTTATTTTCCAATGCTAAAAATTTCAGGATCTCGTTAAAATAGTGATGCTGATTTACTCATTGTCTCAACACGTTAACCCTATTTTTATAATAAAAAATAACAATTATGTTAAATTAATTTTTTTAGGTCAAAATTACCCAAAAAATAAGTTCCCGATAAAATTGCAATCATAAAAAAAATTAGAAATATTCTTTGTGGTATTAATTTTAAAAACCTCCCCCCCCCCCCCTTCGCATAGGGGGAAGCTTCTTCGTGTTAAAGCCTTGCCTTTTTTAACCAAATTTAATATGGTCCTTCAAGGCATCATAAAAGCAGACTCACAAGCGCGCTTTTTCTCCAAAGGACAATCGAATGCAACATTAATATTGGAGCGCACACGTATCCCAATAGAACTTTTTAAAAAGAAGTTTCTTATTAGACCTAGAAACTTTAATTAAGTTTTGTTTATTATAATAAAGCAAAAAGGAACAAATATTTGCCCACAATATCTATTTTTAATGATATATAAAATTTAAAAGTCCTGGGGTCCACATGGACCCAACAGTGCTAATCTTGGGTTAATGACTTAAATTGAGTCAATTGTAAATAATAAATCCTTAAGAGCTTGTTTTTATCTTATAAAATGGCTATGGTATTCTATCATAAAAATGGGCGCCATTTTGTACCCAATACGTCTATTTTATGTTCAAATTGTAACAACAATAACTATCAAACTTAATCGAATACTATTATTCTGTATATAAAATATGTAAACAAATATGAAAAATTAATGAAATGCGCCCTTATTTTTAGAACAAACTGTCCCCAATTTAGAAAATGTAAATTAACATATGTGTATTATTATAATCCACCACCAATCGGAATTAATGTCTTTTGATAGGTTACTTATAACAGATCACGCTTTTGAATTTTTTTTTTAATTGTAGTGAAAAACAAAAAGAAACACAAGCTTGTTTCTAAAAAATAATAAAATGGTTAGGTACTCTATAATAATTATTTATTCATTTATATCAGAAGACGTTCAAAAAAAATTAACGCCCTTTTTGATTTTTATACCTTTAAGGTTGTAATGTTGTAGTTGATGCAATATAGTGTATAAATAAATTAAATATTTTTTTATACTAATATGTGATGAAAAATATACGATTATCTTTCTGCTTGGAAAACAGGTTAGATGGTATTAAACATCATTATAATTATAAATTGTTTTATTTATTTTTATTCATCATAATAGTTTTCTTCTTGCTAAAGTTATATTTTTTATTGACAAAACGGAAAATGTTATTTATCCAAATTTTTAAAAAATAACTATAAACTGGCTCTTAAATAAATTTTATTAAACTTAAAATTGGTGCCATGTTTTACTTCAATTCTATTACCTTAAACGTAGGTAAGAACAAATGATTAGATGATACCAAATGAGTACCAAAAAAATTTGATTGGTAACCAACAATAAATCTTTATTTATAATGTCTAACCCTAGCCTAACATCACCGTTATGCTAACCTATATCCTAACCCTAAGCTAAAAACATTTTCGTAATATATACCTATCCTAACCTTAAACTAATCCCACCATAACCAGTTAACCCTTAACCTTAGGCATATCTCTCCAAAATAAACCTTAAGCAAAGCTCTAATCTAATCTTAACCGTAATTTTATCTCAAACAAACGTTAAACTAGCCATATCTTAACATTTAATTAATCTAACGCTCATCCATCCTCACAATGTTGGGATACTTTTTAGATTTACGCTACTTTGTAGATATTCGCTTCGCAAATATTTGGGTCCACCTGAATATTGTCTAAAAATTATATCTCAGCCCATTGGTAATAAATGTTAGATTTCGCAGGAATATATTTAAAAAATGTTATAATATCAAAATTTATAATTATGTATTTAATTATTTTCTCTGGATACATTGACCGGTTGAGGGGCAGGTTGTAGTTCATACTCCTCCCAAGCAAAATACATCACTTTTGCTGAAGCATTCATCTATATACAAAAGGACAAAATGGTGGTGAGTGCAATCCTTTTTTTTCGGTTTTTTTTAACATTTATAGTAAATCTTTTCTAAGTTGAATACAAAGTAAAAAACAGGATTAACGAAGTTATCTTAATTTAGGTTTAAAAATTTGATGTCACACAAGAGGTCTATATTATAGATTATGGTAATAAAATTGTCTTGGGTGATAAGCAATTTAAAAACATTTTGAGGTATTTACCAGGGGGCGTATGCAAAAACTTTTCTAAAGAGAGGCCAGGAAATTTTTTTGGAGGAAAGAAACTACAAATTTAATTTTGCAAAATTAATTTATAAGGCTATATATTTTCCAAAAAATAGAAATTTTATTGATTTTTAGTTTCTTTTATATTTTTAATATTTAACTTCATAAAAATTAAAAAAAATTTACAAAGGGACTTTTAAATACGCCCCTGAACATATCATTATTTGTCTTAATCAAAAAGGCTCAACTATTAAACTAACAATAGATTTAAATTATGTATTTAAAGAAAACTTTGATAAGTTCATTGCATATTTTCAATTCGTCAAATTTTTGTGATATTTGCCTAATGCGTGCACCTTTATTCAAACATTGTAAGTCAGCCATAAAAAATAATAATTTATAAAAAATACTTCAAAATACTGAGATTCAATACTAAAAATATTGAAAAATGTAAAAACTAGTTATACTTAAATTATATTTTAGATGTTGTAAGAAAATTGTATCGGTCACAAATTTAGTGTGCAATATTTGGTATAATAATCAAAATAGTGCTAAATGTACCTTAATTATTTCATTTTAAAATAAGATTGTTGTTCAAGAAATTTTTTTTTCATGTTTACACATCTTTAAATTAGTTATTTGCCAAATTTGATAACTTATGACTCCTAAGATTTATGGGCCTTATCCTAATAAGATTTAAAAAAGAAAAAAAAAATAGAGATGTGGCCATTTAGTAGATTATATTATTTTCAGATTCACATATTTCGCCTAACATTCATTGATGATATTTTTTGTCTGTAATATATTAACCACCTACGTTAAATATGACTTTGAAGGGGACATCCACATTGCTAATTCCGTATTTGTAATCCATAAAATTTGTATAAAATGATTTTTTTGGCTGAAAGAAAATGACGGTCCCTTCAATAGTAGTGGTTTTTGGATCGTAGGCTAAACTGTAGTATGTGGATACGTTACCGCGATCGAGAGTAAAGTATTTTTCCCCGTTATATATAACTTGAAAAAATTTATGTAAACATGAAAATTATAAATTGATAATAAGTTACCCGATTGGTTTCTTTGTGGACCCTTATACTTAACCCTAAAGCATGTAGGAGAATTTGGTTGAAAAAAAACTTGGCTAATGCCAATCAGAAACAATAATCTGAATGCATCCTCAAAATAAAGAGTATTTTGCAGTTATAACAAATTATTTTTATCAAATCTAACATTCATCATACAAATACCCAAAATTATTCTAATTATTTTTTTTTAAATAATGACAATGCCATCCGTATTAGAGATAAATCTAACAAGCAAAAAATTGCCATTTTATTTGTCAATTCTAATCCTATACAACGAATTGGATCAAACATTCTTTTGGCTGCAACCACTACTTCATTTAAAAGGGAAATAGCACAATACTAGGGTAAAAACATATAGTTTTAACTAGTTAATAGTAGTTGTTGACCCACTTGTTTATATTACACAGGTCAACAATTTTTAGAGAGTTTGGAGTTAACTACAGAGATCAAACCTGCCATCTAAGGGAATATCGAAACCGTTTACCGTTTTTCCTAATCAAAAGTTAGTCAGACATAAATATTAAAAATTTTGGAAAAAAGGTCAAAAACCAAAAAAGATTCAAAACAAAATTAAATTGAAATTTTATTTTTGCATATTCACAATAATTAAACTGTTAAATTCAAACTTGAAATAATATTTATATTAAAACAATTATATATCTTCGTGTCGTATTTTAGTTTGGACGCGAAAATTTTGTATTATCTAAATGCCGAAGTAAGAGCTTGATATTTTTATAAAATTTATTTTTCATTATTGTTATTAAAACATAATTAAGGAATTTTTATATGCAAAAAAGATTTTCAATTTTTTTTAAGGTAAGCTCCGTCAATATGGTCAAAAAAGGCCATTTTTTGTTATAGACGATAAGGAGCCAAAGACAGAAGAAATATGAAAAACGAAAAATATATATGAGATTAGGCCATCATGGAAATGCCTCTTTATGTTTTCATTAAATTCACGCTTCTGACATTAATACCTGACCTGTGTAATTCTTGTTCGTTCTCTCTTGCGGCACCATTTCAGTGGTGCTGGATGCAAAAATGCACATACCTTACTTTCTTATTGATATTGCATCTAGCCATTAGGTTTAGATTGGATACTTTAGTTTGAGATTAAGTTAAAGTTAGGAAAATAGGATGATACTGTTTTGAGTTGCTAGGTTTTAATTAGTTTAAGTTAAGATTAAGGTTAGAATTAGATCTCATAAAACGCCAAATTTGATACGAATCAATCAAATATGCATTTATAAAGAAAAGTTGTTTGTAGCGGGCGAAAAAGGGACCTAAATTATATTAATAGGGATTATAGAGATTGTTTATGAAACAAGCATTTGTTTAAAATATTCAATTATATGGAATGTTCGAGAAGTTCTATTATTATTATTTCATATACGTTCTATATTATTATTTACATTAAATTAATTATTACCATTTTTTTATAATTTTCCCCTCCAGAGATCTCCAGTTGTATATTTTAGTTTAGTCACAAATAAAAATCTTCTTATAGCTAATATTATTCTAATTTTTGTATTTTATTTTTAGTTTTTGGCATGATTATTAAAAATTAAATAAAATTGTTCCACTTAAATTACAAAACATTTAGAAATCACTGAATTAATAATAGCTTAGTTTATTATTTTTTATATTTTACACTCATTGCATTTTTGCGAATAAAGCTATATAGCTATGCTATTAACATGATATGACCAAAAATTGTTTTTGAGCAATAAATAAAGTATGAATGTTTTATAAGCAATAGGCTTTGCCCAGGCCCGATTCTAGCTTTTTTAATTTAGGGTGGCAAAAAAAAACTAGTGGGGGGGGGCAGAAAAAAATTTTTTTTGCCACCTTCAGCGGCAGAATTAGCCGTGACCTTCGGTCACGGCAAGAAATATACCTGTACACTATTTGAACCTTTTTGAGAGGGCACTGCCCCCCCCCCCCCCCTCCTCCCCCAAAAGGGGTCTAGAATCGTGCCTGGCTTTAATGCTTGATTCCCCAGACTAAACAACATTTGGTATAGCCATTTTTTAAAGTTTCTTTACGTAGCGCGTTTCATTATTGGTTTCTACGACTTGTGCAATTCGGTTCAGCATGAGATAGTCCTAGGGTCTATTAGGCTCATGCTCACTCATATTAAGTTATTAGGACGGTCATTTTTTTTTAAAAGCAGAAAAGGCTAAAAAAACAGGCCTTAAGAGAATTTGAAATCCCTCAATAGCTTGCTTTAGAGCTCTACCAGAGTTCATCCTAAAATTTAATCAAAATAATTAAAAATTTCTTACGCCCAGCATTTCTCACTACATTCAAGGTTATCGTTAAAATCCCACGGCAGTTTTCAAACACTAAAAAATTGTCTTGTTTTTGGTTAAAGGCTGCACAGAAATACAAAATAAGACCCGTTTAAATTAAAATTTATAAAAAAAATGTGTATTTTTGAAAGAGACGAGGATTACCCTAAGTTAGAAACAAGTTCAATTTCCTCAAATTCCTAATTTTCTTTTATTTGAGTACAAAAGGTAAAAAAATTTGACTTAAAAATTTGTGCTAATTTTGATTTTTCTAGGTTTGAATTTTTTATTGATATGAATTTTAGAAAAACAAAACAAATATTACTTTTTAATATTTGTTTTGTAAATCCAAATATAAAAAAAATTTGTCGCCTCCAGATTATAAAATGTAACCATAAGAGCCTATATTACCAAATTAGCTATTTTAAATAATTTACCGAATTCGCGTCGTTTTTATTATCTAAACCTTGAAAGTCAGCGGACAACTGTAGATTTTTAATTGTCTAATTCAAAAAAATTGAAAACAAAATATTAAAATATTGTTTTATATAAAAAAGAATATTCTTTAAATGTTGATAAAAAAGCTTGATATATTTAAATATTTTATTTTTCATTATTTAAGATAAAAAATATAAGATTAAAGTAAATTAAATAAAAAATAACGGTTCTTTAATTTATTCTTTAGGGTATATTCGAGAGTCCAAAATCAAATTTGATCAGTTTTTTGATATATATCCCGGATAATTAAAGTCTTAATAAAAATTTTTACATGGGATAGTGTCATAATTTTCGTTTTCCACTCATTAATTTTTGTCCAACAATGTATATGAAATTATAACATTTTTTACAAAGGCCCACAAAATATTCTAGGCACCTATAAAATTTATGTAATCACAGACTATAAAAATGTTTTGGGCTACAATTCAGACCTACATACCCATGATAGCCAGCCGGGCGTGAACTTACAACTACCGTTTTAAAATATTGTATAAAAAGCAAATTTTTTGTTTGCTTTAAATTTTTCAAAATACATTTAAGTATTACAACTTTTCATTCTGTGATAATAAGGCATTAAGTTCTTGAATTATACGTTAAAAAAATTAGGTGAGACGAGATTTAATAATTTGGCTCGTCGGACAGTTATTTTATCCGATATAGGTCTGGGTCCGCGACTCTGAACTCCCAACAATGGTCTTTCTAATTTTAATTCGTATTAAAAATCCGATATGTGGCCTATAATGAAAATTTGACAGATTTTTGGTTAATTACACTAGACAACAAAAAAAACAACATAAACGATTTTTTTGATGGTTTTGTAGAGAATTTTGTTGCGATAACGTTTTCGGGTTTAGTTTTTTTTCCAATGCCTTCAATTTTTTTTTAAACCACGTCTAAAGTTCAGAAAAAATTTACATTCTTTTACTATTAATTCTACGAAAAATCTATTGGTATTTTCAGATTCCTTATGAAAAACATATCTAAAAAAGGTTATTAGCTAAAATTATTAGCAACTTACTTTATAGTTATTTAGTATCAAAAAACGGTTTATGACGAAAACTAGTTTTATAAAAATGAAAAACTAAAAAAAATTATATATTTAAATTTAAACCCCTAACGTTAATAATGGCTGTTTATATTTTTAAACTCTTGTTACTACACATAGGTTTTATGATATAGAAGCCCAAAATACCCCAAAAATTGAGAAATCTCAACTTTGACACCGAATAACTAAAATATTGGCTAAAATTCTGATTTCATATTCGTGATCAGCGCCAAATACTTGACCAAAAACCATAGTTGCCATAAATGATGCTAGGTTTCAAATTTTGTTGTCCAGTGTTATCTATAGCAGGCTTAAAATGAATATTAGACATTCTTATAAATCAGAATGGTTTAGCCTATGTCAGATTTACTGATTCATATGTCGGAAAAAATTTTCAATATCCTTCGTCATTAACAAGAAAATGAAAATAAGGTTGGCTGTTTTTTAATATTGCTATCAGCATTAGTCGTTAAAAAAACTGCGTTTTTTTATCAAAAATCGCAAACATAACATTAAAATTGTTCAAATTTTTGAACACAAATAAAATTTGAAAACCAATTAAATTAAATAACTCTGTTTTTTTTATCGAATTTTTTCTTTTTATCTTGTCATATAAATCGGCCGCGGTGTTTTATAACTTGTGAATGTTTGATTTTTTTATGATCAATATCTTATCAAAGGTGTAATCAATATAAATAAATTTTATTTGAATTTTGATTGTGTCTGTTTTAATTATTCTGAAATAAATGTATTAAAATGCATAGTTTATACCTGTATGCCTTTTTCGATGAATATGTTAAGTTACGAAAACATAAATTCTTTTACAAAAAAAATCAAATTATGAAAGACACGTTTTTATTTAATCTAGATGTCAAGAAATCTAGATATTTTTAATTATCTTAATTTCTTGCGTTTATAGGGACAGAATTAAATTAAAAATATTATCTTCATGAGATTGAAATATTCAAACTTAGAAGTTTAGGAAAATTTGTAACTTTTTTTGATTAAGATATTCTTAGTCCTACTTTAGACTAGTAATTTGATTAACATAGCTAAATATGTCATAAATATGCCAAAAATTACATTTTATACAATCTAAGCACTCGGAAACGTAAAATTATTTTAATAAACATTTCAAAAAAAAACACAATACCAGTTTATAAAAATTAGTATTAAGCTCCTAGGTAACTCTTTGTTTAATAAAATGTAAAAATTTCATCACGAGACTAAATATATAATTTTATTGAAAAGTCTGAATAAATGAATAATTTGTAGAAAATTTCAATCGTCAATTTTTAAGTTTCGGCAGCAACAATAGCCACTTTTTTTATTTTTACGACGTATTTTAATTTGTAGATTTAAAAAGTTATTAGCTGGCAAAAAAACAAAATAAAAACAAGCATTTCGCCTTGAAAGTTACAAATCATGTTTGAGCAGTAGTTTAAACTACTAACCAGGTAACTTAGGTGCGGTAATAATTAATTAATAAATTTACTATATTGTTGCGTGACACGACCATATCTATTCGAGCCAACTCCAGTAATTTTGCATCTACTTTGCCCACTAACTGATTAAAAAAGAAATACGATAATTTTCAGACGATGTTTTTTCCAAAAAACTATGAATTAAAACGCATAACTATTAGTTTTATAAAAGCATTTGCCTTGACGCCATTGATTGAACGCGTTAAATGCGTATCGGTAAATAAAAACTTCCATTGTTTGAACATTTTACAAAAAAAAAAGAAAAACAAAACAATTACAAGAAGCGCTTTAAGATGTATTATTGTGCCAACTTTTATGATATATTTATTTATCTACAAAATTAAAAATTTTTTTTAAACAATTCTATTAGACCATAAAAATTTTTAAGAGGAACTTTATGATCCGTGAGAAGCCTCAAACAATCCGTGGATATCAATTTGTTTATTTTTACTTGACTAAACTAATTTCCCGATATACCTTTGCATTCTTTTTTAAATATTAAAAATATAAAATACTTTGCACCAAGCTTTGAATAATTTTAAAAAATAAATATCAAGCAATAGAAGTCTTCGCTAGACTTCATAAATCGATATTTTTTTAAAATAGTAATTGTTTTAAATTTTTTTGTTTTATGTTTTGGTATTTAATTTGTGTTGTAAGTTGTACTATCAATGCAGACATGACATTTTTTTATGACTTATAATATTTTTTATTTTAGAATTTATTAACTTTGTAGATAAATGAGAAGGTCAATCTTATATGCCATTACCATCAGGCCTATTTTTTCAACCAAATTTTTTTTACAAGAAATTTTTCAAATTATAAAGTATTTTTGGGAAACCTTTTCACAAAAATATAAATTCTTAGTACAAATTGAAAGATTTGAACCTGGGCCTAAACAATTTTATAATCTAGAGCTTATTCTTATAAATAAGGTTTCATTAATATTTTTAAAAGCAAATTTGTTTTAAATAAGGATATTGTTAATAAACATGATAAATTCTACATAGGTAAAAAATTTAATTATAGCGCAGCTATGTTAGACGGCAATATATATAATCTTAAGCAAATTTTATTTATTTTTAGGCAACAGGCCGTGTCTTGTTATTGGTTTGGTTTTTTAGTATAATTAAAAACAAAAGTATATCAAATTAATCAATAGCACGTTCGATAAAGACATCAAGACAATAAAAAATACTTTCGTTGGGGTTTTTTAAAAAATAAACAGAATAAAATTTATAAGAATATTAAATATTTCATATTTACAAATTTGACTTAATAATTAATTTTTTGACTCGAACTTTGCCCTAACTACAAAATAGCTTTTAAAGTTTTTAATAAAACTTTCAAGGTCGTTACTAAAGGAATTATTAAATGAGGTCGGCCATTAGCTGAAAAAAATATAATGTCAGACAAAACGATTCGTTTTTTCTACACGATCAATATATTAAACAATATATAAATTGCAGATTTTCGGGATCGAATATACAAATATCATATGAATCTTGGATGATTATAAATTGACTAATTAATTATTATATGATTAGTCTATTTTCTCCAAGGTCAATCACTTTTTAAAAAGTTAAAAATGTACTTTATGTCAGTCACTATCTGCTACATTTTTTAACTTAAAACGAGCAAACCTGTTTATTTTTAAAAATTAATTTTAATTTTTTTTTATAAACTTGCTAAAATTAAATGATTGGTTTGTCAAAATAATTAATTATTAATTTATAGGCCAAGTAAAAATACTTTTGAGTAAAATTAAAAAACTTGTTTTTGATATTCAAATAAAAAAAAATGATTTGATTAAAAGATTATTAAAACGTTGGGACCAGATAAAAATGGCAAAGTTTTTAATTTGCAAATTTATTTGATAATAGAACGACAGACCGAGTTTCATTTAACTTTATAAAATTTGTCAATAATTGTATCGAGATAACTTACCCGAAATAATTCGAAATAAAACTATAAGGTAGCTGAATAATTTGTATTTTATCATGATAATATCTGTCCACTTATTTTTAGGGAATTGATATTTAGAAAATTTTTTATGTAAAATCAATTTTGTGCGAATATAAAATCCAAATCGCTTAGTTATGTTTCAAAATTTTTACATAGTTTGTAACATCTATTCGTAAACAATTCCAAAAAACTTGAATCCCGCCTGAATATTATTTTATGCTTTCATATTTACAAAAATATGTTTATCTTCCATTCAAATACTATTCCCATTTTTTTAAAAACACGCACAGATTGGATTGGCCATATATTTCTTTTCTATCAATCCTATTTCTACAAAAGTATTACGCAGGTATCGAACAAATAAAAACTAACTCTGGTAAATAAATCGGGGCGGGATCAAAAGATTTCCTATAAAGCCGGTCGGCGCATCTGAACGGATCTAAATTAAAAAGTTATGTAAAATACATGGATGCAATAAGGTTTTTTAATCTAAAAAATGACTGGCCTTTTTTATTTACCTTTTATTATCATCTCTCCGTTTATAACTTCTTATGTATAATATCGTGAGAGGATAAGATATTTGTGTTTTTATTTTGCTATTCCAAATAAACGTTCAAATATTTATTTAAACAGTCAGCATATGACAGTCAAATGAAAACACCAAATCATGAAAAAAGTGGTTCGTATATATATGAATATTTTAAAACCTAGTTAACAAACTTTGTCCAGAATTTTAGCTTGCTTTTGAATTTCGGCGAAACCCATTATGTACCTTGAGGCGCTGCATACCTGACAAAAAACAAAAAAATTAAAAAAATCTTTTAAAAGACAAAACCTACATTAAAAACTCAAGGTATTTTGATTTTTTACATAAATATTTTTTTTATTTTTTTAAATTTACTCATTTTTTCTCACACACCTTTCTTCAGACCCAAATTTTTCGTAAGCTAAACTTTAAATTATTTATAAAATTAACTTTTCTGGACCAGTTTTTAACATTAGTTAAAACCTAAATAATTAAATCTATTACAGGTGCAGAGACTTTATTAACTAAGCACCTACAATATAAATTTAACATTACACACAGTTAATTAAATTAAGACATATAAAACATATTTAATAGTAATTTAGGATTCATAAGTATTCATATATTTAAAATTAAAAATGAAAACTTCAAATCTACGCACATATTGCCTGCCATTTCTTAACAGGACAAGTCGTTACAAGTAGTTTTTTTTGAAAAAGAAGACAAAATACAATTAGTTGTTTCCACCGCCTTGTGCTCCGTACATCCATAACAAAAAATAGCCAATTGACCAAATTGATTTTACGACGCTTTAAAAACATAAAAGAATTTATCCCCATAATGGCTTTTTCTCATATATATAGTACGTAGATCCGGCCATGGCTACTTACAACCGTCCATATCAAAAATATGGCCTTTTTTGACCAAACTTACAGGTCGAGATAACCCTAAAAAGAAAAAACTTTAAGATATTTTTTCATATAAAAATTTAACTTATATTTTATATCAAATAAACAAAAACTTTACCATGATCTTATAGATAAAACGAAATATTTCGCGTCCAAACTTAAATAAAACACGATATGTTGGTTTATTATAATAGTTTTATTTGAAGTTTAAATTAACCATTTTAGCTATTGTAGATATGCAAAAAAATTCAATTTATTTTTGTTTTTGAATCGTTTGTGTTTTGGCATTTTTTCTTTTTTAATGTTTATGATTAACTAAGTTAGATTAGAAAAACGGTAAACAGATTTGAGTATCCTTAAGGGCAGGTTGGATCTCCTTTAGCTCATAATTCTCAAAAATTTGTTGGCCTGTGTAATCAAATGCGTGAGATTATACTTTATCCAACGACACAAATTTTTTTAAATATCTAAAGTTTAAAACATTTTTTTAGACATTAAAGTTATAAATTTTTTATTGGAGATATCAGTAAAAAAAATTAAAAGCGACATTATGATCTGCAAAAAATTCTAAATCAAAACCTGTAAATAATATCGTTTATGTTGTTTCTTTCTAATGTCCAGTGTAAATTTCAGTTGTTTGATACCACTATTTTTGTCTTAGGTCTAGCCCAATTCAAACACTTTGCATATGTCAAATCATGACCTGATCCGGTTTGGCCAATAAGGTTTCTAATTTCCTCCTTAAACATGTATTTATGTGTCATATATGAAGCGCCGGTTACCAATAAACAATTTGTTTGTATTAAAAATGTAGTTTTGTAATTAGATATACAGCGGACTATGTTTTATAAAAATTATGCAAATAAATAGCTAGTTAAATTATCCTTTCATAACTCACTCCTTTTTTTAAAATTTTATTTACACAGCATTAAAAATGTAAAAACGAATGGCTGAAATTACGAAGACAACTAATATCTTCTAAATATATAAGAGTATTTAAAAAAAATTGATCCTGGTCTTTTATCATCTTACCTACTCAATTTACCCACTTAAAAATTATGTATATGTTCTTAACACTTTATAAATTATTATTTACCCAACAAGTAAAGTACACCTTATGTTAAATAAAAGGCACAATGTATTATTTTACAAAAATAATTTGTTTTTCAAAAGGACAATATTTTTATTCCTCTAAATAAAAAATAATTTGAATAATATTACAATTTAATAAATATCAACCCGAAAGGAATTGGCTATGATTTTAGTCTTGTTTGTTAAATACTAAACAACAAAAAATAACAACATAAAAGATTTTTACATATTTTTGTAGAAAATTTATTTGCAATATCCCAGATTCAGGGTTTCGCCCAATGCCTCTAGTTTTATAAATTAAAAAAATATGAGCCATTTCTATGTAAATTGAAACACCCTTTTTTATTTTAAACTTAGGTATGGTTCTAAAAGCGTTGTGCCAAGTACCGTAGAAAACAAAAACCTCCTCCCGCTTAAGTTTCCTCCCATATCACAATCCAAAAAAATTCTCCCCAGGCGAGAAAGATCCCTATTATCTCAGCTAAGATCAGGCTTTTGTTATCTACTAGCAGACTTCCGTAGTCGCGTCTATTCAATAGACGAAAATTGCATCCACTGCAAAGAAGCGACTGACAATCTTTTACATTGGCTATCGTGCCCCTCATGTGGGATCGTGCCCCTCACGTGGGACCTCCACAAATCCCTTAGATATGTGGACAAACCCCATCTTAGCCGCCTCCAAACTCTCAGAGCCTCCCTCATTCCTTTTCAAGCGCATGGGTTAAAAACAACAACAATAACAACAAAGTTTAGTACAAAATCCACAAAATTTCTTAAACTATTAACAAAAAATTTAAGCCACAAGGGTCTTGACATTGACTTAATAATATTAGCAACAAGTTATTTAGATTCAAAAACAAACAAAAACTACTTTTCTCCAAATTCATATAAAAAAAAAGTTAAACTTTATTAAAAAAATCAAACGCCACATTAATATGAATATTTCCTTAATATTTATGTTTTTAATTTTTCGTTTCTACCATAGGGTTTAATATATAATAGCCTAATACCCAAAAAATAGAAAATTACATTTGTAACATCAAATAACAGATATAAGGCATTGGCTAAAAGAAGTCAGCACAAAAACCTGACCAAAAACAATTGTTGCCTTAAATAGCTCAAGGTAGTCACATTTGTTGTCCAGTGTTATGTGTGTAAAAGCATATAATTGTTTTTTTTATTCATTTTTTGTGACATCCTAATTAAATCTTTAATTAATTGTGAAATTTGATTAAAAAGTAGGTAAATTATTAACTTTAAACACTATATTTATTTATACAGGAGTATAAAAAGAAGGATAAAAAAGTGTTCTTGTAATTAATAATCAAGACCGTTATACATTTTCTAGAAATTTATTTGAAGGTATTGCACAAATCAAATAAATCAATAGTCAAAGTATAGTTAAGACAAGACTTTAGAGTCAGGATCAAAGCAAATTTAAGCGTTATTGTAATTAAGACTGAACATGTGACTAGAGAAGGGACTCGAGTTGGGATTTTCTGAACTCTAAAAATTAATCCAGTTAAGCTGGGACTTATATTAAAATGAAATTTGCTTTCTATAATTATAAATTATAATTTTAAATCATCATCTGACGATATACAACACTAGCTCATCTCTCCTTTAGATCTCAATCCATCCCTAGCTGCCCTCGGGCTCAATCTTACTACCAACTTCCAACGAATGGGGCAATAAACAACAACACACATAAATAATTCAATCTACACATAAATTAGTTCATTTGATTTTTGTATGGTGTAAGTTTTTAGATTCTAATTTTTTTTTTCAATTTCGCAGTACCAATTTTTTATCTCAAACACTTATTACTTTACCAACGATTCAGAAAAGCACTTTATATAATACAGCTCAACAAGTTTTCGAGTTATGAGCTAACTACGGAGATCAACCCTGCTATTTTAAGGATTATTCGTTCACCGTTTATTTAAAAACTTAGTTAGTCAGCAATAAACATTGAAAATTTTAGAAAAAATGAAAACAAAAAAGATTAAAAAAAACAGCTAATTGATAAATTCAAGCTTCAAATAAAACATTTATTAAAAACCGTTAACATTCCGTGTTGTAATTAAGTTTGGACGCGAAATATTTTGTATCATCTAAATGTATAAGTAGGAGCTTGTTATCCTATAATATTTCTCATTATTTGATAAAATAAATAAAAGTTGCTAGAAATTTTTATATAAAAAAGATTAATTTTTTATTTTTAGGTTAGTTTTGATCTGTCTATTTGGTAAAATGCCATTTTTGCGAGCGAACGGTCTTAAGGAGCCGAGGCCGGAAACTTTGAAAAAATTATGTATATGAGATAAGACTTTCATGGGGATTTATTCTTTTATATTTCATAAAATTTACGTATGTGCCATTGATATTTATCCTGAGCAATCATGACTTCTTCTATGAAATGCAAATTTTTTATTTAACAATATAGCTATTTTCAAGAAATGTCGGACCAAAGCTGGAAAAGTGTGGACCAAAAAGAAAAATTAGTTTGTCCGGTCGAAATTAAAGGGAAAAACGCACATAATAATTTGAATTAACAAAAAAGTCCTGAAAAATTCGGAAAAAAGTTTCAAACCCGTTATTTTTTATTTTTTTCTAAAATTGAAATAAACTTCGTTTGTTTTAAAAGCCCTTTAAATAAAAGCTAAAGCAAAAAAACCTCCTTAAAAAGCCTTCCCAGAAATTTTCTTTAAGGGGTTTTTTTTACTCAGGCTTAGGACCACTTTACTTATTAAGAAATTAAGTTTTTATTATTTTAAACTAAGAGATATCTGTTGCGGCTGTCTCATACTAATACGTTATTATACTGATATCAACATTTTATATGTTTTTCGTACCTTTGAAAATTGATACAAATTCACGATTTGTTTCAGCCAACTTTATAAACTGTTCGAAGTACTTTTAAAATAGTTCGATTTAAAATAGTGCTATTTCTATTTCTAAAGAACTTAAATTAATTTTTTTTTATAATTTTAGGATTTTTTCCCTATATGTACGAGTTTGTGGCCATGGCAAAAACCTCTTATTCCTTTTAAAAGAAATAGAGCATTGGGGGGGGGGTGGTTATAGCCAGTTTTTTCAGGTTTTTTTTTGCCCCTTTTTTTTTTGCTTTTTTTTTTAAATTCTTGTTTTGGCATTTTTTGTAGCTCTTTTTTTCCCAGATTATGGTTTATGCTACTGTTTTGCCTGAACTAGCTCTTCACATTTCCTTAAAAATTGATCCCGATTGCGAAAAATGTATCATATTTAAAAATATGTGTTTTTAATTACACAGGTCAATAATTTTTTGAAAGTTATGAGTTAATTACAGAGATCAAGCCTGCCATCTTAGGGATCATCAAATCCGTTTACCGTTTTTCCTAATCAAACTTAGTATCAGGTATATAAACATTGAAAATTTTAGAAAAAAGGATAAAAAACAAAATAAGATTCAATAACAAAAATAATTTGAAATTATTTATTTTTGCACATTCACAATGTTTAAATTGTTAAATTCAAACTTCAATAATATTTTCATTTAAAACTGATAATATAGTGTCGTCTTTAAGTTTGGACGCGAATTATTTTGTATCTAAATGCCGATGTAAGTGCTTGATATATTAGTAAAATTTATTATTCATTATTTGTGATTGAAAACATAAGATACAAGGATTTTTTATATGCAAAATAGATTTTTAAATTTTATCTTTTTAGGTTATATTAAGATCTGTCAATTTGGTCAAAAAAGGCCATATATAGACGGATCTAAGGAGCCAAAGACGGACGAAACTAAGTAAAACAAAAAATATATATGAGACATTTTAATAAAATTCGTTTCTGACATTGATATTTGTTGACATGTGTTATATAATGTAAATATATATTGCATATTAATATGATTTTTATTTAAAACTCAATGCCACCGTAATTTATTCCATTAGTGTAAATAAAATTTTGTATTTAAAAATTCTACTATGTATTAGAGTTCCAAGTCGGGAGCCGTGTGCTGGTATAGGATTAGTTAACTTTGTCAATTAGACCTTTTTTTGTCACTTTTTTTGTGTCAAATGTTGAGGCATTCATACCACGATGCACATCCATAGGATATACAGCCATTCCCTACAAATAATAAAAGTATTGGTATGTTTCATATTTGTTTTGGCAAACCTTTTGTCTTAGACGTAGGAGGTTGGTTGCGAGTTCAAATCCGTGCACGAGCTTTTTTCTCCGGAAAATACTATACAAGTGTAACCACTTTGAAGCTTCTGAGTGGCCTACTTAGGCAATAGGTCCTAAATGATATGTCTAAAAGCAAAAGCCTATTCTTAAAACCGGTGTGCAAACAATTTTTATTATTTAATTCACCGGCAATATTAATTGCATTGCTCGACAAAGTCAAAGCCGTAACAGGTATGGCGCCCCTTAAATGGATAAAGGTATGTATTTATTTTTTTAAGTAACATCTTTTTTTTGAACATTAAAACCATTATTTTTACAAAATATATTTTTTTGAGTGCTTGTCATTATTTAGTCTTTTGTAATTTGATTTTAAATCAAGCGATAACATTATTTTATATTTACATATATATTTTTATGATTAAGCGTTATAATTCATATTTTAACTCTTGTATGTTTAACAACAAATTTTGCTAACATCAAATTTCAATGGCAGCTATTCTGATGAGTACATTTTTTTAATCCCGTAAAAAATAATTGCAAAATTAATGCGATTAAAAAATGTTACTTATCCCTTAACTTTCATGCCTTAATATTTATTGAATGTGCGATTTGTAAAATATACCAAACGGAAAAAGTCCCGGCAGTAATTACAGCGGCCTTTTTTTGGATATAAAATTAGATTCGACAATTTTGTATGCTTAATATCGTTGCATTAGGCCTAACTGAGCCTGGTAATTAATTCGTATAAAATTATTTCGTGCGCTTGGATCAATACGCCGCTTTTTTTGACGGGGCCTAAATTAAACCAATAATTCATATCTTACACTGGTATGACTAGCATAATAACCCAAGAAAGTTGCTTAAATGATCAAATAAACAATATAACTCTCAGATATTTAATAATAAACGTTTGAATTTTGGTAAATGAAGAGGCGAACGGTAGGGTGAAAAATTTGTGAGTTTAATTTAAAACAACGCCCAAAAAAACAAGTGAGACTTGATAAAATATTTTAATCTCAGGATAAAAGCTTAAATTTTAGTAAAATTGTTATTGTATATAATAATTCAAAAATTTTCTAAAGCCTCTTTGCTTATTTGATTGTAGCCAAAATATTGAAAAATAGTAATTTTGGTACTTTCATATAGCTCAAAACTAACTTTCTTAGCATAGTTTAAGGTTTTGATGTTTTTTGAAAGAACAAATTTAGGTATATTAATAAAACTAAACATTTAAATAGACCATCAAGTGTAGTAATAGCGTACCAATCACTTTAAAAAAACCAAATTTTTTTTAATCTGACAAATGGTTTGAGTGATAATTAGTTTTAATCTATGTATATGTTAACTCAAAAATAGTGCTCTGCTAAGTCCGGCCCTAATCAAACGAATATCGGGTATCATCCAGATCCTAATTTAAATTTGTTTTTGGCCCGATGAAATTAGTGTCCTTATAATATACAATGCATGTTTGTAGGGCGTCCTAACAAAATTAGTTTAAAAATATATTATTTTTAAATTCGGTTCAAATTATAAGCCACATTTATTGGTTGTTAGTAAAAAAAATAGTTATAACAATTTTGATAACAAACCATTTCCACAGCATGAATAAAAAAAAATGTATCATCCAGCCAAAACTGAGAAAAGCCCCATTTAGTATTGAGACCAAAAGAATTTTAAAGGCGTATTGAGGAGGGGTCAAAAAGGGCAATTGATTTCCTTTAATAATTTTTTTTTAATTTTTATTTTAAACATATAAAAGTGAATAGAAATCAATAAATGCTATTTTGGAAAAATAGCCTTGAAATAATTTTGCAAATAAAGTATCAACATTAAAAATTAAAGTTGTAGTTCCTTTTCCCCCAAAAAATTTCTTGCTCCTCCTAAGAAAAGTTTTTGCATACGCCCCCCTGGGTTTAGCCCTAATCAAGAATATTTATAAAATTTAAGATTTTTCGCTTAAACTTCGCATCTAGTTATAGTTGATTTTTTTTAAATCTGTCTTAAAACATTTGAAAAAATTTGAGCTTAGCCAAATAGGTTCCCCCAGGTCTGATTTACAGAATTTTAAGAATTATTTTTTTTAAATTTTACTATCTAAGTCTAACGGAATCGATTCTTTATAAAAATCTAGCCTGATGATTGTCAAAATATCTGGTCATTAGAAATTTTCAGAATGATATCCCATTAAGATTGATTCTTATACGATGATTGTTTAAAATTTTTCTAAAATAAAACCTTTGACATCAATATAACAAAATATTTATGATTTAATAGGATGAGGCAATAAGTTAAAAAAAAGGGTAAGAAAAAACCGCGTTGAAATTGATAGGCTACAATGGCTCTATAGAACATCTATTCCATGACCTAAAATTTGGCAAAACTCAGAGAAAATTAAAAAAAAATAAGGTAATGATCATTCCATTATGCGCTTTTATCCAGTGCTGGGTTAAAACCCCATTTTTGGGTTAAATTTAATTTATTTTGTACAAAATTAAAAAATAAAGGCTTCAAATTTTTAAGATATTTGCGTAATTTTATCTATTTACTGTTGATTATTAAATCATTTTCGCTTAGTCAAAAACTGGGCCTTCCAGCTTTGCTTTAATCATTTCCTCAATTTCTGGCCGTGATTCTAAGTTCCAAACCAATAATAAAACAATTTTGGATGCTGCGTAATTTTATTTAAATTTTTAAAAATATTAAGCATATGTCATGTTCAAGAATGTAACCGACACCAAAGGTATCTACAAAATTTAACTTAAAAAGCTAGAATCAAGCGTTTGTATATCTACTAAAAAATAATATTTTAGTTAGTGAACCAATTTAACCAATGACACCTATTAAAAATTATTTATATCCTCTATCTAAATATTTAATTCAAGTTACGGTTAATTAAAAACTATATCTAAACGTTTCAACTTTAGGTTAAATCTCGTAAATAAATATTTATAACCTGTGATTGCAAAACATCTAGTTTTCAAGGCAAAGAAAATTTAATTTTTTCAATTTAAATTAATAATTCTAAGCTCATTCAATCTATCCTGTGTTTGTTTTATATTAAATATGAAAATAAAATTTCGCTATTTAGTTTTATTAAAATAAATTTTTATGTTTCCAATCGCAGGTTATTGGATTATGATTAAAAATATATTGATGATTAGGTAGTGTGTGTTGCAAATGTCAATTTGTTGTACTAAATAATTAATATATGCAAAAATAAAATATAGTTAAAATGTATATTGTCATTGCGTTAAACGACCTTATACCAACATAAATTGTCCTAAAAATATATTGATAAATTGAAATTAACAAAAGATTATTTTATTTTTACCTCAAAAGTGCTAAATTATTTCGTTTTTTTATGAATTCGATTATAAATAGAAACTAAAATATACAACAATGTCTTGCATGTGTATAATTTCTTTTACTTTTAAAACAATTTTAATTTTTTTTGGATGATCCCAATATATCATTTATTATAGCGTATTAGTGGATAAACTAAGAGTTTATTATAATGATTCCATAACGTAATATTATTTTTATAACGTTAAAAGAATTATTAACTTTTGTTTCAAGTGCTCAAAAATTAAATAGATCTAATGTCTTTATCTATAAGAAGCAAATTTATAAACAAATAACCTTGATTTTTTAAAGCTAAATTGTAAAAAATAAATGCACTTTAATTTAATTCAAGAATTTTTGGACATCGAAAAAACAATTTAAAAAATTATATTTTTTTGCATAACTTCTATAAATAATTTAAAATATTTTCAAAAATGGACTGGACTAATGCAAATATCGTTAAATTTATAAATTTCACTAATACTTAATATTTTAATACATTGTGAAATGACGTCTTTTGCGAGCTATTTTATAAGCAATTGAATTTAAATGATTATATTACATTAAAATTTATCTAAATCTTAAATAGGCCAAGCTATCAGGTTGTAAAATGGGCATGCTTATAATTAATGAACTTAATATTTTTTTTTGATTTTTTTTGTAAATCTATAATTTTTTAAATATTTGCATTGCTCTAACAAATACGTTATTAACTCTAAATATTCAAACCTTTTCACAACCTGAGACTCTGCAACGCTGAAACTCCATCTACAGTTTTTACTTCCAGTATGTAGGTTACAGCTTTCCTAGGGTAGTAATCATCGATGTAGGAATACTGAGATAAAAATAAATTTTATTGAATGGATTTATAAAAGTTGTGTTAGTGTTTTCGGTAACTTATTTTCTTATCGGCGACATACCTTTTATGTTCATTTTATTTAACAAAAAAAGGACAACTCTGTTAACTGATATTTAATACTGGCATAGTAATTTTTTAGGCCACATGTCACAATAAGAATTTTATTTGGGTTCACTATTCAATTGCAATTCAGACCTAGCTCTATATGATAACACCAAATTAATATAAAAAAATTTGATTGGTCAATTAACCCAAACGATATATTATAATTCTTAATAGAATTATAATCGCCATTAAGTCAACAAATATCAATGGCACAACCGTAAATTTTATGATAACACAATAAAATTAATCTCCATGATGGCCTTATCTCATATGTATATTTCGTTTTTCTTAGTTTCTTACGGCCTTAGCTCTTTACATCCGTCCATATCAAAAAACGCCTTTTTTGACCATGAGACTGAGAAGGCCCTAAAAATTAAAATTTTTTTTCATATAAAACCTCTAACTTATATTTATCATATCAAATAATGAGAAATAAAATTTTTCAGTATATTAAGCTCTTATATCAGCATTTAATACATAAATATTTTACGTCCAAACTTAAATACGACACGATAATTATCGGTTTTTAATAAAAGTTTTATTTGAAATTTAAATTGAACATTTTAGCTGTTGTAAATATGCAGAATAAAATTCACTTTATTTTTATATACGAATCTTTTTTGTTTTATTGGCATTTTTTCTAAAGTTTCCAATTTTATAGCTAATTAATTAAGTTTGATTAAAAAAAAGAGTAAATTCAAGTTTTATCCAAACTAATCAAAAATTTAGATTTTAATTTGTTAAACAAAATGTTAATATAATATATTAAAATCCATTAAGCATTGCTTATAAATATAGCCACCCTTTGTACTTTCACTGAAAGTAATAGTATGTTAATAAGTTACAGTTTAATTGTAGGAATTAATCTATTAGTGTTTAACAAATAAAATCCAATATCAGTAATAGGTTAATTAGTTAATATAAAACATTAGCTTAGGCTAACCCTGCCCTTGAATAATCTCACTCTTAAACGGTAACCCTGTCCCCAGGTTTAAACTCGAGAATCTCCTTGACCGTATTTAACCTTAACCGAACATAAACAACCTCTATTCTTATATACATGTCTAATCCAGTTTACATTGTTGAGGCACCATAGATTTGTGTTTCGCACAATAGTATATAAAAAAAATTATCAAAGAAATCAAACTTACATAAATATAAAATAATTTATGAAATTAAACAATTAATTAAATTTTTTACTTGTAAGGCAAACAATTTTTTATTAAAAACAAACTTTTCAGCCAGAAACTTAGCTATTTAGACTATAATGTGGACCAGGTTGAGCTAACTAAACTTTAAATTTATTTTAAAATTCTTTTATAATTGGAACACAATAAATGCAAATTAAGCAAATTATAGTTTTAATAAAATAAATTGAGCAAAAATATTTTACAAAATTTAAAAAAATTAAATTGCAATCTAACAAAAATTTAAATAACAACTTAATTATTTGTTATTTTAGGATTGTGTCAACCGTAAGTAAATTGTTAAACTTTTTTTTACAAAGTCTTACATTCATTTTTTGACATTAAAAACTGATAAAAACTGTGGGGTCCATAGGGAACCCGACACTTTCTAAATTTTGAATATTTTAAAATATATTTATTGGCCAGAATTTTGTTACTTTTAAATATATAATAGACAAAACTAGTAATTTTATACTCATCTAAATATAATAAAACAATGTGTTTAAGAATTTGAAATTCTATTAGGGTCCATATCACTCAAAAGCCATAACATTGCCTCATTGTAAATGTAAACTGAAAATGAAATCTATTTTCAGCATTCTTTTATAGTATTTACATATTAATTATATATGTAAGTAATGTATAATTTTAATAGGAATTATCTTATTTTCTATATAAAATATCTCTTTAAAGAAAATACTAGCCAAAAATTTTATTATATTATAATATTTTTTTTCATTAATCTGTCATAAAATTCTACCCGATTTGAAAACACACGAATTGATTAATAATATCGACAAATTAAATTTATTAATATGATTTAAATGTAATATTGAAAAATAAATAAATTCAATTTTTTAAATTGTTTTACTTTATGTGAAATAAAATTTGCAATATTCATTAATAACAGCTTATATTCATTGTGATTATACCGTATTTTCGTTAAAATACAAAAATAAAGACCGTAGTTTTAAAATATTTAAAGTTATAGGAGTTTAAAATTTGTATTTTTATGGACCCCCACCATAACATTCGTGTTACAAATTTCTTATCCTATCATTCGCGAGTTAATGTTATATAGAAATATGAAATATCATTTTTTTCTACTTTGTGTTTGAATATATATACATTACTTTTATTAGTTTCTCAAAATAATAAAAATAGAGTTCATAGCTCACTCTAGAAGTTATAAAGGTCTATAATTGGAGTCCGTATAAACCCCACCTTCTCGTTGCAAATATCTTACCTTACCATTCGGGTGTTAATAAAAAATTTATCTTAAAATTATCGAGAAATGTTCGTAGTAGCGGGCTAAATATATAAATGTCTTCGTAGTAAACATTTTTGGTCTCGCACTGAACGTTATGTTTACAAAGTGGCTTTTACGGGCGCTTTCAGGCAGTTTAACACCCTATGCATTTTGCTTTTATGAAGAATATAGGCTGATGTATTCAAAAGTGACATTGACTAATACAGCTTTTAAGACATGTAATATCCAAGGTGTACATGCAAGATTTTTTTATTTGCTTAATGATTACAAAGTTCGACGGGATATTGACCGTGATTTCAAATACATTGGACAACAAAATTTGGACGACCCCAAGCATCATTCATGGCAACTATGGTTTTTGGTCAAGTTTTGGCGCTAATCACGAATATGAAATCAGAATTTTGGCCAATGCCTCAGATTTTTAGTATTCGGTGTCTTGGGATTTTTCAATTTTGTGGTATTTTGGGGCTTATTTAGCATAAAATCTATGGGTAGTAACAAAAGTTTAAAAATTTAGATAATGGGAACTTTCATTATTAACTTAAGGGGTTTAAAATTTTTAAAATAATTATTTTATTTTTTATTTTTATAAGATTAGTTGTTTTCGTCATAAAATTCGTTTTTTGATCCTAAATAACTTTAGAGTAAATTGCTAATAATTTTAGGTTTAACCTTTTTTAGATAAGTTTAAAGGAATCTGATCATGCTAATGAATATCTGAAACATTAATAGTTAAAGAGATTTTGTTAATTTTTTTCTTTTGAACGGGGTCAAAAAAATTGAAGGCATTGGAAAAAAAACTAAACCCGGAATGTTATAGCAATAAAATTCTTTACAAAACCCTCAAAAAATCGTTAATGTTTTTTTGTTGTTCAGTAATATATATTCTATCTACAGGTGACTATCGTAAATGACTGGATGCTCAAAAATACCAAAAATGCGTTTTAGCTTGTTTATTGAATAGCAAATTTTAATAAGGACCTAAATTGGGTTCCTTAATAGGCCTTTTGGCATAAGTGTATTCACTTGGCATATTGCTACAAGCAACTTTTTAACCTTAATTGTCGGCCATAATAGTTGGCCTTTCGGCTATAAGTTGGCCTTTGGGCTATTATGAGGTAATCCAAAATGTTTAAAAGCTTGAAATGAATGCTATATACACAGAATAAATATGCTATATATTTACTTAAATAAAATCTTAGCCTACAACCTGAACACTTGGAAATTTTATTTCTCATTATTTGAGATGATAATTACAAGTTGCAAGGGATTTTAATAAAAAAGATTTTCTTTTTAGGGTGTTTCGATCAATTTGGGCAAAAAAGCATTGATATGGACGGATGTAAGGAGCCGAAGGCGGAGGTTTTGAACAAAAACGAAATATATATATGAAATTAGGCCATCAAGGGGCTCATTTTTTTTGACTTTTCTAAAATTTTCAATGTTTATACCTGACTAACTAAGTTTAGGAAATACGGTGAACGGATTTAATATTTCCTAAGAAGGTTTGATTTTTGTAGTTAACAACTCTCTAAAAATTGTTTACCTGTAAAAGACCAAAGCCCTTGCCGATTGGAGGAGATGGACCAGGTGTAAACTCTCTTCTTGCAAGGCTATTTTTATTAGTTATTTGAAAATGCCTGGCGCGTTTCCTTACTTCCAATGGTATTTAAGCTTTGAACCGCTCAGTTCATGGCTGGGCTTTTTAATTTGGAAATATGTGCGCTCACACAAAACCCTACTATTTAAGTTCCTGACCCGTAATCTATGATATTATGATAGTTAATCATGAGTCCATTGATTTTACCTATTAATAAAGACCTTTATAACTCATTTTACTACTCCACATACTGTATTTAAATTTCATTCCACAAATTTTATTGCTAATATTTAATTTCAATTTTAAAAAACAAAATTGGGCTGGACATGCATATAAAATGTTTATAGCAAAAAGCACACTTCTGGCAGTTTAAATTTTTTTGCTCATTGGTAATTTTAACTTTTACCATAACCATATGACTTTTAAACAAATCCCTCTATACACCTCAAATGCCCAGCTAAATCTTCTCCTGTTTGTGTATAATGCCTTATACTAAATTATATTTACAAATAATATTGACAAATAAAATGAAACTTTTCGAATTATATTCAAATAATTATTGTATAGATTAATCTAAAATTATTAAATTTAAAGTTGTGTCAAGTTTTAAATAAACTTCCTTTCCAAAAAGGCTAAATTTTGCGTTTAAAGTGCTTAAAAACCGGAAGTTATTGGACAACCTAAATCATTATTTATGGCAACTATAGTAGTCAAAATGTTGTCAAATAATATTTTAAGTGACAAATAAAATGAAACTTTTCGAATTATATTCAAATAATTATTGTATAGATTAATCTAAAATTATTAAATTCAAAGTTGTGTCAAGTTTTAAAAAAACTTTCTTTCCAAAAAGGCTAAATTTTGCGTTTAAAGTGCATTTATAAACCGGAAGATATTGGACAACCTAAAGCATTATTTATGGCAACTATAGTTTTTGGTCAAAATGTTGTTACTAAATGCGAATATGAGTTTGTATTTAGTCAATGCCTATGATTTTTGTTTTTTCGGGTGTCAATATTGAGACCTACTTTTGGGGGTATTGTAAGCTTCTATATCACAGGTCAACAAATATCAATGCCAGATAAATGAATATGAAGACATATAATGTACATGGTGGCCTAATCTCACATATATTTTTAGTTTTTCTTAGTTTCTTCCGCTTTTGTCAGATCGGTTTATATCGGGAAAAATGGCATTTTAAACAAATTCAACCTTTGTAATCCTAAAAAAATAAAACTTAATAATACTTTTATTTTTATTAAAAAGATCCTTGTAACTTAATTTATCAACTAAATTCATATATATAATGAGAATAAAAATTAGTATAACAAGCTATTACAATCAGATAATGATTTTAATTAAAAAATTTATTTGAAGTTGGAATTTAACATTAGGCAGTTGTAAAAATGCAAAATTCAATTTATTTTTTCTGGACCTTTTTTTTACATGTTTTTTTAATTTTCAATGTCGATAGCTGACTAACTATTAATAGAAGAAAATGTAAACCGATTTAAAATTTCTAACATGGCAGGTTTGTTCTCTATAGTTAGCTCATAAATCTCAAAATTTTTTGACCTGTATACTATAAAATAAGAAACAAAAGTTTAAAAGTATTTTTAGATTACGAAAACATTTATTACACTGGACAACAAAAAAAATAACATAAAAGATTTTTTGGCGGTTTTAAATAAAATTTTTTTGCGATAACAATTTCTTTAATTTTTTTACGATGCCTCTAGTTTTTTATTGCGTCCAGGTTAGGTCAGAAAAAAATTACAAAATTTGTTTAATATCTCTCAAAAAATCTATTGGCATATTCAGACTCCATAAAAAGAACATATTTTACAAAATGTTATAGCTTAGAATTATTTTCAAATTAATTAGGATCAAATAATTTTAGAACTAAAATTTTATAAATATGAAAAAAAAATAATATTATAAAAAAAACGCTGTACGTTAATAATGAATGTTTCTATAATCTAATTATTTGTTACTACCCTTAAGTTTTATTATATAGAGGTCCAAAATACCCCAAAAATGTAAAAATCTAAATTTTTTGACATCCAATAAAAATCTGATGCGAGCAAAAATACTGATTTTATTATACGGATTTAGCTCCAAATTTAAAAATGCTAAAAATTTTAATTTTAACCTTTTTTAGATGCATTTTTTTAAGGAATCTAATCATAAAATCATGTATAACTAAAATATAAAGAAATATGCGAATTTTTTTTTAAACTTATGGATGCATTAAATTGAAACATTGAAAAAAAAACCAACGGGATATTATCGAATTTTTTATATTACAAACCTAGTAAATAGCGTTTTTTTGCGTTTTTTTAGCTGAGTTTTAATTTATGGTTTTTTTAGATTTAAAAGTATCATCTGGCGTTCAAAGAACTAAATTCGTTTGGCGGGCATAAAGGTAATTTGTTTTTTATTTTTTTTTTTAATTATTTATAAAAATTTTGGGGTTGTTTTTTTAAAAAAAACCTTTTATTTTGTATATTTTTTTTTAATATAGAGTAGTGTTTTTTCAATATATAAACCTATCCAAAATTGGTAGAGATAATTCCTGGGAATTTTTAGAAATGTCCGGATGTTTATATTATCACTCAATATACAAAAATTTTTATTTATTTGTAAAAAAAAATTACAATTTGATAAATACACTCTTTTCTCCTATGAAGCATACCCGTTAGGACTTTGACTGTTTTAAGAGCAAAGCAATTAATATTGCTGACGGATTAAATTGTAAGATTTGCTCGCACGCCGGTCAGCCTAGGATCTTACTTTAATATATATATCGTTTAGAACCTATCGCAGCTTTAAAGTGGTTGCACATGTACTTTCCTAAGAAAAAAAATATGACGAAATTTGAACCCGCAACCTCCTGCGTCGACAGAAGGTTTGCCACTTAGCTATCATAGCCGACCTAAACCTAATATACAATAGCCTTTATATATATATTAGTATCTGAATACATCTTTTGCTTGGAAATATTGTCATATTTAAATTTTGAATTTTTTTTAAAATTATTTTCACTATTTTGATAAACAACAAAACTATATATTGAAAAAATTTGAACTTACATAATTTAAAAAAATTTAAATTATCTAAATTTTATCACAAGTGCGCAAAAAAATTAAAAAAATAAAAATATAAAAACTATACTGTTTGTTTAAGCCTTTAAATTAAATATAAGTAAAAATTTTGAGTTTTTACAATTACAATAATTCCTTAATTCCAAAAAGCCCCTAAAAACTACAAAAATTAGTGTTTTTGCATGAAATTACAGAACGTAATGAAAATGAGCCTCAATATAAAACCAAACTTGAATTATGGCTTGTCATGAAAAAATTAGTTCCTTTGGCTACTTTAAATTAACTTGATATCATGGTCATGAATTTAAAAAGAAATTTAATATAATACATTAGCATTTTCAGTATGATTGAAAATATCACAAAGTTCCCGGCCACTTCTATGTTCGGTATAAAGTAAATAATCCCTCACGATTTTATTTTTAAATGTAACGCTCCTCCAGAACACAGTTGTTATTGTTGCAGTGTGGTTTGCGTAAAGATACGGCTTGCTTATTTCTTCTAGAAAATAATTTTAGCCTTGCAAAATTTATTCTAGATTTTTCTGTGATTACATAAAATAACATGTTATGTAATTTATTAGCAAATCATTTATATCATATAAAAAAAAAATTTGCCCATATAATTAGATAGCTAAAGGAAAATAAATCATATTACAATAATTATTCGCCTATCTTTTTTGTCAAAATACATTTAGATCTGTGACTTAGTATGATTTTATAAATTTTAGGTAACCAAATGTCTTACACAAATCAAATTAATCTTAAACCATACAATCAGTAATAAACCTTTTTGTAGACAAAAATATACCCTTTACTCTAAATCAACATCTTTCAAAAACTCAAAAATATTTTTTTAATTTTTTCCTACATACCATTATTATAAACTACAACCTTTATATCCTTTGTTAAAATTATTAAATAAAATTAAAATTAAGAAAAACTCTACAAAAATTTAGAGTGAATAATCAACCTTAATAGTTTAATTATTTAACATTTATAAAAACTATATTTAACGATTCAAATTAATTTTTATATGCCTAAAGAGGCAATAAAAATGCTTAAATCTCAAGTAGTTTATTTTTGATTTGAATTATACCTAATTATGGCCTATGCAAAAATGCAAACATTATACATTAGTATTGATAAAACATCTATCCATTCTTGAAATAGATAAATGGTAATTTGAGGTTAAGTTAGAATTGGAAAATGTTAGACTGAGGTGTTACAAGTTAGGTATATTTAGTTTGGGTTAAAACTTAGGTTATTTAACAGATCAAAATATACTAAGTTTTGCATTTGAGAGGAATCAATCATACATTCAAACTTTAAATTTTATAATTTACACCTTTTTCTTATGTAATGGTTGGTACTCACTAAATGTTTTATGGAATAAAATTAATAAATTTAATTTTCTTAACATGTCATTCGAGTTTGATTCTTTTTTTAGATGACTAGATTTAATTATATTTTTATTTATTATATTTTATTTTCTATGTTAATTTTTGTAAATGCCAGTTGGGTAAAAATGAAATTGCAAATCGCATTATATTATACGATTAGGACTATTGTGCACATTGTTAACAAGATATTCTATCTTAGTCAGAATGGCCAATTGATCGTTGGAACATATAATGAGTGTGTGTGATATTAAAAAACGGTCACGAGTTTGTAATATATAATAAAAATTATTATAATCAAAAAAATCTTCTTTGTGAAATTTTTTGTCAATATGTGAATTAATATTTTTGCATTTAAATGCTCAATTAACTTTTCCCAATGTTTTTCTCTGTTTTATGTTATATACAAAAGGATAGTGTTTCACTCATGATATAATTTTAATAAAATTAAATATACATTTGGAATTTTGGGCTGCGCAAAAAAAATATCTATCTTAATTATATAACTATTGTACATGTGCGTACCATTCATCCTCTTAAGTGCATATTTAATATATTAAAAATTACTTGATTGGGATTGCTTTTATTAATTTTGCCTAGAGATTCTGCTTATTGGGACTGCTTTCTTGAATTAGCAGATCAAATTAAATGAGGAGCCGAAATAACCCACAATTAGCATTGCAAAAAAAATCAGTTTTTAATGGTTTTTAAAACCTAAACATATAATAAAAAAATTAGTAAATAAATTTTGGTCTAAGTCAAACAAATAAGTTCATTTAGAAATTAGATTCTATTGGGGTCCGTATGCAACCCACATTCTTAATCTCATTGTTGAAAACCAAGATTTTGCCTAAATTTAACACCAATTGCCCTTTTATAAGTTTATTTAAAATATTTTTTCTATTAAGTATAAATAATATTAGTGTTGTATAATAATTATTAGAAATTTTTATTTTTTATAAAATTATCTAATTATAAAGTTGAATAATAGCCAAAAATAGTTTTTTGTTTGATATAATTTTTATGGATTCTTCTAAAGATATTTTTACTAACTAACACTATTTGATCAATAAAATGGTGCATTTAACTGACAAGATGCAGAAACTTTCTTAAAAGGGGCAGTGATATCTTTGGAGGAAAGGAACTACAAATTTAAGAAATTGATATTTTATTTGCAAAATTATTTTATAATATTTTCCAAAAAATAGCAATTTAAATAATTTCTATTCCCTTGTTTGATATATTAATTTAACCGCTGGTTACATCAAAAAAAAAACTTAATTAAGAGGGCAATTTTCCACAATTTTTATTATTAAATGATACAATTTCACTATTATTATGAGAATATTATATTAGAGTGATTAAAATATGCAATATCATTAACATTCAAGCATATAGTTAAAAGAAAGACGTGATTTTATTTTTTTTAAAAGCCTCCCAGCTTCCTGGACCAGACTGCTCCAAAAAAGCATAAGGCGAAATTTATTTTAAGCAAAAATTTTTTTTAACAAATGTTTTTATTAAATGTATTATTTATAAGTATTTTATAGATTATACAGACTGAAATTAATTTTTAACGAAAGAGGGTGGAGCAAAAGAAGATAAATACCAGAAGCAAAATTCACATTGCAACTTTAGGAGGTAGAAAATTAATTTTTTTGAATCTTAAATAGGACAAAGGCTGGGCGTTCTTGCATGTATTTATTTATAAATACTTTTATTTACAATTCACAGAATATTTAATTTAGTTTTACTTAAACGTTCTCTTAAATTTTTTATATAATTGCTAAAATACAATAGAGTTCATACTATATATATAAAATCTAGGTCTATTAATTTTTCTTCAATTTTGAGACAATATACTGCCTGCACTATACTAAATTCAAAATGCCAAATTTGTTTGTAAGGATGTTTAGAAATTAGAAGTTCTATTGACGTCTGTCTGAACTTTACATGGTCAAATTCAATATTGAAACCATATGCCAATTATTATGTAAATTAAAGGACATTTTCTTTAGTTAAATTTTCGCTTAGAATCGCTGCAAATATTATATTAAAAAAAATAATGCAGTTAAAATATCTTACGTGAGTCGAAAACTGTTGGCATTGTACGTATTCCATGTGAATCTTTTGCAAATTTATAAATATATTTGGCCACGTGCAAAATGAGTTTATTTGCAGAAAATTTTAATTTTGAAATTTATTTTGTAAATGAATACGAATTTTTAAAAAGTCGCCAAATTTGTGTATGCTCATAAAATACTCTAAACAAAAAAATTTTAGAAATTGAAAGTCTATTTTAACTTAAATTTCATAAATACATTTTTTTAATATAGTTTTGATACTATAATGTATCTTATCATTTTAACTTCTTATAATTTTTGACATTTTTAGGTTATATCTATAAGAAAAATTTGGTGTGCAACTATTTTTGATTCAAAAATTTGATGTGTTTTAACAAATATTTTAATATTTTTAATTTTATTTTAAATTATCTAATAACTAAAAAATTGTAACCTAGTAATTGGCAAAAAGTTGAAAAGGATATGAATATATTCCATATTTACTAGTTTTAATTTCTAACTTGACATTTTTAATGATCTTACATGTAGCATGACTGTAAACCATTTAAAATAATAAATATAAAAAAAGGTAAAACGTTACCACCAAAATTTAAGTTATCTCATTTTGTTGAATTTTTAAGGATTCGATATAAAAATAACAGATTTACAGGGTTTTAAATTTTCTTGATATCATTAAGTTTGGGTTATCCTATTTGTACCTCCACTTTGCTTTAGAAACAATAAATGTAGAAAAATTTATATAATACTGGACAACAAAATTCTCAAGACCTTAAGTATATAGCAACAATCGTTTTTGGTCAAGTTTATAGTGCTGACTACAAATAGGAAATTAGATTTTCCAATCCAAAGATTATAATTATATAGGTCAACAAATTTATGATTGCCATGAACTAACTTCGGACACCAAACCTTCCATCTTAGGGATAAAAATTTTAATCGTTTTTTCTAATCAAATATTAATTAGCTATAAATTTTGAAAATTACAAAAAGCAAAACAGATTTAAAAACGCATTTTAGCGATTTTCAAATCCTTTTACCCTTTTTTCTAATCAGAGTCAGTCAGCTATAAACATTGAAAATTAGAAAAAATGCCAAATAAACAAAAAAAACTCAAAAACAACTAATTTTTAAATTTTTTTTGCATATTCACAACTGCTAAACTGTTAATTTTAATTTTATATTAAACTTATCAAAAACCGATAATATATCTGTTGGTAATAGAGGTAACCTTGATCTTATATTTATTTTTCATTTATAATAATAGGCCCTTGGCAACTATTTCGAATACATAATTTAAGTTTTGCTTTTTAACCTTGCATGGTTTGATATGTATATGAAGGATAGATTGATTGTCGACCTTATATAATAGTTGGCTCTTGAACTAAATTAATTGTTATATGGTAATTCAAACGTATAAAAGCGGATGGAAAAGATATACATGCACGCAATATATATATTTTACTTAAGATAAATATCTAACTCACGATTTACCAATATAGTGCCTTGATCCGGACCTGGATATTCTAAATAACAGTCGTGAGAGACGGAATGGAATTATTTGATGATAATAATAGTTATAAAATATTCGAAAAATCTTATTATATTAGAAGATACGCTAATCAAATATCATTTTCATGACTTTGCAATGGCTCATTAGAATTTACAGATTATAATTATGAATACTTCGCTGACGAAAAAATATATGATGAATATCAAGAATTTAGCGATTGCAACGGTAAATGTAATATTTTCGAAGAGGCTAAACAATTTTAATTCAAACATTATTAATATGAGCTTGAGACATGTACAAATACGCGTATGCGATAAAATTAATCAAGAACTTAGCAATCGTAATGGTCAATGTAGCATTTTCCGAGAACCTCAACCAATCACTTCAAACAAAATTGAGGTGGAATTAATGCATGAAAATAAACTAAATTGGTATATATGGATATCGTATAAGAGTTTATTGATTATAAAAAAAAATGTAAAATCGAATAAGTTTTTATATTTAATTTGCATGAATAATTATAACTTGTTGGGCATTTCTTGATTGACCTTGTATTTTGATGGGGATGAGCCATCAAATAATGATAATGATATTAATTATAAAAATGAACCGATTGAAATTGTTCATGGGTCAAGGGGCACGCGAATTGGAAGATTATGCTAATGAGGGTGACCTAGACAATATCACCGTTGATCTACCCAAAAATGATGATGTCGACAACTATTTATACGAACCCAGGTAAACAATCTTGACTAAAGCTAGAAGTATACGTTATTGAATCAATACTGAACATAACAGTAAGGATCTCTTTAATTTTACCAAAGATGAGGAGCAACAGCCTGAAAATGTTGGTAATGACGCTGGACAACTTAAACCAGCCGAAAATTAGACACGATACAAGAGAGCGAGGACGATTGGAGTTCTAAACTTTACGGTAAAGATAGAAACGGGGCAACAAGTCATGGTAAGGAGGTAATCAACTGAATGACCTGGTCTTCGACGACAAAATGGAATACGATAGTGCCCCGTGGTATTTAATTTTTGGCAGCGTATGAATGACGTTGTTACCGAAAACAATAAACTTTGAATGGTGACTATAACAATAGACGAATTCAATTATTGTCAGCTTTGAAGCAGGTTTAAATATTAAGAGGAATTTTAAGGGTATTAATTGTAAAGGATAAAACTATGGGTCGGGTAATAATTTAAAAAAGATCTTGATCTTGGCCGTTAAATTTATATTGTGCTCTTTGATCTGGGGAATTTTAAACTTGCCTCAATGACAGGTGAGCAAGGAGAAGAACGAGCCTGCCTCCTTAAGGTTGAGTTCAACTCCTTAGCCACCATGTTGGTAATTAATTTAACCTTGATCTTATATTTGGAATTGATTTTGCATATAAACTAATTGGCTTTTGGTCTTTTTAAGCTTTCGAATACTTGACTTAGGTTTTGCTTTTTAACCTTGCATGCTTTTTAATATGTAAATTGAATGATGGATTGATTGTCTACTTTATATTAATAGTTAACCCTTAAACTGAATTGAATGTTGTTATATGGTTGTACAAAACGTATAAAAGCGTGGAATGAAAAAGATATACACTATATTTTTTTATTTTACTTGAAATAATATCTAATTACAAAGTCACCAATAATATCGTGCCCCATTTTTTTCGACGCTAAATTTTTTTTATTATAAATGCTGCTGTAAGGAGCTTGAATATCAAAAAATTTTTATTTCTCAATATTTAATATAACTAGATACAAGATTTTTGTTATTAAAAAAAATTTTGAATTTAATTTAGGTATTTTCGATCTGTCAATTTGGTCAAGTAAGGCCACTTTTTAAATATGAGCGTTTGTAAGAGACCATGGCCGGAAGAAACTATAAGAAAAAGGAATTTTATGAAATAAGCCATCATGGGGATATATTCTTTTATGTTTTCATAAAATTCACGTTATGCCATTGTTATGTGTTAACCTGTGTTATTATTGGAATATTTTGGGATAATATGTTACAAAACCAATGCAAGGAAGCATTCATTATTAATAAGGCATTTAGATTTTTTAGATAATATTTTTTTTATTTTATGTGTGAAATTGATATTTGATATAATTCAAAAGTTTGATTTAATATATTTTAAAAGCAAATTGCTTATATGTGTAATTATCTTTTGTATATATATGTTTTTTATAAGTATATATGCCAATAAATTTTTTCGTAAATTATTTGAGTAAGCAGTTTCTCCTTAACTTTGGACGCATCACAAAAATATTGTTTTTGGGGAAAAAACTAAATCCTGAACCTCTATCGCATAAAAATTCACAAAGCACTCTTAAAATATTATGATTTTTTTGTTATCCTGTATAATCTCAAAGCATAGGTCAATATTTATTTGAGAATGAGTTAACTACATAGATCAAACCTGCCATATTAGGATATATCAAATCCGTTTACCGTTTTTCCTAATCAAACTTAGTTAGTCAGTTATAAGCAGGGATTGGAACCGGCGCAAAAATTTAAAGTGGTTCCGGTTCCGGTTTCTTTCGAGTGGAACGCGGTTCCGGTTCCAAAAATAATATCGGCTCCGGTTCCAAAATTTTCGCAAAAATAAGTGGACAAATCTTAAATGTTTTACTAAATTTGTGTTATGATTTCCTTTAATGATAACATCGCAGTATCTACAATGGGAATCTTTATTTTGGGCATGAAGTGCTGTAGGGCATTTTTAAGCTTCATGTTAACGAGGAAATAAAAACTAAAAAATAGTTAAAGTTCAATTGGAACCGCAGTCAAAAATCAAAACGGTTCCGGTTCCTAATTTTTTTCCGCGGTTCCGGTTCTTTCGGTTCCGGAACCGGTTCCGGTTCCAATCCCTGGTTATAAGCATTAAAAATTTTAGAATAAAAGGTTAAAAAACCAAAAAAGATTCAAAAACAAAAATTAATTCAAGTTTTATTTTTGAGTATTCACAATAGTAACTTTTAATTTTGATTTCAAATAATATTTACATTAAAAACCGCTAATATATCGCGTATTTAAGTTTGGAAGTATATTTTGTATTATCTAAATGCTTATGTAAGAGCTTAATATATTAATAATTTTTTTTCATTATTAATGATAAAAAATATAAATTAAAGGAATTTTAAAATGCAAAAAAGATTTTTAAATTGCTATTTAGGGTATATTTAGATCTGTCAAGGCTATCACATGGGTTTCTTTTATGTTTTTATAATATTCTCGTTTCTAACATAAATATTTGTTGACCTTATAACAGATTTATATAAAATTTATTGACATTTTTGCAAAAACTGGTTTTAAATTTTATTGGTAAATTAAAGTCAATAAATGGATTAACCTTAGTAATAATAAATTAAAAAAATTTGCAAAAAATATTAAACCTTGTTATTCACATTATTTTAGACGTCTATACTCTTCCTTAGATCTAATACACAGGACAACAAATTTTTATTTCAGAAGCTTGATTATTATGAAAGCTTAAAGAATGCATCGCCATGATGGTCTAATCTATACAAATTTTTCGTTTTTCTTAGTTCCTTCTGTCTTTAGCTCTTTAAATCCGTCAATAACAAAAAATGGCCTTTTTTGACCGAATTGATGGAGCTAATACCCTAAAATTAATAAAGTTAAAAATCTTTTTTGCATATTCAATCACAAATAATGAAAAATAAATTTTATAACTTAAATACGATCCGTTATATTATTGATTTTTATTATTAAAATTTTGAATTTAAAGTTTAAAAATTGTGAATATGCAAAAATAAAATTTTAATTTATTTTTGTTTTTTAACCTTTTTTTTGGTTTTTTGCCACTAAAATTTAAAGTTTATATATAACTGAGCAATTAAGTTTGATTCGTAAAACCGGTAAACGGATTGATATTCCCTGAGATGGCAGATTCGATCTTTGTAGTCTCATAATAATCAAAAAATTGTTGACCTGTGATATAAAAGCCCCAAATACATAAACTAAAAGTATACTATTAAATTAATTATAAATTAAAGGCTATGGCTATAATTTGAATTATATTTTTATAATTAAAAAACCTTAACAAAGAATTAGCAGCATTTGGAAGTTTATACGCGGAATTTTTATATATACCTAATTAATTCTTATACCTGACTATTATACGTATATTGGTTTAAGTTAAAATGTTTAAATTTTTAGATTTTTGTATGCAAAACTTGGGCATGTTATACACTAATTTTTGATAAATCATATAAACTTAATAGTTTAAAGTCTGCTGTGTCCCATAAAATCGAAAAACAAAATAACGGTCCTAACAGTAGACATAAGTTTAAATATTTATCCTGTCTAAAAATGGTTATAGTTTTATGGTTCTTTAGGTAATGGGGAAAAATGGTATCATATTTTTGTGATATATTGATTTTAAATTTTGGCTTCATTTTTTTGATGTAAGGGCACGTGCTAATTGAATTTTAATTTTCGTGTCAAATTAAAAGTTTTTTTTAAATAAAACGCAAATTTCAAAAAGTTGCCAAATTAAGTATATGCACATATTTAAATAAAAATTTTTTAAACAATTTTGAAAAACTTAAATTTCTAAAAATTAGCATTTTTAAGAATTTACGATAATAATGACTCACTTTTCTCACGTGAACATAGTGCTAACACTTTGTATTTAAATCAATGATGATAACATAGCAATGGTTTTTTAATCGACACGAAAGGGACTATACTAATATAATATGTTTTAAACTAAACCATTCATTACCTTCAAAACCATTTTCATCCGTAAGTGTTGAATTATCAAAAAATGTCACATGAAGCTTGTAATCGGTTCCATACCGATTGGGGGTGTAATCTTCTCGGTAAGTTATTTGCTGTATAGAAAAATTATTTTGATAAAACAGTTATAGAACTGAAAAATATTACATAAAATCGATTGTGAAAGTAGTTTCATATTATAAATAAATATAATTTTAATTTTTGTCAAAAAAAAAGCGAAACTTGCTGTTTTATGAAACAAATAATTTTGTTAATGGTTTTGGCGCATAACAAACTTTTTTTTAATTATTTAATATTAAAAAAGTTGTACTAAACCATTTATTTAAAATAAGGGGTTTTTGTAAACTAGGCAATTAATTTTTTTTTGACCGTGGCCTAGCTAAATTATTCAAGTTTTTTTAAATACAAAAAAAATTTTTCATTCTAATTTTTTCATAGGGGTTCTGTATTACGTTTATTAAAAAAACAAATAACTTAAACAAATAATGGGCATTACATACATAGCATATCTTGCTTTAACAGCCCATATCAACCAAAATTACGGACAATATAACAATTTAAAACAATTTTTACATGGTCATGGAGCTTTACAAATTAATAAAATTCCAGAGGTGGTTTTGATGCCTAGGTTTAAATTTTTAAAAAAAAATCTAAAAAAATTTAAAACTAAAATTTGAAAAAATATTGGCATAGATTACTTGTGAAAAACAATTTAAAAAAGGTTAATACCAATGATCCAAAAACAACTTTCATATTAAAAATAACTTTTTATACAAAACAAGAAAAAAATAAAAATTTAAAAAAAAATTACCTTGTGCTACTATTAGAAATGTTTTTTAATACATATTTCCAACTTTATTTATATGTGGTTTACATATAATAAAGGCTCACCCAAAAACATCAACAAACATCAATGTTACAAAAATAGGTCTATAAAAACATACAGAATGCACTCCCATAATAGCCTTATCTCATATATATTTTTTGTTTTTAATTTATTATCCCTTCGGCTACAATCCCTTATAAAAAAACAGCCTATTTTGACCAAATCAAAAAAATATACCCTAAAAAGAAAATTGTGAATTTCTTACCATATAAAAATTTGTAATTATATTTATCATCATAAATAATGAGAAATAAATTTTATTAATTCTTTGGACAACAAAATACGATTTTTTTGAGAAAAAGTTTCTTGCGATAACGAGATCGGGTTTAGTTTTTTCTTATATGCCTAAAACCGAGATTTTCTTTAAAATTTTCTCAAAAATCTATTGACAATTTCAGATTCCTTATAAAAAACATCTAAAAAGGTTAAACCATAATTAATAGCAATTTATTATCTAATTAGAAACAGAAAACGAATTTTATGATCCAAACCACTAATTTTATAAAAATAAAAAAAAATATTATGAAATAATTTAAACGCCTTTAATGAATGTTTCCGTTATCCAAATATATTTGTAAGCTTTTGTTTCTACCAAAAATAGCCCAAAATAACCCCAAAAATTGAAAAATCTTAACATAAAATTAAAAATTTGAGACGTTGGCTATAAATTTTAATTTTTTCCTGATTAGCGCCAAAAACGTCACCAAAAACCTAAGTTGCCATAAATGATGCTTATTATAGTCTAAATTTTGTTTTCCAGAGTACTAATGAATCAAGCTCTTACATCAGCAGTTAGATAATACAATCCAATCCAAACCAAACTTATGACACGATGTAACGGTTTTTTATAAAAATATAATCGAGTTTAGCGGTATATGCAAAAAAAAACAGTATAATGTTATATAACTTTATTCAAGATCTTAGCTAAAATTTCAATTTTATAACCAGCATCAATTATCGAAATTTTGTTGTCGTGTGTTAACAAAAGATCGTAAACAATAGTCTTGTATAACACAGGTCAACAAATTTATGAGAGTTGTGAGCTATACGGAGAGAAAACTTGCCATTTAGAGAATTTTAATTCCATTTACAACTTTTCTAATGACTTTATCAACTAAAAACATTGAAAAATATAGAAAAGATGCCAAAAAACAAAAAAAAAATTTAAAAAAAAATTAAACTTTTTTTTATATAATAATATCAATTATTTGTAATGGCGAAGAGGGCCACGAGACTTTATGATTATAAATAATTTAATATTATGTTGATATTGATTAGATAGTTTGAAACTGTCAAACACAATAGCTTGATTGTATATGGCCGATTCACCTTACTTTTTCCAAGTTTCATGGCTGAAAATACAATGGTGGGTCCTTGGTAATTGATTTTTAAAAAATTAATGTAAATAGAAAATGGTGGCCATTGATAAAATGTGGAGTTGCTTTATATATATTGTAATTATAACCAATTTTTTTATTTAATGAATGGAGATTATTTTGTATAGCAAAACTTTCTAAAATTTTTCTTTTGAAATTATTTTGTTCGACATTTAAGATTTGTGGCGTAAGATTTAATGAAAGTAAGGTTATATGGTGATGTTCTGCTAGAGCAGATTAAAAAAAATGGTTGCTTTTTAAACAGCAGATTGGTGTTCTTTAGTTTTTATATTTTAAAAACGAATTATTTGACCTATGTAAGAAAAATTCCAATTATTACAATTGATATAGACACAATTAGATATATTTTGGTTGTGAAAAGTTACACAAAATACACCTATATATCCGGCATCACAATCGGGCACGTTAGACCCGTATAAGAAGAGCAACCCCCCACCCCCCCTCCCCCAAATTTTGATTTTTACCCTCCCCCCAAATACGTGTAAATTTTATTTATGCCCTTCCACCCTCATATAATTGAATTTGCTCCCCCAAAAATATCTAAAAATTATTATATTAAAAATATTTACTTTTTCTAAAAAGTGTTTTAATTCATATCTACATCCGCTCAAGAAAGCTAATTAACCCAGAAATTATTTCTGTTGCTATTCATATATAGAAATATATGATGTTACAGAAAGCTGTATATTTGTGATAGTAATTCATAAATTTAATGCCAAAATTTCCTCACTTGTTAATCTTTTGTTAGAATATAATCTAGAATCAAAGAACCCTATCGCACAATGATACGATGGGCGAACGTAATGTGTGGGGAAAAAGGAGTGTTTAAGTATTTCCAAGCAAAATGTATATACTGCCACAGATTGCATATTGTTGTAAAAGATTGTGAAATTTATTGAAGGAAAAGATTTTTTTGATATTTTTTTTTCCCTTCAAAAATTTTTTTAATATGATGCAATTAAATAAGTGATTGCGGAACCATATCCCCATCGGTGGTGCGGTCACTACGACGCCATTGTTTTTTTAAAAAAATTACATAAAAATAAAAAATACTCTTTTTAAAATTAAAAATTAAAAAGTTTTATATCTTCAGGTTAAGGACCGAAGCATTAGGTTTTCCGATCATTTTAATTAGCATCTAATTTTTTGCATTTATCATTTAAAAAACTATTTTTATTAAAAATAATTAATGATCAATTTTAATGCAAAACAATTTATGTTTCTAAAACAAATTTATACACCATTGTTTGTTAATAATTAAACAATTAAGAAATAAAAATACATTTAAGGATTTATTAAAACTGGATATATATAATGCTTTTTTAAATGACAATTATACATTTCTAGATAAAAGAAACCTAAACCTAAAAATTTTTATTCAATTTTTATTTCTACTCATAAGTATGAGAATAATTTAAATATTAATGATAAATAAAAAGTATTTAATTGATTCTTATTTAATAATAGAACTTTACCGAAAATATTTATTTAGAATCTTTAGATTCCTTTAAAAGTTTGATTATTCTTTTTTAAGACAAAAATAAATTAGAGCCTCTTTTAAAAATAACTAATATTATACAATTCTTTATTTAAAGAAATTGCAGCAAAAAATTTTTTAACAAAAAACTTATTATTAATGTGTTACTAATGATTTTGTTAAATTTTTTTGATTACAAAGATGTTCCTAATTTATCTAATATTTTTTCTATGAGTTTGTTATTTGGCTATCCAACGCCGAGGTGTGAGGCCACAATTTATTAAAAAGGTTTGAATATGGACTCAATTGGTGTACATGTATATGGCGGCTTTTGCCTACACAAGTTCTTTTTGCCCCCCCCCCCCCCCCCCCTTCCAGCTCCTAAAAATTGTAATAGTTAAGATACATAATCCAAAAGTTTTGAGTTACAGCATCTATAAAAACACAATGACACATCGGACAAAAAAACAACTTCCTTGCACACGAAATAATATCCAAGAAAAAAGACTTATCCACATCTAATCTATTTTAACCTTAATAATATTTGTGTTCCCTTTATTAACCACCTAAGCCACTATGTACGCCATATATCAAAAACTTATGCCAATGTATTTTTTCGACTAAATTTTCTTATATAAGTTCATAAAACTTTTAACAATCAAAATATATCTAATTGTGTTTATATCAATGGTAATAATTGGAATTTTTTTACATAGGTCAAACTAGTCTTTTTAAATAGTACTAAAGAACATTAATCTGCTATCAAAAACAACCAATTTTAAAATCGGCTCTAGCAGAATATCACCTTTTAATTGCCATCAAATCTTACGCCACAAATTTTAAATGTTGAACAAAATAATTTTAAAAGAAAAATTTTAGAAGGTTTTGCTATACAAAATAATTCCCATTCATTAAATAAAAATTGGTTATAGTTACATTTTATATATAGCGACTTCGCATTATATCAATAATCACCATTTTATATTTATATTAATTTTTAAAAATCAGTTACCATTTTCAATTTTTTTTAAATAATTAAAAAATATATAAATTGGTCAAAGTGTGATATTTCCTGAGCTAAGTTATATTAAGGATAATAGGTGTGGCTAGGGTTAGGCTGCCTAATCCTAGGCCGTACTGCAGAATAAATTGATTATTATATATTTAGGTTTATTGAACACAAAAAAACACATGGTAAATTATAATCTGCTATCATAATAAACATGTCCTATCTTGACACCGTCAGTCTTAACAAATCTCTTTTCCTGCAAATCAACTAAGGGGCCTTTTAAAACAAAATACATATTTTTAGTTTGCCACTGGCCGCATTAAGCGCACAGCCTTAGTTAAAATTTAAATGGTTATAATGAAATGGGACTTATTTAACTTAGACTTTGTCTTACTTATGTCAAACCCTAACTATTATCTCCCTCTTTTATCCAATCCCCTTTCCTTCCAAAAAAATATGATCAAAAGGTAAGGTTAAAGCTGTGGTATTTACAAGGGCGTATTTAGGGCTTGTTAAAGGGGGCAATTGCCCCCCTTTAATTTTTTTAATTTTTATAATGTATTTTGCGGCTAAATTTATAAAATATATAAAAGGGAATAAAAATTAAAATTGCTAATTTTGAAAAATATACAGCCTTATAAATTAATTTTGTAAATAAAATATCAACATTAAAATTTCCCTACAAAAAAAATTCTTGCCCCCCTTTAAAAAGCTGCATACATCCCTGTGTGTTTACAATCCAATATAATTGCATAAAATAAAAATTAAAAAAAATTTGCAAAAATTTTGTAGAAAAAAAAATTTGTAGGAGAATAAAGTTTGTAAGAGAAAGAATTTGTATGACAATAAAATTTGTAAAAAAATTTATCATTTTTATTTTAAATGGTTTTTTAACTTTTTTTTAAAATTTTTAATGTTTATAACTGACTAACTAAGTTTGATTAGGAAAAACGGTAAAAGGATATATTCCCTAAGATGGCAGGTTTAATCTCTGTAGTTAACTCATATCTCTCAAAAAATTGCTGACCTTAGGGGTTTAAAAATCTTAATTTATGTTTGAATTTAATTAAATTTATGAGTATGCAAAATAATTAAATTTATTGTTTCTAAATCTTTTTTTTTAATGTTGATAGCTGACTAACTAAGTTTAACCAGAAAAAGCGGTAAGTTAATTTAAGAATTTTTAAGATAGCGGGGTTTGATTTTTGAGCTCATGACTCTCCAAAATTTGTTGAGCAGTTTTTAGTGTGTGAAATAATACTCTCTAAGGAGTCATTAATGAATTTCGAAAAAATCTTTTTTACCCCAATTAAGTTGGCATTTTATAAATTTTAGGCCCATCCGCCCGGCTTACTCAAATATAGACTTAACCCTGGATGCCACGACTCTCTATAGGGTCGAGCTGATATTGATCAAAAGGGCGATTTAATCAATTTGAATTAATATGTGTAATGCATTTAATGTAAATACCGTTCTTGGAAAATTCATGCTGACTTCATAAACTTGAATAAAGGTTGGGTAGTCCTCCCTAAAAAGTGTGTATCTTGTCCATGTGTGAATATTGAAGGGTCTCCAACGTACATATGATTTGTTATAATCCTGTTCGGCATAAAAATCAAGGAGGCGTAACGCTATAATCATATGGCAAATAAAACTAGTAAAATAATAAATACTGCCTATACCTATTCAATATATATCTTTTTTATAATTTTAAAACTGCAATTACATGTAGGAGGAAGTAAGCATTTATGAATAGGTAAAAACAGATTCAAAGATAGTCTTATACCGAAAAATTGGAGGAATCTTTGGTATTAGTAAGTATCTTGTTAAACATCTATTACACAGGCCAACAATTATTTGAGAGTTAGAGTTAACTATGGAGATCAAACCTGCTATCCTAGGGAATATCAAATCCGTTTACCGTTTTTCCTCAAACTTAGTTAATCATTATAAACACTACAAATTTAAAAAAAAAGGTTAGAAAACCAAAAAAGATTTAAAAACAAAAATAAATTGGAATTTTTATTTTATATATTCACGATATATAAACTTTTAAATTTAATCAAATAATATTTTTAATTAAATCCGATAATATATCGTGTCTTATTTAAGTTTGAAAGCGAAATATTTTGTATTATCTAAATATCGATAGGAGCTTACTGTATTTATAAAATTTATTTTCCATTATTTGTAAAAATATGTTACAAGGGATATTTTTTTATGAAAAACAAATTTTTTCTTTATAGGATATATTTAAGATCTCCGCTCCCTGTCTATTTGGTCAATAAAGGTCATTTTTTGTTATGGATGGATAGCCAAAGACGCAAGAATCTAAGAAAAATAAAAAAAATGTAAGAAATTAGGACATAATGGAGATGCCCTTTTTATGTTTTTATAAAATTTCCTTTTCTGACATTGGTATTTGTTGACCTGTGTTATGTATCTTAATATCTGATTATAAATTTATTGACTCATTTGAAATAATCGATTATTTAATTATAACATTAAACTTTACGTTGTGAATAAAAAATGTCAAAAGAAATATAGGCAAATCTAATATACCATCAGGATAAGTTAAATTTAAAGCATTCACCACGGCAGTGTTTCTTTTACCTAATTAAACAAGCCATATATATATCTTTAAATCTTTTAGTTTCATTAGTTTTATCTATAGCGTCAAAGATTAGGAATTTATAGTTTTAACAAGTGGGACGTAAATGCCCTGTCATCTCAACACAATTTTTATTATTTTATACACCTTCCCCCCTCCGAAAAAGTATTGTTAGGCTTAATTCGGCCCGAATTTACAACGTGTTTTATTTATAATGTGCCAAATATTCTAATTAGCTTGATATACTAGACAATTTATTTTGATATTTGAAAGAAATATTATAAAGTAAAATTTAGAATTTTTATTTTCTTTAGGGTATTATCAAAGTGGCCTCAACTTAATCAAATTTGGCCATTTTTTATATGCACCTAATAATTTAGCCGAAGTTGATAAAACTTATGAAACGAAAATATAAGAGTTACAACTACTTTTATTCATTGTCATTTATTTTTTTATTCTTGTAGACGTGTGTAATAAATAAAAAATCAGGCAATAGGAGATTCAAAACTTTGGCCCTTGCCCGCATCGGCCCATTTTTGCTTTTTTTTTGTAATTTAGGTTTAGTATACCCGATTCGTTCTAAATTATAGCCTAGCCCGCGTTTTTTGAAGCCAAAAGGCAGAATGGATTTTGGTGCCAGCATCTTTAAATGAAACATCATCTGAAAAAATGAATAGTTGTTTCTATAAAGAAAAACAATTTTTCCTTTAAAATTTAATCTTTAAAAAGTTAATATTTTTAGTAATAAAACTGAATAGTTAGTCAGTGCATATGAACAATTCAAAAAGTAATACATAGAGCTTTTAATTAACGACATGGAAATAAAAATAAAAAAATTACTCTAAACACATTTTTATTCATCAAGTTTTTATCTTTTTTTATAATTATAAAGTTTGACAAGAGTACGCTAATTTTGTATATGACACTATTAAAAAATCTAATTTCCTTTTTTTTAGGTTTTAACTTTGTTATATTAAAATTTTTAAAAAAAATTATTAATGTTAGAAAGTAATGTTATAAACAAAATCAAAAATATATTAGTAATTCAGATGGGTAAAATGTAATGTCCTATACAGGCTGAGTAAAATATAATGTACAATCTGTGAAATTTAAGTTTTACATGAAAAATTACTAATTAAGAATAAAAAATTTGTTTTTTGTTAGTTATTTTGTGATTCTCAAGGTCACATTATCAGTCAGTATCTTTAAATTTTGCCTTATTTTCCTTGCTTCCCAAATCTCTAAAATTTTTTTTCGCTCATAGTAATCCAGTAGTAATATTTTTAAATGTCGGGTAAAATTACCTAAAATAGTAGGAACACTAAATGAAATAATTAGAAACAGGGATATAAAAAGCATGTCGAATAATTTTTAAATCGAGCAAAAAAAAACAAATAATTTTTAAATAAAAAATTAAAATGAAAATAAAAATGGTTCGCTTGTATACAATTTGGTTGTATAAATAAATCTTACAAATTTTAAATAATAAACATATAATTTAATAAACATTATAATGTTTAAATTGTGTGTTTGTTTATTTTAATGCGAAAAAAAATTATAAGTTTGTATTCAACAAAGCCTTTAGTTTTAAAGTTTCTTTACAGAGAGGAGGCTTTCCTCAGGCATATTTTTGAGCAAATTAATATAGCGTCGCAGTATAAAACAAAATTTAACTCACATCGGCGATCGACTATTTTCACATTAATGTCTCAATAATTTGGATTTGGTGTTTGTCGGCGGTCATTTAACAAGCTTTTAATAAGGCTTAGTGCCCTTTTGAGTTAAAAATATAACGCATGTTTGAATGGGCCATAGTCAATTAGAAGGCGAAAAACAAATTTTAAAGGTTCTGACTATTTTATTGGTAAATCGTCGAAAATATTATCATAAATATAAAAGAATAGAAAATAGGGAATTGCCTCGCTCAAATATCTTGAATACAATCGGGTAAGAATAGAAAGCCTGAGATACATGTCAATAATAATGGCTTTTTCTTTATTCCTATTGAACAAAAAACATAAACAATTAGTTTTAAAATTCCCTTATATTTTCTTCCATTTAAAGGGCGTCATACCCGTTAGGGCTTTAACTCTTTAACCCATAGCAATTAATATTGCAGGTAGTTGCACGCAAGCTGGCCACCTAGGTTTTTACTCGGCTTTTACTTTAGGCCTATCGTTTAAGGCTTACTACTGCCTAAGCAGGCCACTCTATAGCTTCAAAGTGGTTACACATGTATACTATTTCCAAAGAAACATGAAAAATCTTAAAAAACCTTCTAAAAACTATATGTCGTTTTTTTGTTTTCCAATGTAATTGCTGATACTTGCTATGATAATGTGTATATGGTCAATTCCACCTCAAATCGACAAACTTTTTCCCTTGAAGTCTCAGTTTTGACTGAAATTTATTACATTGGTAGGGTCCTTGGGTGCTGATAAAAACCTAAATTTTTTTTGACCGGAAGTGATTTTTGACCGAGATATGAACAAAAATATTTTTCTTTTTTTTTGCAAAAAAAAATTTGAGGCAACTTTGCGCGCATGTATCATCAAATGTATTATAGCTAAAATCATAATTTTTTTTTATTTTGAAGATCGTAATAAGGGCTACCTTAGACGCAAAAAATATTTAAATTTTTTTAAGTTACTAAAAAATTAAATTCAAGTTTAGACACAAATAGCTCAAAAAACGTATCTATAAATTTTCTAAAAAATTTATAAAATATGGCCCTTGATAATATTAATAAATGTATGATTTCAAAAGCTTGAGAAGGCATGACTTTTTAAATAATTTATAAAAATCAATATTTTGCCTTAATTTCGGGACATAATTATGCCCTTTGCACTCTATTAGAATATTCCAATGCGCTAAATTTGACAATATTCAAAAAGCAGGACATATGGGCAATTATGTTAGACCATAATAGTTTGTATTTGATTATTACTATTATTAAATTTACAATGAAAATAGTGAACTTCAAAACCAAAAAAAGTGAAAATTTTGCCTGTTTTCAAAATCGACTTTCTGGTTAACTCGCCCACCTTTTTTTAATATTTAACCTTTATTTTACAGATAAAATATTGCTTATTAACATATAATAGCCCCAGCCTTTCTCATTCGATTGTGACACTTATACAATAAAAATACCAAAATTTGCCAAAAAACAGCAAATTAATAGGTGTCAAAAAACTAACGCAGATTGTAATCATCTGTGCAAACTTATTTTTTTATTATTTTTGCATAATTAACTACTAATATTTAGAACCTATAAAATCAGTCATAACTTGACTGTTTAAGTGTTACAAAAATAGTATATGCGTTAGGTATAGAAAATCTTAAAAAAACAAGATAGGAAAATTACAAAAAAAAAGGGAGACCATAAAATCGTTTTATTTATTTTAATTAAATTTGTAATTTGTTATATTATTAAAAACATATTCTTGTGTAAAAATTTATTGGGAACACATTTAGTTATAATAAACTTTAGGTCATTGCCCAAATCCATATGCCAATAGAATCAATTGATCGTGAATATTTAGTCTTAAAATTCATTATTGAAGCTAATTCTGCCCGAAGTTGTTTAAGCCTAAACTGACTTGTTTTTTGTATTTATAGTATCAAATCACCATATCTATGTTTCATAAAATATTGACATTTTACGTTTATTTTAAGTTTGTTGATATGTATAAAAAAAGATCTTCTGTTGAATTTTAATATTCAAAATAGGCCAAAAATGTTCTAATTTACCATTTTTATCAGATTTAACATTTTTGTGGCTGATTTATTTTAAATAATAATGAATAAAAAAAATAAATTTTTACAACTTTTTTAACCTTATTATTTTTTCAAAAATCTTTTCAGATTTTTTTTTATACAATATTTTAACAAATTTTTTGAATTTTGCCAAGTATAAATATTAAGATTTATGTATAATTTCTAATATTGTTTATAAAACTAAAAAAGACTAGTAAAAGTTAACAAATGTAAGCATACAAATTTTAAGTTTTTATTTTTTCCACCTTAAAATTCTAAAAAACTTGGCAAACTTTTGTTTTTATTTCATAAAAAGAAATGGGTTCGTTAAAAAATGTTGGGGGAAATTTATGTTATACAGCGATGTTTTATGTATAAAATGCATTTTTAAATTTTTAAATTGATTTGGTAGTGACCCAGAAAGTCGGCTTTGAAGATAGGAGTAAAATACTAAAAATTACCAATTTTTTTAATCTGAAGTTTCCTTTTTCTTTCCAAAATTGACAATAGTATAAATCAAATAAATTAAACTGTTATAGCCTAACATGATTGCTCCTATGTCTAACTTCTTATATATAATTAAATTTGGCACATTTAAATATTTTAATATAGTGCAGGGAGCAAATTTTTGTCTGAAAATCAAAAAAAAATTATTTTTTTGAATTTTTTAAAAAAACTTATGTCGGTCCCAGACTTTTGAGTTCGAATATTTATAAAAAATATTAAGAAGTATATTTTAGCAATTTTTCAAAAAATTAAAAAAAATGCTTTTCTAGTTATTTTAAACTGAATATTCTTTATAAAATTGTAAAATTTTTAAATAAATTGTTTAAAATAGTAAACATATGCAAGATAGCCCTTATTGTCTTCTTCAAAATAAAAAAAAATTAGGTCTCTAAATACTTTTTGACTTATAACCTCCCAGTTGCATCATATGTGAAAATTCACTTTGAAATTTTTTTTCTTTTGCCCCTATCTCCGTCAAAAATTATTTCCGGTCGAAAAAAAATTTCCAGATTATGAGATACCCTTAGATACTACCTTCATGCAAAATTTCATCCAAATCAAAAGGGGTACCCCTCCCGGACTTGTTGGATTGAGGTGGAATTGACCATACATATTATTATATCATATTATAAAATAGAATTTTAATCTAGACATAATAAATACCTCCAAATAAAAAAACATTAGTAGTAAATTGGTTTCTAAAAACAATGAGATTTAATGGTGTTTAATAAGACTATATTAAAAAAATCATCTAAAGTACCCAACTCCATTACGGCTTAACCAATGCAAATTTTTACATTCCTGTTTGGAAAAGAAAAATTTCTCATTTTTAAATTGCAGCCATAATATATTTAGTGTAACAACAACAATAGATATTCAGTTATATTTTATTAATTACACTGGACAACAAAAAAACAACATAAACGATTTTTCAAGGGCATTGTAATTCTTGCTATAACAATTCCGGGTTTAGTTTTTTTCCAATGCCTCAAATTCAACTTTTTCAAAGTTTAGAAAAAAGTTCACTTTCTTTTAATTCTACAAAAAATCTATTAACATATTCAGATTCCTTGTAAAAAACATATCTAAAAAAGGTTATTACCTAAAATAGCATTTTACTTTCATGTTATTTAGGATCAAAAAACAAATTTTATGATAAAAACCGCTAATTTTATAAAAATAAAAAAAATAATTATTTAAAAAAAATTTAAATCTTACGTTAATAATGAATGTTTTCGTTATATAAATATATTTTTGAACTTTTGTTATTACCCATAAGTATTATGATTAAGAAGCCCAAAATACCCCAAAAATTGAAAAATCTCAACTTTGACACCAAATAACTAAAAATCTGAGGCATTGGCTAAAATTCTAATTTCATATTCGTGATCAGCGTCAAAAACTTGATCAAAAACCATAGTTGCCATAAAAAATGCTTAGGGTTGTTCAAATTTTGTTATCCAATTACCATTAATCGCATTTTTGATTTTTTCTTGTAAATCTAATTTTCTTCTTGGCAAAGATAATTTTAATATTCAAAAATTACACTGTGCGCGACTGATTTACAATTGTTATATGCCTTAAACAAGATCATAAATTTATTCATTATATAATTTTAAATCAAAACCTAAGTTTAAAAATGCCTCTCTCATTGGTTCAAAAAGTATTGAATTATTTTTCTTATGTATTTATTTTAAAACATTGCAATTTTTTAAAAAAATATCTTTTAGTTTAACATTTTGATTTTTACAAAGACCTTAACGAACCTTGTTTTGATACAGGTGGAGTATAATATTATATTACATAAGGAAAGAAAAATTAACATCCTGTACTACGCCTTTATCAAATTTGATATGTTACCTTTCGTAGATGGTTTTAATATTATTTCCACGTGGCACACCGCTAATCGCTAACGCAATCTAGCTGCATTTACTAAAGTACAGAAAATAATATTATATACTTTGTGTTGATTTAAACTCAGTAGCAACTAAATTTGAACTCCTTATCAGAAAGAAAAGCTGCCTAATATTACGAATATTATATGTGTTAATATTTTGAAATAATTTTGTAATTTTTAATAACTAAGAAATATTATATGCCTTAAATTCAAAACGCGACCAAAACAATTTTATACCCGTCGATAAATCTAGCAGATGTTGACTGAAGTAAATAAATAAAACTTTGTTTGAATAGGGTAAATTACAGTTCAGCAAGCATCTCCTATTAAAGTAATAGCTAGCCCGGTATTAAACGTTGAATTTATTAACTAAAAGTATTTTTATGCTTTGTGCCAAAGGAGTAAATTGAAAAATACAACCCAGAATTATTATGATTGATTGTTAGCTGTTTTCCTCACCAAATGCATTAAAAAACTGTGTAATATTTTATAATCGGGTTTTAAACTTTCTTTATTTAAATTCTGCAGTATTTTATAGTGATTGGGGGCCAAGCTCACAAATATGTCTATAACCAGATGATTGGCTAATTCTGTTTTAGTTAATGGTTTGTTGTGTTTGTTATTATGTCCGTATAATAATAAATTGAAAACTCTCAACCATTTTGATTGAAGTTGGACTTATAACAAATGGGATAACCATTTAAAGTAATTACATTCGACAGGCTAAATAAATGTAATTTGTTTTAAAGGCTTTTTATTTGAATTGGAGAAAAGAGAGATTTTGTTAAGACCGATGGTGTCTGGTATAAGACACAACCAGATGATTGGTTTATTCGTATTTTAGTAAATGTATTTTTGTGTTTGTTATTATAACTCCGGTAACAATCAACCATTGTGATTGTAGTTAGACTTTACAAAAAAATTGTTCATAATTGCATATAATATACATAATTTTACCGATGATTTGGGTCAATTGTGTTGTGTTACTTATCTAAACTCAAATTTAAAATTTTTCATATGTACGAATCTAAATAATTGTTTATTATTCCTATGATTACGCAGGTCGATATATATTTGGGTTACATGTTAACTACAAAAATTAAACCTGCCTTAAAGAATTTGCAAATCCGTTTTTCTCCGAACAAATTATATACTTTTCTTACACCTAACGGAAGTTTGCCGAAGAAAAAAGGGGTTGTAAACATATATATGAATCAAAACTAATGAGGCTGCCTGGCCTAAAATATTTTTCAAATTGGTTCTATATTACCTCTAAACGTTTTAAACCTTAAACCCATAAAATATTCAACCAGATTTTTAGGGTGCCAAAATCATTCAGCGGCTGGAAGCATCGTTTGCGCACATATATGGGAGACCGGGGCAATTGTGACACATGAAAGTCAAGCCCAGATTGCAAAAAAACTACAGGGTTTTTTGAAAAAAAAATTTTAGTTTTCGATAGCTCTAACTTAGTTTTTTAATATATACTAGCCCATGTGGCCCGGCTCCGCCCGGGCAACCTGACATTTTAATTAAACTGATTGGCTGTGTACACGACATATTAAGTAAACTGATTGGCTGTGCACACGATCAGTCGATATATTTAAATATTTAATTTGATTATAAAAAACATATATTTATAATTTGTAACTTGTTATCGGAGTTCGTAATTACCAAATTATTAACTTAAAAAATGTTAGGCAAATCTTTCTCATAGCAAATTTTGCTCACTGAGAGCAAAAATACAAATAGTGGATATATTAAAATTCTAAAATTTTTTTGTAATATTCATAATGTAAAAATCGTCCGCGGTAAATATGTATGTTAAGCTAGGTTAAAAGGAAAAAAACGGCTGTTAGGTAATTTCTTAATAAAATTTTGGCACGGACATTTGTATCTAAATATATATTCAAAATATCTGCAGACGCTGCCATTGAGAGGAAAAATACAATTAGTTGATATATTGAAATATTCTTTTTAAATCAGGATATTGAATTGTAGTCAATCTCTATAAAAAAGGGTAAAAATTAAACATGAAATTACAATTATGGCAAAATGATAGCATCGAAAATTATGACGGCAAATAATACGGGCAGAGGCACCGAAGAATAATTTAACAAACTTAAAATTTTTAAAAAAAATTCATAATAAATTATTAAATTTAAAAATAAAAATTTTTCAAATTGTTAAAAAATAAATAATTTAAAAAAAACTTATTAAAATTTAAATTTTATAAATATAAATAAAAATTAGAAAAAAAAATTTTTAAAAAAAATTAATCAAATAAAATTGAAAAATTTAAATAAAAATTCATGAAAATATATCAAATATTTAAAAAACTTTTTTTAAAATATACATAAAATTTAAAAAAAAATTTGTCTAAAGAATTAAATTTTAAATAAAATTGAAATTAATCAAATAAAATTGAAAATATATCAAATATTTAAAAAGTTTTTTTTAAAATATACATATAAATTAAAAAAAATTTGAAAAAATTAAATTCCAAATAAAATTAAATCTGACATAATAAAAATATACCAAAAGCTTTAATAACTAATTATTCTAATTTCAAATTCAAGTTCTAATTCAGACTAAATCTATTTAATTTAATAAATTAAAATAAACATATAAATCCCTAAATAGAAACCTATTTGGTAGCAAATATCATCATATCAAAGATCTGAAGTTAAAAGAAAAGAATTATTCCTATATACTTTCCTATGAAAATTAAAGCAAATACAGCCCAAAAAAATCAGTATTAAATCCAAAAACTAACTCTGAATGACTTTCCGACTAATCAAGACTCAAAGATCCTAAAATTTATATTATATGATTTAAGTTAATTGTTAAAAAACAAAAATCTAAACATACCTTCAAATGTACGGGGTCGACAGTTTGACCGATAAAGTTGTACGGCTTATAATGGTACAAATCATATATTTAGGCATAATAAGATTAAGCCAATTCCGGGGCTCATCACATGCAGATCTTGCATCTGGGAGTAAATCGTATGAGTATTTCTCCTCCATGTCTTATTTTTGAGACAAATATTTGTTTTATAAAGACAATTACAATGAAATATATCAAAATTTTTTATATATCTTACATAATATTTTGCTTACCCTCTTAATTAAGACAGTTTTCTTAAGGTACAATTATCCAGTATAATATTATTTTACTAAACAAAGGGAGTCCGGGCCCGGACCACTTTGGTTAATATAATAAATTAATATAAACATTTCAAATAGAATATATATGTATTATAAATAAAATTTAACTTTTACGTATTGCCTGCTTTTAGGTGTATTTTTGTACCTGAAAATATATTGCCCAATCTTAGCAAAACAAATAAAGTAGCTATGGCAATCACTTTATACCACGATAAAATTATCATTAATAAATAGGATAAGACAAATTTTGATCGTGGCGACCTTCTTGTGTGTTAATTTAATTCGTACAGAGCAACATGATTTCCAGGGTTTGGCGCCCTAGGTATTTCACACCGCTATAGCTGAAGAGCTTCAATTTGCATAAATTTTAAGGACCTAACTTGCTTACATATATTATGGATAAGGACGTTTAAAAAATATTTTTTAACTACTCTTTAAGACCGAAATCCCAAAAGGTACATTTATGTACCTTTCAATACCGGGCCGCTAACTCGGCTCCTATGGGCTAAAAGAGTCTAAAATTTTGAGAAAAGGTAAAGGACTATTCGATAAAAATTTAAGAAAAATCTGTAGTCAGAATTTTTGTCAAACCGATCCCGAGTGTAAAGTTCAAATTTTAATCCCCTGTTTAACCTTAAATATCTCGGTAACAGAAGCTGATAAAATCTCGAAACTTTCCAAAAACGTGGGCAATATTATAATAATTAACCTAAAAAAATTCTAAAATAAAACCTTACCATTTAAAGCCCTGAGAGAATTTCGTCGTTTAAACAAAAAATAAAACTTCCTAGTGGATAAAAATACAAACTCGACATTCCTAGGCACCTTTTCGACAAACGATTTTTTTTTATCGCTACTGCTCGAAAAAACTTTTAAAAGTCAGGTTTTTCACACCCACCGGAATTCTCGATCGCTTCCTAACTATCTTTCCGCACACCTTCTCAACCTACCCTACAAAACCACACCTCACTCGTCGCACTACAAACCATCTCCGAGATCTAGCGTAGCAAAGTAAAATCGAGTTTGAAAATTGTATAGTAGATAATGTTTATTTTTCTAGGATTATCTAAAAAAAATTTATTTAAAAAAACATAATTACCCCACGCTGGGGTAACTATGATCAGCGTAGGGTAATTCTGAACACTACTGCGGGTAATTTTGAAACTTAACATTTTAAGGGGCATATTATTATATAAAACGACAAAAATAGCCTTAAAATATACTAAAAAGTATTTTCATGTTATTATTATATACCTGTTTCCATTTTTGAAATTATTCTGTGAGTACCTAATAACTGAAAAAATTCAAAATTAAGAAGTTATCTTACACCTGTAGCATTTGAATTAACCATTTATTGTTATTTATCAAAAATTATGAAAAACATTTATTTATTTATTAATTGCAATTCTGACAAACATAAAATGGATTGTTTTGAGCACATGATGCATGCGCCCAAAACCTGCAGCTTTTACACTGAATCCAATCTTCCTTGGATTCAGTGTAATTTTGTTCACATACGATGCAAGTTTTTTGTTTTGTTTTTTTAGGGAGAGGAAGTCAAAATTCTTGATGGGGTTTTAGTTATTTTAAAAGGAACATCAATAGGAAATATAGTTTCCGGTTTGATTTAAAAACGATGGGTCATCATTTGTACCTATATCAGAAATATTATTACCATTGTTTAAAGGAAGTAAAGAGGAGGCATTCAATGAGATTGAAGGGTCTGTAGCCTCAATTAACAAGATCGAGTTTGGTGCAACTATCAATGAAGGGAGAGGGTTTGAAGCCTCGTTGTTGAAGATTAAAGGATTCAGAAAGTTGCCAAGGGCGTTTATAGCCAAGACCATGGTGATAGAGGCCCCTCTTTCACCATTGGTCAGAGCTCCTATTTGTTTGACTCCCTTTGGGGCAATTATTTTAGAGAATTTCTGAACTGTACACAAACCTATATATATATAATATATATATATATATATATAAATTAGCTCAGTCAATAATCTTTGTATTTATAAATATCATATTTTTCAATTAATTAAATATGGCAAAGCAAGTTCAAATAGAAATTATTAAGTTTACATTTTAAATTATAAATCAGATAAAAATATAGGTTACCTGTTTCATCTAGATTGTATATATCTGAGGGAGTTAGTTGGTTTTGCTGATAGATAATATTCAGATTTTTAAAAAAAGTTTCAATGTTTTCATTGTTGAAGTGGGAGGCACGAGCATAGCTTGTGCCCTCCGGTTTATTTCTTTTCATAAAAGAGTATAACCATTTTTTGCCTATAATTTTATTATTTATATCTAAATTTACCTGCAAGTTTGTTTTTAATCCATTGATTGGGAATTGTGATGTTGTTGGAAATGGCTAGTTTGTAGGCCATTTTTCTTACATCCAGTGGGGTTAGTGGTAAATAGTTGTTTGAGGCTTTGATTAAGTAATCTTTTAGCAATTTTTCATTTTGTTGGCTAAAGATTGGTTGTTTGTTCTTTTGTATAATTTCTTCTTTATTTTCAATTCTTTTTTTGATTCTTATGATTGTAGAATAGCTTACATTATATTTTAGCCTAAAAATAAATAATAATAAATATACTTTATATCCTTTAACGGTAAATTTGTTTTGATCATTTGAAATTTCCGAATAAGAAGTAGACTTTTTCTTGAAGTATCTTCTGACCATATGTTCTCAAAATGTCGAATATTGCAGTAAAAATAGCCATTATATCGAAAAATCCATTAGCACTTAAAAACATTTTAATAACCTAATATATTACTTAATTTTACATAAGATTTCAATAAAAGACGAAAGAGTTGTATAAAAAACGATAATTAAGGATTTAAGGTTTTTTTTGGATTGTAAGCTGAAATGGTTGTAATCGTTATTGCGCAAAAATATCGGAAATTTCCTATCTAAAATGATAAATTATTAAGTAATATTAATATTTTATTATAAAATAAATGAATTAGATCATAAATTAACCATAAATTTTTTCTTATTAAAATTGAGTCAAAACTACCACCCCATTTTGACTCATTTTTGTCCCAAGGTTAGTCACCAACTTTGAGGGGTTAAAGAATATAATTAAACACGTGATATAATAATTATTTTTACATAATTCAATGACGTAATACTTCATTAGATAATTCCATAAATCTTATGTAAAATGATCAAGTTTAAAAAATTTTATCCAAAAAAAATCAAGAATTTTTTTTGTTACTTTTGGGCATCAAATATACGTTTTACTATATAACTCAAAAAGTTTTGATCATTGGGATATAAAAATTTGCTGATAAGGGTTTTAAAACATATATTTAATTTATAATATATCACTATTATCATACCAATTACCAAACTTTTTAAAACATCAAAAGTTATAATTGCCCCATTAGCATAATTGCCTCGGTCTCCCCTAGAATTTTTACAATAAATTTAATAAAATTTTGATAAAATTATATAATTATAGCATAAAAATTTTGACACAATTTTCATGAGATTGGTGTACGAGAATAAAGGTTGAAAATTAACCAGTAAAATAATATTTGTACATAAAATCCCGGGAACTGGCTATGAGATCTTCTTTTCAATCAAAAGTGATAGATTTTCCCCCGCTAAGATTTATCTGATAAAAAGTATATTAAAAAAAAAAAAATATAGATCACTAAGTTTGAAATTAGTAGGAAAATGTATTTACACTTAGAAGATAAAAAAAGTATTAGATTTTAGTAAATTTTTCAAATTTTTAATTTTGATTAGTCTTATACGCTTTAGATAGTTTTCATGAGGTAAGCTTATACTTTTAACATAGTAGTTTTAAAGATTCTATATTTTTGAGCTCTAAATAGGTGAAAACAATAGGGAAAGGTAACTTGCTGTTATATGTAGCCGAAAAGCTGAACTGGTTTTTTTTACAAAAGCAATTAAGGGTCGGGCTGGATAGTTTGTATATCTTATTTACCCTATCAAAAAATTAAATTTAAGAAATAATAATTTTTGCATATCAAACAGCATCATTTAAATGCAAAATATTTTGCAATACTTAAATAATACACGACATATTATTGGATTTTATTAAAAATACTATTTGAAGATTGAATATAACATTCTCAATGATCTTAAAAGGTGACTAAACTTTTTACATTATCCTTGTTTAGATCTAAATAAGGCCTGTTAACAGAAGCCCGTAATAGAGGGTTTTAGGATAAAAATTAAGCCTGTCTTTATAATTAATTTACCCCTTACAAATTATTACAAGTATAAAATAATGATTTACTTTGTAAAACAATAAAATTGCGATAATTGAAATATACGGTAGTGACAACTCCGAATGTGTTTTAAATTGGGCAAAATCTTTTGTATGATTAGATATACTCGTTTTTATTCTCTTTGAAAAATTTCAAAGTTCTGAAAAATTTTACTTTGTGGTAAAACGCTTTTCAGTTTTTAAATTAATGCACAAAAAATGCTTTTTTTTGCAAAAAAAAAATTCCTAAAAAAAATTAAAATTTTAAAATTTAACGAGCGAAAATTTACTTTGCACGTGCCCTAAGATAAAAATTTTATATCTTTTTATCATTCATTTATATCATATTTTTACTGGGGTTGCGTCATCGCACAGGTGCAAATACCAGCTTTAATGAAAAAAAATTATAATTGAATGAGAGTCCAATCTTATATCATTTTAAGCAATGATTTTACACAGGTTAATTAAATAAGAGCTAAATAAACCTGCCATCCTAAAAACAAATCCTATCATTTTCTAATCTAATGAGTCATCATTTAATTTTTAAAGGAAATGTTAAGAAAAAAGATTTAACAAAACAAATTAATTTTTTTTAGCATATTCTTACAAACGTTAAATTGTTAAATTTAACAAATAATATTTTTATTTACACCCCATAATATATTGCTGTTTGATTAGACGCGTAATATTTTGTAGTATCTAAATGCTATAATAAGAGCTTGATATGCTAATTTTTTTTATTATTTGAGATTATTAAAATATAATTTACAAGAAAGTGATTATAAGAAAAAGTCATAAAGTTTTTCTTTTTTATTTATTCTTACGTCTTAAAATTTGTCAGTAATTAAAAAGGGAGATGGACGGATCTAAATATTCTAAAGCAAAATTACTGTAAAAAACGGAAAAATATATCTGATATTAGGCCATAATTGAACCTTTTATGTTATCGTAAACCTATCAGACATTGATATTTGTTAACGTGTTATAGGGTATTTTTATAATGTTCAAACATGAATTGGCATTTATGACCCAGGAGAAGAGATAAAAGGAAATTACACTCCGGAGTCCGGACCCATCACAATTTTTATGGAAGATTTAATAAAATAACAATGGCGATGTTCAAATTTTGAAAGTGAGAAATACTTAATGGATACAGATTTATATTGCAAGTTAAGAATGGACAAAACAGAAGTTATTTGCCCTTTTTATTTTTGCTAAGCCTCAAGTATGCTCAATTTTTTTAATAAATTTGAAAACATCAATTGAAGAATTACCCCATATTAGCTGTCTCACGACTTGCTCATATTTCCGAGCTTCCCACATCCTTATTTAAAACTCACAATGGCTATTAATAATAACAACAACCTAATTGCATATACTTAATTAATTTTAAAATGATTCGAAGCGAATTAGACAAATATGGATGAATCAACTATGGCGCAAATAATAAAGAAAAGCTACTAGCTTTTAATATTTATAGACATTTTTGTTTAAATTTGAATAAAGGCTATAGTTGCACAGAACTGATTAAACCTAACACCTGCCCAAGTTGCTTTTAGGCCTGCAATTTCTAGATTACCTCAACCACTTTTTCAATTAAAGTTCCACCCTACAATTTTAAACTTATATGGCCAGTCCTGGCCAAATATATATTCAAATTACCTATAAGCGTTATAACCCTGTCGAAAATATTTAACCAAATTTTTTATCTTGGTGTCAAAATCAATTTTATAGTATGCAAATATTAGCATCGTTGGGTAGTTTTATAAAATTGGATAATTACTTTATTGAAATTTTGAATTTAAAGAATATAGCAATGATTTCGAAAATAATTTAATAAGTATAGCGTACAAGAAGATGAAAAGGTTATATAGTTATGAGCGAATCAATAATCATATTCGAAAACCCCGGGAACTGGCTCTGATGGTATGGAATCTTCCTTCCAATTAAAAAAGACCGATTTTCCTCCGCTAAGATTTATCTGTTATAAAGATAATATTGATATATATAAGCCATCACCGATCCAGTAGTATTTAATAAATTTTACAATTATGAAAAAAAAAGAATTTTTTTAAATTTAAGCTTCGAATAGTGTAATTTTTAAAAAATATTTACCATTTATTTATTTCGCATACTAACTTTATTAAATTTGGTTTTTGTATAAATGAACGAGCAAAAATTGTTTTTAGTTAGAATTTTTTTTAGTAATCAAGACAGTTTTTTTTCTAGTCTAGTATCTTTATAAATTATGCGTCTTATATAACATTTTGAAAATAAGATTACATATTAAAAGCATATGTTTTATTAAATTATTATTTTAATGTATATATGTAGAGTGTTTATTAGAATTAAAAAAAAACAATTTTCTTTATATCATATTTTTCTATAACCTCAAATTACATTAAACATTGTTAAGTTAATCTTATTTTGATATTTTCAGTTACATATATATACCTACATCTTAGAATACATATAAAACCTAACTGTATTTTCTGCTGCCATAATACGATCAAAGCCTAACTATGCATAATTAAAGCCATTTTTTACAAAAGGAATTCAGTTTTTTACTAAAAATATTCAAAAATAATTAAAAATTAGCTAGAAGCTTACGTTAAACGTCACATCAAGGTCTCCCAAGGTGTCTATACCGTACGAGTATTTATTGAAATAGCGGTCCGATTTGACTGGAATAAACGTTATAGGCGTCTGGGTACCAGTAGTTGGGCTATCAGCTGAACCTAAAAGTTGGCCTTGTCTGTTAGGACGTGGAAGCGGGTAACTCTTAACACCTCCGATAGTTATGTCTAAAAATTTATAATGAAATGTTTCAAAAATAGAAAATTTTTGATTGTGAGAATGCAAATATATATCATCATGCAGAGGGCGTCAATTGCTAATTTTTCAAATCCTTTTCCCAGTTTTAAGATTTTCCCTTAATATATCAAAAAAAGTTTTTTTAAATTTATCAGAAAAAATATTTTTTTTTAGCTTAAAGCCAAATTAACAATATTTTGGTGTGCCTATTAGTTACGTGGATTTGTTCTTAAGGGCCGTAAATTCGATGGTTATTATATATAAAACATAATTTTTCACATCTTAATATAAGGAGACTTAATCGATGTAATATTATAAAATATTCAAAATGTATAATTTGTTAAATATTAATGCAATAAAATTAAAAAAACAAGTATTTTCATATTTTTAAATTAAGTCCTTCCAAATAAAATTTTATTTTATATAATTTTTTTTATTTTAAAGCATTAAATTAACTAGGTTCATTATTAACAAAAAATAAAATACAAATGTAAAATTTTAAAATGTTAAATAGATCAACAAGAAACGTTTTGGTGTATGTAGTTATTGAGTAACTTTGACAAATTATTCCTCATATGTATAATCATGCATATTACTTCCAAGATTATTGACATCAATAGCTTTAAGAAATGATATGGTAAGGGTTCCCAAACAGTGTTGAAAATTCAGGAAGTTGGAAATTGGTCTTGTGAAAGCTAAAATTTTAAAATATTATAAAATTTCTAAAATTACTTTTGAAAGCAAATAAAGATTTTCTATTTAAAATGTCTAAGCATGCCCTTTTTTTGCTTTTTTTCTACAATTTTTAATTAATTAGTATTGGAAAGTCGCAAATATGTTCAAAGTGATTCCTTTTATTGCCTTAGGTACTTAAAAAGTTAGGATAAAAAATTAAAAATTTTACATTACAAAACTTTTGATTGAATTTATAACAGTAGGCAATTCTTAATTAGAAAAAGTATTTTATTAAATCAAAATTTTACATTACAAAACAACGTTTAAGGCACTAAAAAAGACCAAAACTTTGTTCATAAATTAAAAAACCCATGAACTATTATTTTTATATATTAAAGGTATATTTACTATACTGCCGTGAAATTGTGCCACCGCGTCCAGCTCCAACACCAGTAATATTGCAAGCTTGCCCCGATACTATAAAAAAACATTACATGTATTGTGGTCTAATTTTGAATTTTTGCATAATACATTCTAAATATTCAAAATATTTAAAATTTAATAAATTATGTTATATTTTTTTCTTATTTTAATTAAAGTTTCCAAAGTTTTTGATATATAAAACTTAACTAACAAGATAAAAAATTTTTTCTATACATATAAATAATATGTTTTTATTTTTTTGCTAATATTTAATAATATAGTAGAAACGCTTTTAAATATTCAAGTTTTAAAAATTTAAACAAATCATTTCTAGAGTTAATTTATCGAAACTAAAATAATTTTTTTTTCAAATATTGTTAAATTTATGTTATTTTAAATAATACACATAAATGAAAAAAATTAAATAATAATATTATAATATTAATATACTAAACCTTCTCGAGAGATGCACTAAACAAAACTATTATACTTTTAAACGCTTTTCGTTTTAAATCTCTTGTGTATTTTTTCATATAAATAGATTTGTTTAAACTTATCCTTGTTGTTATATTAAATAAATATTTAGCTTTTCAGCACACGGTTATTAGCAGATTATTAATTAATTATAGCAAAATAAAAATAAATCTTATTTGACTCAAGCCAAATACCAAAACGTGTGAAAAAAATATTCTCACCTGTAACAAGGTGAATGGATAAAAGGACCATTGCAAGTTTGAGTAAATTGAATAGAGTGTTCATGTTTGTCGATTTGCCAAATTATTAATTAAATAAAATTCAAAAATTTAGGGCTGGGGAAAATATTTGTTATGAAATTAATTCGATTTACTATCATTTTTATAATAGCGATTCATCTATTTCTGAGAAATAACTTTAAATTTTTATTTATTTTGGCATCGCAGCCTATATTTTTGTTTACAACCTTTAAAGCTTAGAAAATTCCAAAAAACGTGGAAAACATTATTTATTTGCTTTTATATAAAACAACGGTACTTTGCAATGGCCTTTTATTCTAAGAATAAATCGATATCATTAAAACGATTATTTCATTATTTCTACCTACTACCCTAATATAAATTTTAGGGATATACTAATATCTGCGTTTCGTATTTACTAAGCGCTAAGTAATCGGAATGTAAATATTTATATGTAGAAACCATCTTTTGCCGAAGTTCATTTTGCTATGTCATCTCTATTTTCCCCAATTTAACGCAGGTAAAAAAATGAGACGGGAAACAAAGAAATCCTAATAAACCTGACCCATGCAAATTGGTAAAAATTTATTACTTTGTAGGAAGGTGAGAGGGGGCGGAGGTAGGGGTGGCAAACTGGCTATATTTAGATTTTTTGTAAAAAAATTGTCTTTAAATAGATGAAAAAGAGTTTCTGACGAACATCAATAATTTTAAAAAACAAACATTAAAAAAAATGTAAATGTTATACTAAATGTTTCGTTCACCAGACATATTTTTTATTTTTTCCCCAACCCATTTATAAAATCTATATATTTAAATTACCTCAAAAAAAACTATTGTGACACCGAATAACCAAAAGTTTAAGGCATTGGCTAAAATTTTTTTTGCATTTGTGATTAACCCACACCCAAAAATTGATCAGTCATAAATGATCCCTAAAGTCCCAAAATTTTAGGATAAAATAATTGTATAAAGGATAAAATTAACTGTTTTTTTAATTAATAAATTGCTTTAAATGTAACTATTAAAAAATGGTATGGATTTATTAATTATTAGTAATGCAAATATTTAGTCCTTGTTAAGGCTAATTAATTATTATATTTTATCAAAGGTTCAAACATAACGATCAGGGAAACATAAAAGGTCAGTTTTGAGATTATAAATATCTCCATTTTAAGTTTCTATAGAAAGTTATTGCTGCTGATGGATATTAATTTTTTATTTATGCCAATATTTAAAATAAACCATTCTCTGTTCAAAAAATGATTATTTAATTTTATCAATTTTAATATTGATTAATAAAATATATTGAGTCGGCTCAAACGCTCAGTGACAAACCTTCCTGTCTTACAAGCAGGAATTGCGAGTTCGAATCCGTGCACAGGAAGCTTTTTTCTTCGGATAATAGTATACATGTGTAACCACTTTAAGCTGCTGAGTGGCCTGCTTAGGCAGTAGGCCTTAAATATGTCTTAAGTAAGAGCGTAGGCTAAGAACCTAGGTCGCCGGCGTGCGAGCAAATTTTACTATTTAACCCTTGGGCAATATTAATTGCTTTCCTCGGGTTAAAAGTGTCAAAGCCCTAACGGATATGGCGCCCCATTGGGAAAGGTATGAGGAAAACCTCAAGACCAATTGTTTTTTTTAAATAAAATATATTGAGAATGAAAATTTAATAATTATAATTCTTTGAAAATAATTTCAGTAAAAACTCTTGATCGTACATACATATTAATTGTCCATCCTGGTCGGGGGTCATAAGAATGAGGGCTAGGCCCAGAATTAAAATAATCTATCATTTTGGCCAAACTGATTTAATTTTGTTTAATTTTTTTTACCGATTTTTAAAAACTAAAGAAAATTAAAAAAAAATATTGCAATAATGCACAGACTTACTCTAAAATCATATAGCTTGAAACAAACGGTTGGGCTAATAAATATAAAAAATTGTGTTTTTATAATTTATTTTTAATATTTATTAAAATTCTTAACGTTTAGAGCTGTCAATACAGAGTTTGTGTAGACGGGAAATGAATTGAAAAACATAAGATGGTAAATTTGGTTTCCGTAGTTGGCACATAACTCTCAAAAACTGCCTGAGTTTTATAAAATGATGTTTTTAATATATGTTATGTCAAAACGCAAATCTCCATATGTTGGCTTAAGGGATTTTAATTAGGCATTATTACTAATTTAGCGCCGCGACACATTTAGCTGTATCACAAAATGCCGATTTTGCAATAGGAAGTTTAAATAAAAAAATTTAAGCCGATTAAATTCAAATTTACAAGATATTTTAACTAAATAATTTTTTATTTTTGCTTTTTTGCGAGCTAATTATTTTATTTAATTGTATTACTTTTTGTTTAAAAACTTAATAGCCCATCTTCAATTTGAGATTAACAATGAAAAGATTTTAATAAAATTTTAATAACTTCATATGAGTTATTTATAAAAAATTACATAATGTTGATATTTTTTATTATCTTACGGAAGCGCAATATTGATTTTTATTAATTTTGAATGCATATAACAGGCTAGGAACGGCTAACGCAAGAAAAAAACAAAAAATGAATAAAAAACTATGTATATTGTAGGATTAGTCTAAAGTTATTTTGATAATTGTTGGTGAAATATTAAGTGTACAAAGAAAATTATTTATATAATAACATTAATTTCAAGAATAAATAGACGAGATAGTCCTATGATAAGAGTATAAAACTGGGACCCGTGTGAACCCCACCATATAGTAAGATCTAAGAATTTTTTCTTACCTCTCACGAGTTATGATAAGCCCCATTCAAAATTTTCCTTTTAAAAAATTTTTGATATACATCCTCTATTCTCTAATTCCCATTGAACAGTTTAAAATTTTGTATGATTTATCATAAACTTAATTGGGTAAAAAATTTTCCAGCACATGTAAAGTGGAGTAGGGCCACAGTTTTGAACTCATATCACGTCACGCCGTTATTTTAATTAGTGTATTTGTAGTATAACATAAATGTTAATGTATATTATAGCTCTAAAATTATTAAAATCAATTTGCTAATACAATTTATTTTGCTTTCCTTTCCCCGTTTTTGTTTATTTTACAATCGTTTTAAGCCTGTCTAATTGTTAAAGAATGTCTGATATTTTTTCGACTTTTCTAAAATTAAAAATTATCATATATCATAAAATGCAGTGATAATAAGTTATTAGAAAACTGTAGTAATATGTGCCTATTTTAAGTGATTAAGGAACATATAACCAACCATAGAGAATAAAAATTTATAACAGACGGTCTAAATATAATTATTAAATAATCAATAACCACTCCAGAAAAAAGTTCTTGTCCCCCTTTAAAAATATTTGCATACTATTATATTCCTTACATCAATATAATTTAGAATAGGCCGTTAAATTCTTATAAAAAATTAGATTGATCTATTTTTAAGTGAAATTGATATAAATCATTTGCAAAAAATGAACTAGATCAAAAATCATAAATTCTTTCTCAATCAAGTCATAAATCATAGATAGTATCTATTATATGTAATATATCATTTTGGATCTAGATGCTATACACAAATTATAATC
>CM060245.1:31730577-31783541 GCA_030555515.1 Acutogordius australiensis | reverse complement strand
AACGAAAACCAACACTTACCTAATATCAATAAATTGCAATGCTAAGTTATCATATTCGTGCAAGTTGGTTCAGATCTAAAAATTGTATGAGGTATGCTAAGGTGACTTTTTGATTTCAAAACAATATTTGAACGATATACAATTATTTCGATTATACCCCTTACATAAAATCCTTACCAGTAATTTGAATAAATATAGTTAGGGCCGTTTTTCGTAATATATTCTTAAATTTATATAACAAACTTTGTCAGGATCTTGTTTATAATTACCAAAATTTTTAATAACCGATTAACCGGGTTATTTTAATGGTTTTGTTTCAAACTAACATATCATTATTTCAGTGTTACCATTTCAATTTTTCTTATGATTTTTTTACAAAAAAATTTTCTTCTTTTGCAGAATACATCCTAAAGCTACAAATTATGTTTTTAACAAATCTTTTTGTTTATATATTTTTACACCACTGTCATAATTACTTGAATAAACATCTATCAGATTTTAAATAGTCTTAATCAATTATAATTGGATTGGTAAATATATCAATTGCAACATTATTTACAATAACGGATGAGAAATAAAATTTATCAAATATCAATTGTAACCTCTTTTACAACTACATAGACTAAAAAATAAAATTTTTATTATAATTAAAAAAATACCCATTTTATTATTTCTTTCTGTGTTTTGAGGTAAATGCTTATATTTTTTGGTATATTAAAAAGGTCATCAAATATATGAAAGTTATGAGGTTTTAATGATCATAACCTTTTACAAATGTTTCTGTCCTTTGGTCATCATTATTCAATCTTAAGCAAGCTTAATAAAAATTTTTGAAAAAAAAAGTTAAACAAAAAATATTTTAAAAGAATATAAAAAAAAGAATTTATATATTTTGGACTAATTTAGACCTAAGATACTTTAATAAAAGAGATCGTGTATTATTTAGGTTGAAATTCCAAATATCATGTTACTAAATTGTTAATGTAAAAGCCTGTTATACTTTGGCGATATACGGGGGCCAAAAAGAATTTTTTTTTGTCATTGACGCAAACCGGGGGAAAAAGGGTAATTTATTTATTTTTGTTCTTTAAATATTATCCTCCAAAAGGGTCTTATTAATAGCCTAAAAAAACTTAATTAAGCAAAGTATTTCATCTATCCCAAATACCTCATCAAATTGAATAAATAAACAAGAATTATTTATTATCTCTCATTTTGCAAACCCTTTTGCTCAACCAGAGGTCTTCCAGCCTCAAATAAACAAAAAAAATCAATTATAAGCTCATTTTGCTCAACCAAAGGTCTTTTAACCTCCTGAAACAAACAAAAAAAATAAATACTGTTATTAACTAATAACAATACCGAAATCCACCAGGAGGCTGCTATACTTATAGCCATATCTATACAAACTTGACCCAAACATTTATTATTATTATGGGAAGCGCGTGCGCACCTCGGACTCGAGCAACGTATACCACCCTCCCCCTTCAATACAAAGACCCAATAAACCCTTTTTCAGGGGCGTATGCAGAAACTTTCTAAAGGGGGGAAAGATTTTTTTTGGAAAGCAACAACAAATTTAATGCTAATATTTATATAATTTGCAAAATTATTTTGAAAGGTTGTATATTTTCCAAATAAAAATGATTTCTACTCCCTTTTATATGTCATATAAATTCAACCGCTAATATCATAAAATTCAAAGATTAATTCAAAAGGAGGGCAATTGCCCCCTTTTCACCAACCCTAAATACGCCCCTGCCCTTCTTTAATTAAGCAATAGCCAATTATAAAAAAAGATTCAAATGTTTAAAAAATATGCAACCCACATATTATACATAATTTTTATAAAAATATTAAAATTAAAATGTTATTACCACCGACCAAAACAATAACTTAAACTTCTTTCAGATATAAAGTTTTAAAAAAGGCATTTACTTAACACTGGATTTTACCCCAAACCATAATCTTTTTTATTTAAAAATTCATGGCTCAATTGGCTTAGCCAACTTTTATAAAAAAAAAACTTGAAGCCCTTAAGATTGATGCATATTCTATAAGTCCGGTTACTTAGGCTTTAGCATCTTCCAATACCCGGCAAGTTAAGTTTTACATATATTTGCTATTATTCAATGTTATTATAATCACGCACAAAGAAAATAAGTTTTTCAAGACTGCGTAAATTCAAAAACATCGCATGTTTCGGTTGATCGAGCGTAACACGTAATCTTTAATATATCGTATATATGTTATCATAATAAACACCACATAATGGACACAAACTAAGACTTATCTATTTAGGATTATATTTTTGTCACAAAATTGAATAAAATGACTTATAAGGTATAAGGTAATACTTTAATCTGGCATATCAATTAACCAAGAAGGTAGAATTTCCAAATCATTCATAGATTTTTCAGAATAATTTTCCACCATTTTTTCCGAATAGTCATTTTCTAGAATTTTCCCTAACCGTTCTAAAACTAGTCGGGGGCTATAGGAGAAGATTGTTATTTTGCGCCATTGACGCGAACCGGGGAAAAAGGGATTTTATTATAATTATGGCGTGGTTAGTATTTAGGTTGAAAAGGGTTATTTGTTAGCAATAATTAGGGGATGGAGCAAGAAAGGCTATGAGGCAATCGTAGACTTGTATATTTTAAACAACATAAATTTATTGTCAAATCCATTACAAATTTTCTTCAGCATGCACCAAACCAATCCACTTCAACCCCACAAAACAATAAATTTTTACAACTAAAACCTAAAACTAATAAAATTATCTTTTTTTTTGTACTAATGCACGCGTAAGGCACGCGCTTAAGGCGTGTGAGCGCACACGATATATGAAATATTACATTGAAATTTGTAAGTTAAAAGTGATTTTAAAAAGTTAAAAAATCATTAATTTTCCCTTTTATGGTACTTTTAAGGTCGAACTGTCAATTGGTCGAATTTGCCTTTTTTTGATATCTAAATAGCCGAAGGAGCAACAAATGAAAAACGGAAAGATATAAGAAGCCTTTAGGGTGTTTACTCTTTTTTTTTTGCACATTTACTATAGTTGCCCTTGGCCAATCATTTCACATGCTATTATTATATTATTCCAATCTTGATTGATTCAATATAATTCATAAAATTTTTTTTGATTAACGCTGCTCCCTCTAGGTTTAGACATCAATGGTAACCAAATAGTATTAGGTCCCGGGATCAACTTAGGCAATGGAATTGCAAATGTTTTTGAGAACCCGAATGTTAGGACCTATAGAGTGATGCGAATATTTACTCTTACCATTATTATTCCACCAAGAAGTACTCTTAGCATCATGGTACAATTTTTCATATTTCTTTTTAGTTTATGCTATATTGGAAAAAAGTAAATTAAAATATTTAAGCAAGTATATTAAGAACTTAGTATCAAAACATAGAGTTAAAATATATCAACCCGCAAGGTTACTCGACCTACTTAAAAATATGGGCTGGATCAAAATTCGGAACGGGCGCCGAGGACTGGGCAAAAAACGAAATAAGTCAGGCTTGACCCATTTATCAATCCTTTAAAATATCTTATAGGTTGAAAACTAATTTATTTTAAAGAATATTAAAACAACGTTAAAAGAATTTTAATATATATTAAACTTTATAAACAATTAAATAAAAAAAATAATATTTTTGTTGTCAAATTTCAAATAACTTAAAAATTTTAGTGTTGCAAAAAATGAAACATTGAATATCTATTTGCCTATTAATGGTCAATTCCACCTCAAATCGACACACTTTATCCCTCTAAGTCTCTGATTTGGCTGAAAGATACACTAGTAGGGTCTTAATAAAAACCTAAATTTATTAGACCGAAAATAATTTTTGACCGATAATAGTTTGGTATAAGCATTCATAAAAAAAATATTAAAACTTTGCACCCATGTACCATTATTATATTTTAATTAAAGTCAAATTTATCTTAAATATGGTCCACCTTAGGATTATAAATTTCTTATACCAAAAAATTAAAATCAATTTAGATACAAATAGTTATAATTTTAAATTTTCTCAAAATTATTAAAAACTTTAAAAATATTAATAAATATATATTCTAAAGTTTTGGATTGACATGACATATAGAATAATTATTTATTTGCAATTTTGGGTCTTTATACCTTATATGCCAAGTAATTAAAAAGTATAAATTAGAGGGAAATTAAACCAAAGTGGTTTGATTTTTATTGATTAATACTATTATTAAATTATGAATATGTGAACCTAAAAACCGAAGAATGTAATTTTCGCCTGTTTCATTGGCTTTTTGGTCAACCAGCCAACCTTTTTTTTAATATTTCATCCATTTTTATTATAACTTCAAATATACCCAATTTTACATTTTTTTATATTGAATGCATGATTTAATATCCTTATACTAAAACCATTATTTAAATTATAGATGGCGTATTCCTTAAAATTAATTTATTATAATAATTAGAGTGGCCAAGCAATCAAATATGATTAAACTTTATTGTGTCATCATAGTGAATGGTTATTAAGATAATATATTTTTTAATGACCAGGCACGCAAAACTCGACACGGGCAGTTCCGAGTTAAGACCCGCCACTATGCCCGGTCTGGTCACAAGGTGGTCTAGTCGAGAAGTGCCAGGCACTTTAAAAACCTAGCTTTTTATATTATTATATATATTTCCAATGTTTTTTTTTAAAAATTAATATGTAATAAACAACAATGAATGCATTTAATTTAAAAGTGATAAACATCATATTGTTTAGAAGATGTTATTTGTTTTAGTCACGTATATAGTGTTAATAATAACTCTAAAATACCTTATGTACTCATCGCTAATGCAATGGCCTGAGTTAAAAACAACCGCTTGCTGTGTACACAGGTGGGAGAATAAAAGTGTCTTGCCAATTGGCAAGTTTGGGAAAACACGCTTGGTTATCCTTGACCAGTCATAGACATTTAGGTCGTTTCGACCTAATTAGTTGCAAAAATATTTAGGCAAGATGCCATTGATAAAAATTCGTCCGAAATTGATGATGATTAAAACCATTTTTAAAATTATAATAAACGAAACTGGTGATATTCGGTATAAGTTTAATAACAATATTTGTTTAGAATTAATAAATTGAAATTGGGTTTGGACCTCACATAGTAAATATTCATGTTAAAAACTATGATAATGCCTCATTAATTATAAAATAAATGCTACCTTATTTTATAATTATATTAAGTATAGAAAATGTTTTAATTTAAAAAAATATTTTTATTTTCTTATCTTCTAACCTAAAAACACAATTTGATCATAAATATTGATACATTTAGTTTATTGCCAAGATATATAATGTAATATAAAAAATAAATAATTTACCTTTTTAAATTTTATTTACTTTGTGTTAGATAAAATGTACAATATGCATTTTTTAAGTTAATAACACTGGACAACAAAAAAACAACATAAACGATTTTTGGAAGGTTTTGTAGAGAATTTTCTTGCGACAGCTATCCCGAATTTAGTTTTTTTCCCAATGCCTCTAATTTTTTTAAAATCGCGTCCAAAGTTCAGAATAAAATTCACAAAATAATTCTTTTATTATTAATTTTACAAAAAATCGATTGGCATATTCATATTCCTTAAAAAAAACATAGTTAAAAAAGGATATCACATAAAATTTTTAGCAATTTACTTTCAAATTATTTAGGATCAAAATACGGAGTTTATGAAGAAAGCTAATTTTACAAAAATGAAAAAATATAAATATTAAAAAAAATTTAAATCCCTTACGTTAATAATGAATGTTTTCGTTATCTAAATATATTTTTAAATTTTGTTACTACCCATAGGCTTTATGATATTGAAGCCCAAATACCCCAAAAATTAAAAAATCTCAACTTTGACACCGAACAACTAAAAATCTGAGGCATTGGCTATAATTCTGATTTCATATTCATGATCGGCGAACTTGACCAACAACCAAAGCTGCCATAAATGATGCTTAGGGTCGTCCAAATTTTGTTGTCCAGTGTAATTAAAGCACACTTTTATTTTCTTCAAAATAAAAATACATTTCATAGCTTTAAAATTCGTTATGGAGGTTTTAAGGTGGCGTATATGGACCTCATTGCATTTGACAAATTTCTCACACTAGCTTTTTGAATTAAAGGGATTTATAATTTTTAGCCCACACTTATGGTGCAAATGAAAAAGGATATTTAACTTTTCATTAAATTAATTTGTAAGGCTCAGGCTTTTTATAAACTTAGAAAAATTTTTGTTCTCTTTTTGAAAAGATTTTTACACTTTTGAACAAATTCTTTACAATAAATACTAAGGACAATTTTTTAGCATAAAAAGTTTTTTCATTAAAACTTCAAGCTATGAAAGTGCCTTGTGGGAGCAAGGGGTCACAATAATAACTATAAATTAATTAGACAGAGATAGAAGAATTCTAAAGGGAAAATTTTTTTTTATTATTATTAATTGAATATACTATTATAAAGAACAAATAAATAATAGACGTCTTTCTTTAATAAAAGGTCCCTCTCTATCATAAAAAGGTAATTAAATAAATTAGAATTGTTGGTTTTATACTATTAATGTCGGTAAAATAGAAATTGCATTGTTAAAAACTATTTCAAAAACATTTTTGGCATTGATATGCATAAAGAAAGATGTGGAACCTCAATTAATAGGCCAGAAATATTCTAAATTTTTTTAATTTAACTGCTTTCGGCTGTTTTATTTACTAACTAATAAATAAAAGTAAAAATATATTTTCAATTTTTTTACCTGTAATATTTTTTCTAAAATCCTTCCAAAGTACTTTTTATACAACAAAATTGACAATTCTTTTAATTTTGCCAAGAATATATGTTGAGAATTTTGTACAGTTTCTATTATTGTTTATCAAACTAATAACGGCTAATTAAAGTTAACAAATGTAAGCATACCGTTTTTATTTTTTGAACCTAACAATTATAAAAAAAAAATTAAAAAATTTGTATTTTTATTTTTTAGGCTATGAATATGGTACAAAATGATGGGGAATTTATATATTTATGGCAATGTTTTATTTATAAATGCATTTTTAAATTTTAAAATTGGATTGGCTGTAAATTCGTTTTGAAGAAGTAAACTAATAGAATTTTTAGCTCATCAAAATTAATTAAATCATTATACTGTTATAGCCTAACTTAATTGCCCGGACTGACTCTATACACATACCATTTTGGCACTTTTGAATATTATGATATGTACAGGGAGCATGTTTGTGTTTCCAAACTAAAAAAAATTAGAAGTAAAATCGAGTTCATAAAAAATGTATTTTAGTATTAGATAGGATATTTTTATATATTTTAAAACTTCAAAATTTTTTTTTAAAAGAGTGCTTTATTGAATCTGCAAAATATAAAAAATTTAAGACTCTAGTAATCTTTGACTTATAACCTCTCTAAATTAAATAATGTAAAAGTGCCTTATGTTTTTTTCTTAGTTTGCTCCCTTTATTAAAAATCACTTCTGGTCAAATGCTACCTACATATAAAAATTCAGCCAAAATTAATTGGGTGACCTTTTTGAAATTGTTGAATGGAAGTGAAATTGACCATATGCAAATATTAGATTTCACGGTTATTATTATCGCGGGTCAATAGAATAATAATGTTAACCCTGCGGCACTTTAATTTACATAAACCGCACTAAATTCTGAATATCTTTTAAATTATGTTATATTGTTAAACAATCATTTACAACTCCTTTTTAAACCATTAAATTAATTAAAAGGTTTAATATTAATATAATTTTCTAATAAATTATATTTTCTTGGATTTGCATTAAACCAATTGAAAAACCAAGGCCATATTAAAATTAACAGAAAAAATCGCAACTTTATTTTTTGAATTTGTATTTTTAAAGTAGTTTTATTTCATACTTATGTAAATTGTTTGCATTTTTAGAATAGTCGTTTCATATCTTGTTTCAAGGTAAGTAACAGTCAAAGTTTCAAAATATTGTTTTTTATATATTTCTAAATCTGAGAGACATTTCGTGTTAATATTTTAAAGTTTATTTTATGTAGTATATAATATACTTAATAATCAAAGTGCCAAAGCCCTAACGGGCACGGCGGCCTCGAAAGAAGAGGCCCTGAGGAGGCGGTTGGCAGTTGATAACCCTGCATGCACCTATAATTTTTATTGAAATATGGCAGTGCGGACAATTTCATATATGTCAACATACCTTTACCTCATTTACGCACAGATCAATCTGTTCTTCTAAAAAATTACTGGTGTTTAATAATCCCATTCCTATTTATAGGCTAACTTTGGGATCAAACGAGCAAATTTTTCTATCCCCTTACCAAAAAAAATCTTACTTTCATTTAAATAAGATTTACATTAATTTTTGTTTGAACAATCATAATTTTTTAAACAAAAAACATTTTTAATTACTTGATATTTTTTTTTGTAAGGAGGTGGAAAACTTTGCTCTCCAATTAAGATCCTTTAAGTTATTGTTGCTTTTGTTTTATAAACACATCTAATTATCATTCGCGGTTTATGTGTATTATAATCTTAAAAATTACATTGTTATTTTAGCCAACAGGAATTGCAAGAGTAAGCCCGCTGATGGCAATGTTTCCAATTTAAGATCAGGGATACCAAAAGAATTAATATTATGCTAATTAAATTATTTTGATATTCATCTTTTATAATTAAGAATAATTATATAATAAATTATTTATGTAATGTGTTGTTTTATATATCAAGATTTGATGGTCGAGGATAATTTTGATTATTTTTTACCGAATTCTAAAATATTTATGTAATGAGCCCCAATTTTTAAAAACCTGGCCAAACAGGTCAAAAAATTATAAATTCTTTATTGCACTCTAATATGTTAATGGTGTAGTCTCTTATATATAACAAGGCATATTTAACAGCCTTGATACAAATGTCACAAAATGTCCCAAAATTCTAATTTATAATAACCTAGATCTATTTACAGTTGAATTTATTTTTTTAAATAATGCTATGTAGGAAAAAGCAAAAACATTTATAATTTATAGAGATGCCAGATTATATGCTAAAATAACCAAAAACAAATTAACAAAAATTTTGTTATTGCTGCGGGAAAAATAGATTTTGAAGAAAATTGACTATTGATTAACATTATAATGGGGCTATTGTAAAAAAATGGTTCTTAAATGTTTTAATAATTTTTTTCAATTTTTGACATATCCTAAAAAGGTCAAAGTACATTAATACGCATCTATTTAAATTGACAGTTAAATTTTTTGTTTTTATTATACTTTTAAAATTTAAAAAAAAATAATTTTATAAATCAGATGGGTTCAGAAAACAGAAATTGTTTTTATATAGGTATCGAATGCGATAATTTACTGAATTTAACTTTATGTTTGGATAGAGTTAAAGTAAGTGTTTGTACTAATAATTATTAAGCGCCTTTTAATTGCATCGACCGGAATAAAAAGTACATTTTAAAATTTATGGGTGTGCTCTAAAAAGCGAAATAGCGCATGAAATATATTTTAAATACAGCAATATTCATAACCAAATTAACTAGTTTACATATTGAATATAGGAAGATAATTAATATTAAAGCGTGATAGTTCTTGGACTAAAAAAGCACAAAAAGAACTTAAAAATTGTACAAAACGAAGTTTTTAGATCTGTTAAAAAAAAATTATCCTTGAGGTTTTATAAAAAATTTTTTTGCAATTATAATCGTTTATTTTCCCAATTTGATTCATTATGCGTTTTGAGTTTAAATAAAAGCCCATACAATTCTTCTAAAACTAAAAATTGTCCGAAATTTGTTGGCATTCTAAAAATTAAAAAAATTAAGTTAAAAATTAATATTTAAAATTATTATTAATCAATTTTTAAGTTATAGTATAAAGCAGATATTATGTTAAACGCTACTTGAAAAATACAGTAAAAAAAAGTAAAATTAAAAATCGGATTTTTGATGTTTTAGATATATTACTAAATTTTTATTTTTATATTGGCCTTGTTATAAAATAGCCCAATAAAAATTCTTTAAGTGGATTAAAAAAAATGCCAGAGGTTTTGGCAAAATTAATATACTCCTTATCTGGGCTTAATAACCAAAAACAATAGTTATCTTATGCTCAAGTTTCTTCCAAATTTTGTCCGGTCTCATCAGCGTTATTAATTAAGTTTAATAAGTTCTAATTTTTTGCATCGTTTGTAAAAAAACATTGTAAGAAACAATAAATAATTATGCTTAATTATAAACCTCAAAATTTTATTAACCTCGGTTGATATATAAAATAATCTTTGTCAATGTATTTATTTAAAATGAAATAATATGAATCATATTTTGAGAATATGAAAAAAATACTTTTGATTCTTACTACAATAATTGTTTACCAATGTTTATGAAGGAGATGGCAGCATTTAAAAGCAAAAATAATGAATGAAATAATATGAATCATATTTTGAGAATATGAAAAAAATACTTTTGATTCTTACTACAATAATTGTTTACCAATGTTTATGAAGGAGATGGCAGCATTTAAAAGCAAAAATAATGTTCGCTTATGAAAAATATAATTACACATTGCCCTCTTAGATCTTAATAATGTTATTCGGCATCTTTACTTACTTGATTCAAAAAACCTTGGATTGATTTTGCCTGCGCTTCGTCAAGTCTAATCACCCAAACTCAAATCACATTTAATTTTAACAAGAGAGCCAATATGTTGAAGAATATATCTAAATTAGGTCTTGATCTGTAATAGAAATAATAAGTTAATGGCATTGCTTCATTAAATAAAAGTTTTTGAATTTTTAAGGCAGTAAGCTGGTATCTTTAACATTTAAGAATTTAATGGCAATCAATTCAATGTAAGAAATAATTATCGTAACATCAAGCTTACAAAGTAAATTAATACAGTTTGTAACTTAGCGTTAATAAAGGTCTAAGACAACCCATATTTGGTCGTTATCTTTAGAAATATATCGATACTAAGCTTTGCCCCTATTGACTTTAAAAAATTGCCTCGCATGGATATAGCATTCATTTTTTTTGACGCTTTTGTTCTCTGAACTTAATTAAAGATAATTTTTAACTTGTTTGATTTTATCAACAAATTATGCATTCTTTTATTGCCATCCTCATATTTGCTGCTAAGCGAACTATGGTGAATCCTGTTTAATATTTCAATTCAAGTTACTTAATTATAATAAAAATAAGTTTATTCGCATGATATTACGAAAAATATAAATTCAATTGACCTGTTCAATTTTGTAATTAAAAAATAAATTTGATATTTAATTATGGCCACCATTTATTTCTCTGAATTAAGAATAAAACCACATATGGCAATATAAAGGCTTTTGCAATATCACCTTGGCGCAATCTATAAAACGCGATTTGATAGAGGGAAAATCTTATTGTTTAACATTTAACTACACGTTCAAACGTTTTACTTTTTTTTGAATTAAAAATTTAAAAATTTAAAAATTGTAGATTATTTTAACCTATTCAATATTTTTTTCAGGAATATTTTAGCTAATAGCAAAGATTTGTTAAAATTAGAATGTTAAAATAGTAAAAATTATAAAATTTTATTTGTTTTTTTTTTCAATATTATTTAACGACAAAATAAATATAAGAGGCGCACTAAGTAGTATATGCTTTTAATTTTTTGCAAATAATGTGTGAAACTTTTAGCCTTAACATCAAATAAATTAAAATTTTATTTTAAATTATATTATTAATCAAAATTAATTGAATTTAGCACAATGCACATATTACCCACAAAATAATTTGCCAGTGAATTTGCCGCTTGTTAGATCACTTAATATTGCCCAAGGTATATTTCAAAAAATGAAGTAATTTGTTCATATAGACAATCATAAATGAGGGAAAAATTGACAAGAAACTTAAGGTTGATACAAACGCAGCCTAATTCGAGTCAATTTAATAAGTATTTAATTAAATGTCAAACTGTCATCAAAACGTTTTTATGCTTTCTTTTAATAAAGAAATTCAAACTTTAAATCTGTAAATGTCTATATTTAAGAATTAAATAATTAGCATTATTTGCTCAGATTTAAGCATAATCTTTGTCGTTATGGGTTATGGATGGCTTTATATTTAGAAATTTCTTAAAATTTAAAATGATAATATATATGAAATTTTGCTTAAACAAATTTTTATATGATTTACAACATTAAACTTGGCGTTTTTTAAGTGTTTTTGTTAATAGATCTAAATTGTTTATTTTGACAATATATCCATACATATATGTGTTTAAAATATATAAAAAAGACAAGTAGACAATTATCAATTTTTTAAAACATTTATCAACCATAAAGGCCTTTTCTTATATAGTATCGCCTTTAGAAGTTTCTCAAGTCTGCGTCTATTACCTTAGTTTAGAAAGATTGGCCATTTTCGACCTAATTGACATACGCGGCTTTCATATTCCCTTAAAATTAATTTTTTTTTGTTATAAAACTTATTTTTTATTAATAAGGGCGGTTTTTATTTGCTGGATTTTTTACGTTTAACGATTGTTTTTAAATTTTAAAACCAACAATTATTTTAGGTATATTTAAATCTCGATAATTTATAACACATTAACATAAATATAGATTATAACACAGCTCAACAAATATAGTCAGGCGAGTTTTATGAAAACATAAAAAATGACCCCATGGTGGCCTAATCTCATATGTATTTTTTCTTTTTCTTAATTTCTTCCGTCTTTGGCTCCTTAAATCCGTCTATAACGAAATATGGCCATTTAGCCAAAACAGATCTAAATATAAAATAAAATTAAAAAATTTTTTTGCATATAAAAATTCCTTGTAACTTATATTTTAAATTACTAATAATGAAAATTGAATTATAAATATATCAAGCTTTTACATCGCCATTTAGATAACAAAATATTTCGCGTTTAAACTTAAATACGAAATAATATATTAACGGTTTTATATAAAAATGTTATTTAAAGTGTGAAATTAACAGTTTTATTGTAAATATAAAAAGTTAAAATTTTATTTATTTATTTATGTTTTTAAGCCCTTTTTGGTTTTTGATCTTTTTCTTATAAATTTTATGTTAACTGCTAACTAAGTTTAAATAAAACGGATTAAATACCCAAGATGACAGGTTTAATTTTTTAACTCCCAAAAAATTGTTGACCTGTGTAATTATAACATGGTAAACAAATATAACCCATATATTTTTTTCAAAGTGAAATGTACTTTTTTTTTATTTTTCAAAAAGCTCCAGTTATGGTATTTAATATTTAATCATCAACTTCTTACATATTTGACACAACAGTCAATATATAGGCTATATGAATGAGTTTTTAATCGAAATTTATTTAAAGTTTTAATTTATCAATTTAGCTGTTTGTGTATAAAAATAGTTTTTTCCCAATGTTAATTTACCTTAAAATTTCAAAACTCTTACAACTGATGTAAAAACAGGTCAACAACTTTTTAAGATTTCTGAGGTAATCAAAGGAATCAAATTTGCCACCAATGGAAGTTCAACGTTTTTTAGTCAAATTTATTAAAACTATAATAATTAATTTAAAAAAAGGGAAAAAACTAAAAAAAAACAAAAAATTAACGATTTTTTTAGTTTTAGAACAATCAACTATTGACTTAAAATAAAATAAAAATTGAATGATAAGGTTTGAAGTGCCAATATATTGCATATTCTAAATGTTTATGAAAGAGATTAATATACTTAAATTTCTATTATTCATTATTTCTAATAAAAAAATATAGTTTACAAAGAATATGCAAATAAAAAAATTTTTTTAATTTTTTATTTATTTGTTGGATATTTTCGTAATTGAAAATCTGTCATTTTGGTCAAAAAGGCTATTCATTTTTATAGGATCTAACAGAAAATATATATTTGTGATAAGGCCACCAGGGTATTTTTTATATTTTTAAAGACATTTTTTCTGCCTTTACAATTTGTCGTCGAGACATGTGTTACATAAAACCGATTAAAAAAGATGGCTGATAAGATTAGGATTTAGACGTTAAAAAATACAGACAGATTATAAAGGGTACATGTCTATATTGTAACATATATGTCCTCATTGGATCGCCAAAAGTTATCATTATGCTTTAATAATTATACTTGACAGAAATTTTTTAGTGAAATACAATTATATCCATTATAAATTTCTTCATATATGTTTTCTATTTTTCAAAGTTTTATTTGCGTTCATCGGTCATTTTGGCAAAATTGACAAATAGTTACTAAAATAACCTTAAGATAATTAACATTATTAAAAATACAATTAATTATTTTTTATTTTGATTAAATATGAAATTTTAAAAAGTAAGAATCAAATGCAGAATTGCCCGGTCTACAAATTGTTTAAATTTGTTTAGAGAAAAAATTTGATCAACTAAAAAATTCTGTTATTCTTACAAATTTGGGTAGTTGAAGTTTGAATAAACTTATGCTTAACAGATGCAGTGCCTTTTTAATTTTTGCTGCATTTTTGTGTTTCTAAACCCCTATCTTTATATCAGTTGTTGAATGTAGGATGATTTAAAATTTTGACAAAATTACGTAACAGTTAAATTTTGTGCTAGATAATTCTGTTAAAAAATTACTATTGTTCCATTCTCTCATATAATTCTTAATTCTAAAGTTTCGGTTTCAACCTGATTGCAAATAACACAAAAACGAACTTCATTGCCAAAAAATGTTTAATAAATTATTAGATTAGAGAAATATTAATTCTTAATTATAATAATTATTATCACATTAAGAATTTTATTACGGTCTCTGAATGACCTACCAACTTACTGGTGTAGTACACGATACCATTTTTAAATTTAATTACCAATAAATTTAATTTTTGAGAAGAGATTACACCTAAGGCAGGTTATTTGTTAACACAATCGACTCTCTAATATAAATTTTGATTTACCAATATTATAATTATTTCACTTCTCCTATTGAAATTTATGTATCTGTCTAATAATATAATTATTTACTTAGTATCTCAGGCCCGATTCTAGCTTTTCTATTTTTTTTGGGGGGGTAAGGGGGGCATGGAAGGGGGGGGGGGTAGATTTTTTTTTGCTGCCTTTGGCAGCAAAATTGGCCACCTTCGGTCGGCAAAATATATACATGCACCAATAAAATCCATGTTCAAAATTTTTTAATAAACAAATAGTAATTTATTATATTCACAAAATAGAGTTGATTTCTAATTTGGATATGTGGGTTAAAATTAATTGTTTTCACTAATATCAATTGCTTATTAAGTATAATTTTATCATTTGGTATCAATGCGCATGAAAATTTAAAATATGATATATATGAATGGATAAAATGAATTGTATAAACTGAATTTTAGAAAATGAATAATAAAATAAGATTGATCATGAAAACAAATTGTATAAGTATGCTAATTTGGAAGAAAATATATGAAAAAACATTGGTTATATATAACTAGTAATTAATATTAGGGTAAAAAATTAAATAAAACATTAACATAAACGTTAAATGCGCATAAAAAAAATTGCAACCATGTCTTAAAATAGTAAATAATTAGCTGATTATGAGCAGTGTTTTGTATTAATATAACAATTTTATGCCAAAGGTTGTTTTGATTAAATTATAAAATTCATCAAAATTCAGCGCCCCAGATTTTTCGTGTCCAAGAAGAACCAAAACACCTTTACGCAGGTCAATACTTAACAAACAGCCTACTAGAAGTTATTATCCTTCTTAAAGAAAAAAATGTGGCCTTACAACTCGACGTTGAAGAGCCAAATAACAAACAATAGGAAAAATGTTAAATAGATTAGAACGCAATAACAAAATCAAATTTAACAGAATTATTAGTAACATTATTTGTAATTATTATGTTTCTTATTAAGAAATTTTTGGCCACGTCATTTTCTTTAGGTAGTGAATTTTTATCAATATTACTTATTTTTAAAAGAGGCTCTAATTTATTTTTATCTAAAAAAGGTTATTTAAATTTATAAGGGGAATTTAAATATTTTAAATAAATATTATCGGTAAAAAATCTATTATGAAAAGAATCAATAATAAATTAATTATATTAAAATAAATACTTTTTACGTCATCATTAATATTTAAAATATTACTTATGAGTTAAAAATAAATAAAATACAGAAAAACCTTTAGGTTTAGATTTTCTTTTAGCTAAATTATTGTATTGAAAAAAGTATTTATAAACAGTTTTTGAATAAATCTTCAAATGTATTTTTATTTCTTAATTTGTATTAAAGCAGAAGTTTTAAAAAACATAAATTGTTATTTTAAAATTGATCATTATTTTAAATAAATAAAATATTTTTCAAATGATAAATACAAAAAAATAAATTGTTGATTATTGATATGGTCACCGAAGCTTCGGCCCTGTGACCTAAAGATATAAAAGTTTTTTTAGTTTTTTTTTGGTAAGGAGGTGGAAAAATTTGCTCGTTTGATCCTAAAGCTAGTCTATAAATAAACTGAGATTGGGATCATCAAATACACCAGTAATTTTTAAGAATAACAGATTGATCAGTGTGTAAATGAAGTAAAGGTATTTTGATATGGTAAATTATATTAACCACACTGATGTCCGTATTTCACTAAAAACACCGGAGCATGCAGGGTTAGGAGTACCTGCTAAAAAACCACCCCCTCACAGCCTCTTCTTCATTGAGGCCACCGACCTGTTAGGGCTTTGGCACTTTTATCACGAACGTTAACGAGGCAATGGATATTAACCATTCGAGATAAATTTTTAAAAGAGAATTAAATATTTTTGTGTAATTTAAAAAAAAAACAATGGCCAGGTAGTAGCCTCACCAGTGATGGGGCAACAGCCGGGGTATGGTCCCGCATTTACTAAATACCTTGATTGCATTGTGTTGAAAAATTTAAGAAGGGAAGAAAAAATATCAAAAAAATCTTTCCCTTCACTTAAAATTTTAAGACAATCTTTTACAACAAGATGCAATCGGTGGTTAAAGCAGTGAATATACGAGACATGGTGCCCAGCTATTTTGCTTAGAAATACTTGAACACCATCTTTCCCCGGGGCATTACGTTCGCCCCATCGTAGCATTGTGCTATCAGGTACTTTGGGTCTAGATTATATTCTAACAAAAGATTGATGACAAGTGAGAAAATTTCTTAGGAATCAAATTTAAGAATTGCTTTCACAAATATAAAGGGGTCTGAATTAAATTTTTTCTATATATCTAAACAACAAAAATAATTTCTGTGTAGTTTGATCTCTCTAACAGATGAGAAGTGTTAATGTATAAAAATACTTTTAAAAAAAATAAATATTTTTATAATAATATTTTTTAGGTATTTTTGTCGGAGCAAATTTAATTATATTATGTGGAAGAAAAAATAAAATTTATACGTTTGGGGGTGGATGAAATATTGTAAAAATATTTCTAAGTTTTTAATTAATAGATTTAACCTTAGTGCACTACTTTTTTCTTCCATCTATTGTACTAAACTCAATTAAATATAAACATGAGGCAGGTAAAAATTTACTTGTTTAGATCATTTGCTGATGGCAATTTGAGCAATAAAACCTAATTAATAAACTTAAAAACAACCGACCTTTCATAAAATTGTCTTTAAATACGGCAACCCTTTAAAACGTAGGAGGTTTGAGATTTCTCTCTAGCAATTTTTGTTTCGTAGAATTACACATAAACTACGTTCCTGCTTAGGCAGTAGGATCTATATGAAGAAAAGCCTTAGATAAAAATTTAAGCCCGGCCTGACTCCAATTTAAAGTAAAACACTTAGAATGGGTTGGTTGTCCATATATGAATGTGGAAAAACCCGGTGATTTTTTAAAAAAAATTTATTAAGCTAGGATAATGTTATAATAAATTTTGACCTGGTTAAGGACATTGTAATACAATAATCTACATTTTTTAATATTTATTGTAAGATAAGAAAATATAGAATGCAAGAATGTTGTTTGCGTATGAAAATATGTGTGAACCACGTTTAATCAACGGACAATCTTATTTTTTATAAATTTTAAATATTTATAGCAGGATTACATTGTTTGCATAGAAAAAAGCCGATGTTGCAATCCGAATATTGATCTTAATCTTATTTTTTTTTAATTAATATATATGAGTTTGTGTTATAAATAATTAGATTCCCTTATGTTAGTTAATATTTAAAGAATCTGTCATCATTTTTGTCCTTTGTGGGGGTGGCACTAAAACAAGGCAATCAACACAATAAAAAATTAACTAGAAATTTTAAAAAAACATTTTTAAAGTGTTTCTTTCTTGCGAAAACAATTTAGATATCGACATTCTTCTATCCTGCAATAAAATATTACTAAAATTCAGAAAATTTCCATAAAACTTTATAAACAATTTTTTATAAATTTCTAGTAATTAAATTTATAATTAAAAATATCTCTAAAAGTTATTTTTTAAAATAGAGTAAGTGCTCTTGAGTTATTTATGATCCATTACTTAAATAAAAACATCTATTTATACAAGCCATAAAGATGAAGTTTATTATACAAATCCCAATATAAAATCTCATTTGAAAATATATCAGAGTCATGGGTAAATATTCTGTCCTTCTCACATAAATGATGCTTAAAGTCGTTAGGATATTGTTTCCGGGTCTTCTCGGTGCATTATCGCTTATATGCAATATTATTTATAAATTACAGATGGCCTTATCTCACATAAGTTTTACTTTCTTCGTTTCCGTCTTCTAATCCTTCGATATTTCCGTATCAATAATAGATTCCAAATTTTGAAATCTCAAGTACTCAAGAAAAAATTCCAGAATAATTTTCATTAAAAAAATATGTTTTTTTTTATTTATTATCTCAAATAACTTAAAAAATTGGTTTTAGTATATTAATTCTTACATCAGCATTTATAATACAAATTTATGAGGGTCCAAACTTGAATACAAAACGATATATTATCGCTTATTAATACAAATATTTTAAAGTTTAAATTTGTTATGTAAATATGCAAAAAATGTTATTTTATTTGTTTTTAATTTTTTTCTAATTTTTAAAAAATAGGGATATTTATAGCTAACTAACTAAATTTGATTACAATAAACGGTACCTAAGATGACATGTTTGATTTACTTTGTTAACTTAAAACTCAAAAATGTTGACATAAATTTTTTACCTAAAATTACAAAATTTTAGAAACCCGCATAGTAATTGAAGAAGTTTGTTTTAAAGAAAAAAAAACATCATAATACAACAATTTAGCAGTTTTATTTAGATAATTGTTTCTTTCTTTATATATTTTATTGTTATTTTAATTTTACAATTACATTTAAGGTTCTTAAAATTGCATTAAAAGTTTATAATTCTTGATATAATATTCATCCTCTGCTTATACAAATTTATCATTTCAATCACATATTGCCTTAATTATAAAAAAATTTAATGTTTATAGATGACCAAAGTTGATAAGAACTGTAAATGGATTTGAAAATCCCTAAGTTGGCAGGTTTGATCTGCCTAATTAGCTTATAACTCTCACAGCTGTGTTATTTTATTACTTATATAAGAGGGCATCATCAAATTAAGGACATCGCATTAATAGGGAACAAATTTAAATCGTCAACCAAAAATAGCTCAATTATTTTGATCAAAAACTTGATTTTAAACAAGTTAAACGTTATCCTTGTTCTAACCTCACTCAAAAACTACGCAAACTTTTATCTAAGCTTACCCTAATACCGAGCTATTCTTTTTCTAACTTTAATTTAGTATCCTAACCTTAGATAAGTTTCTCCAGAAACCTAAGCTCCAGTGATTTACCACGAACGTTTATCTAACCCTAAATAAATCTTGAACTATCCAAATTTTTCTCTTAAGGGCACGTGCAAAGTGAGTTTTTATTTCCCTAAAATTTTCAAAATTTAAAAAAAAAAATTTGTAATAAAACGCAAATTTTTAAAAAGTTGACAAATTTTGTTTATTCACATAAAATGCTAATTCCGAAATAAAAATTTCTCAAAAAAATTTTGAAAAAAATAAAATTTTTAATTTAGAATTTTCAAAATTTTGCAAAAATAAAAACTCACTTTGCACGTGCCCTAATGTAAATAAATTTATATTTGGTACTGATTTGGGGCTATCCGAAAACACAAAAATTCTTAACATCCTGCATTGTATCTCCAGAGATCCGCAGCCGGCCCGGAAACCCGGACCCGGCGCCGCGTTGACTGGAAAAAATTAACATCCGGGCGGGCCGGGCCTGACATAATAAAGAATTTTTCTCGCCCGGGCCGGCGCAAAAATTAAGCCGGGCCGGGCCTAGTGGCCCGCCCCGGCCCGGGTTGGTTAAATAAATTAATATATATATAAAATTATTTTTTATTAAACTTCATTACAGCATAACTTCTCTGTAAATAAGTTTTTCTTTTAATATAGATTAAATGGCCTATTTTTTTCTCACTATAATTTTAATTCAGTGATAAAATTAATTTTCCCGCAAAATGGACCTAAAACAAAAAATTCAAGATAAGATTGTTGATGAAAGATCCAATACGCACGGCAAATCTAAGAATTTTCTCAATTGCTGGACGAGTTTTTGAGGAGAGGCGTACCCGGCTGGCTCCAGAGAAACTCGACATTTTATTATTTTTATATTCAAATTTATAAAATGTGATTTTGGATACTCTTACAAATGTTTTTTATTTTTATAACAATAAAAATTTTGATGTATATTCATTTTTATTATAGAGTTTGCATCATATATAAGTACAAAATTTAATTTATATAAATTGAACAAAATTTAAGATAAATATTGAAAATTATAAAAATAATTAAACCCGGGTTTTAGCCGGGCTTAAAATTTTTCTTCCGGGCCGGGCTAAAAAAATTAAAAAAAAAACCGGGTTGGGCCGGGCCGGCGTAAAGGCAAAAAAAATTGAACCCGAGCCGGGCCGGGCCGGCGGAAAGGTAAAAAAATTAAACCCGGGCCGGGCCGGGCTCCCAAATATTGGTTTTTGCGGATCTCTGGTTTTCTTGCATTTTTAGCCTATTTATATAATGTTTTTCAACAACCTTGTGAATTACCTAGTTTTTTAAAAATTAATTGTGTAAGCGAGCACTTTTAGTATTGTCTTTTAAGGTAAACATTAAAAACATATTTAAACAGGTAGCGAAGAGCTTGGAATTATTCTTATCTAGCTCAATTTTAATGGTATGTAGATATTAACTAGCTAGGTCTATTGAATAACCTATACGGTATAAATTTAAACAATAAAAAATTTGAATTATATATTAAATGACAAAAAATTTATCATTGTTAGGAATTAAATAATGATAAATTAAAGTGCAATTTAAAATTTTTTAACAGCTTAAAAAATATTAACTATAAAGGAAATCATTAAAGCTCTAACAATAAAAATTTTAACGTGCCCCAATAGGTAAAATTATAATATATGAATTATTGAAATCATTAAAATCTTTCGAATTGATATTACAATATGTGATAATAGTTACAGAAGAAAAAAGACATTTAACAAATGGTCTAACTTTAAAACCTTCCCCTATAATACTAAACCCGCTTATAAATCAAATAACTTAAAATTTTTAAATTTCAATGGCATTTATAATTTAAATTACCTATATATAGTATTAGCATAACGCCTGGACGTGGTGAAGTTTCAAATCAGATTACCGGCTATTGATAATTCCACACCATTAAAAATTATTTTGCTAATCGGTTTACCATTTATCACTTGCGACTAAGGTGATAATTTAATATATGAATAATAATATTGTTTTTTTTCCATGGTCTTCAATTAAAAATTGTTTAAGGATATGGTAAAATTTGAAGATGAATATTGGGATTTATGGATTTTATAGATATATACGCATTTATATATATCAAAAACACAAAAATGTTTGAGATGTTAAAAGAAAGTGATATAACTATCAATAAATTAAATCTTTGCCAAAGTGTATCGGGTAAACGCATAAAACTAGCTGTCATATTTACAAAAACAGAAAGGCAATAAAATAGGTCGACCCTTAACAGTTTAGAGAATAAATATTGACATATTGATGACAAGCGACCTCCCAAATACACTTAATGCAAAGATTAGAGCAAGAAGACCTGTTTGTCTAGTTTTTTAAAATTTACCCTTCAGTCATTTTTGAGATTCAGATAAAAGTAATGAGTAAAAAAAATTAAATTATGGTCTCTTGAAAATCACTATCGTGGACTTAAAATATTTAAAAAAGAGTATTTTATTCACATAAATATGATTTTTAAGGTGTTTAAAAATGTCTCTCAAATTGTGACCAAAACACATTTATTTTATATTTTTTTTTAACACCCTTATCCTCAGGATTCTTGCAAAAACTATTAGCTATTTTACATCAAGTGATAATAATAGTGAATAAAAAAAAATAAAGTTTTTACTTGTAAAATTAAAAAAAAACAATTTAAATGCATATATCTTTCGGCTTTTCATGAATGATTAGGTAAAAAAATATTTTTTTATAAAGAAAAAAAACATGAATTGAACCACATGCGTATTCACCAAATTCAAATTCATTCCAATAAAATTCTATATAATTTAGTAGTTTTAATTTATAATTTGTTCAGCCTGTCGTATATAATAAGACATGCTCATGTGCGTATGACAATAACATATGATTTGATTTGGATTACTTAATAAACTTACAATTTCTTACAAGAGAAAACCTTTATAAGTGGTGGCAGCGGTTAAAAACGGAATTCGATTTATATCAGGTAAAAAGTTAAATAATAAAAATTGAGATTCTTTTATATAAAATGAAATGAAAAACATATATGTTTTCTTATTTTTTTTGATATGGATTTTAATTTTATCAAATAGAGAATTAAGAATAATTTTAGTAAAAATTTACAATGTTTAACAAGACTAACAATACCTTTTCTGTTGAATTTTTACAACAAAACTATATAATCCTGATAGTAGTTTTACTGATTTGATACATAATTATACAAACTTTAAAATTTAAATAATTTTTATTAATTTATATTTGCACTATACATAATTATAATTAACAAACTTTATAATATTTAAATAATCTTTATTAATTTATCTTTGCCCTAATTATAAAATAATATGTAACAATTTTTTTTAAGATACGTGTTATTAATTTATAATATGTTTATGATATAAAATGGTAGAACTATTTAGTCCGGTCTATTTAACAATGCCTTAGATTCAGCCTATCGCAAACCATCAACGGAACCCCGTCAAAATATATTGCGCACATTTTAATGCTTGACGATCAGCCTGCCTCTGAATCTCGGTCGCTGGGGCCGGTGCGGGATTCAAAACTCTCATAATTGCAATGGCCAAACGAGCTGTTGGCGGTGGTTTTCGTTGCAACATGTCGGTGAACATTATGCGGAGGAGATCCACTTTTCCCGTCCTCTGTAATATCCACTCCTTGTGGCTCAAAAAAGATCTCAAATAATTTTGCACGAATCTGAGATTTTTGTCATGTTGTCGATATAATTGTAATGAAAGATGGCTGGAACCAACTCCTTATAAACCCTATTTTTAAAAAAAGTCGAACCAAGTATATTTTGTTGAATTGATGAATCTAAACATTTTTTTATATAATTATATAATTTTTTTTGGCTGGTGCAGCTAAAAATTTTCTAAAAAGGAGAGTGAAGACCTTGACTATTCCTGAAAGTGTAGGAAGGGTTGACATTGATATGAAAATTTTGGGGTTGCACGGCAATGTAAAATTAATAAAAAAATAAAGCTATATGTTGGTCAACCACAAGGGCAATTTAAAAGGGGGGAGGTGTTCAGCCTGTCGTATATAATAAGACATGCTCATGTGCGTATGACGATAACATATGTTTTGATTTGGATTACTTAATAAACTTACAATTTCTTACAGAGAGAAAACCTTTATATAATTAAAATAATCAGAAAATGTTTTTAGGTCCAAGGTATAATTAGTTTTTTAAAAACGGCGATTAATATGTTAAAAATCATAATTTTTAGCATTTTTACTATAAAAACGTTTTAATATTGAATACGCCGGGCATTGTAATTTGAAGGACTCTAAAAATCATTTTTGGCATTTTGGACAACTTGGCTCAAAAAAACGAATGTAAAATCAAAATTTTAGTCAATGCCTTCTGTCGATATCCTATTTAGTATTTTAAAATTTCATATTCTTTTATGGGTAGAAAGTTTGAAATTTGTATTAAAAAATAATTATTATTTTATATTCCGGAATTATTTAATTATCTAAGAAGGGTATTTCCCGGTAATAACATCCAGAAAATAATATATAATTTAAATATATTAAATTTTCGAGAATATGAATCTCTTTTTCATGAAAAAATAATAATTAAAGTGGAATGGTGAATTCCAAATGTAATTTTTATAATTAACATGGTCAAAATGTTTAATAGGATGGTGGTATTAGTAATGTGAAATAATTAATAAAACACACAGAGCCCGTATATATTACAAAAAATAATGAACTAAGTTTTAAAAGCACACATATTTGTTTTTAATTAATTTTAGCTCATTATTTCTATTTTTATTTAAAAAATAAATTAAAATAATGCAACTGATTTTTGAAAAATTAATTAATTAAATAGAAGGTGAATGTTAAAATGTGAAGCCGCTTTATTTATATTTTAATTATCTTATTTGAATGGGGATTATGTATAGCAAAACTTAAAATTTTTTTTTCAAAATTATTTTATTAAACATTTAAGATTTGTGGCGTAAGATCTAATGAATGCGACGTTAAAATGTGATGTGCTAAAGCAAATTTAAATGGTTTCGGCAGATTTGTTTTCTTTCGTTCTTATATTTAACTAGTTTGACCTATAAAAAAACAATTAAATGAATTTTTAGACACAATTAGATATATTTTTATTTTAAAAAATTAGTTTTTTGAACTTATAAGAGGTTTAGTGGATTTAATAGGTACATTGGCATTAATTTTTATATATAGCGTATTTTGGCTTAAGTGGTTAAGGAATACAAATATTAGGAAGATTAAATTTATTTTTTCACGGTTAAGTTTTTTTAGAAGTTAGTTTTTGGTGTGTGAGGAATTAGATGGGTTTTTTCGTTTTCGGATGTGTCATTATTTTTGTATAGATGCTATAATTTAAAATTTTTTGGATTGTGATGCCGGATGTGTAGGTGTGTAATTTGTATGTAAAATTTTATTTAAAACTTGAATTCATAACACATATCAAAGATGTTTTAAGGAATATGCAGATGCAATGTAAACTATTTAGTTAAGGGAGATTAGATTTATTGAACTTAAATTCTAAACTCCATATTTCATAAACCAAAAGTACAATATTTATGCAACAACTCCTAAGTTTGTCTTATTTGAATTCATAAAATATAAAGGGCAAGTTTTATCAAATTTTAGAGATATTACAGATAAATTAAAAAACTTTGTGGTAATTTTGAATAGCCTCGTGTTGATCATTTACCTTTATACTAAAGCAGTTAATTCATTACTTAAACTAAATTGTTTCTTCCAATCAAATTTATATCATACAAGCATAGTAATTGCAAAATGAAATTTTCGACATTAAAAATTATGAAGAGTTAATATCAGTTTTTTCTTTCCAAATCACTTCTATTTAGGCGTAATTGTATTTTTCCTTTTTTCTTGTTTCTTTGATTTTTATTAGCATTATAAATGTAATGCCTTCTATTTGCGTATGGTATAAGAGTTTTAAAAGTCTTTAACCTTGGGAAAGGTATTTAATCTTCTGTGAATTTAGTTTAATTGACTCTGGCTTGAACAATATATATTTTTAGGAATAAGTTTTTGATTGTTTATAACTTCATCTTTTTTACATAAAAAAAAATATAAATAATTTATAATACTATGAATGACTTTTTTTCCAAAGAAAATACATTTTTTATATTTATTTAGCTACCTAAAAATTGTTTTCTTCAATAATATATCACCAATTTTTATATAGCATCTACACGGTAGTCTACAACCCAATGGCTTAAAAAATTACCTAGGTCCACAATTACCAAAATCTCCTCAATATGGCAAAATGCCAAAAAATCTTGACCGTAACTTGTGAAGATCCGTTATTCCAGCCGGAAATCTCCGGCTCTTTATGGATAGAAGCAAATTGGTAGAAAAGAATGCCAAAAATATTTTCTAAGTTCTATCCTCAACGGCGAAGGTTTGAGCTCTAATATAAGAAAAAAAATAATACAATTATTAATTTATGTTTTTAACCGTTTAAAAGTGTGGTGAAAAGAAAATTTTATAAAATGTGTTGATTATTTTTAAAAATCAGTCATATATTGGCATATAATATAAATCACTTAGCGTAATAACTTGCCGACTGAAAAAATAATTTTTGAAAAATAAACAATTTTTGCACCTTTAGATAATTATTTAAAGGTGCTAAAATTGTTTATTTTTGAATATTATAATACGCGAAATTGGCTCATGATCCGTCAGTTTATTCTTGGTGGCTTTATTGTTACCGCATTTAAGTTGTGGAGCCAATTACTTACAACTTGTAATAGTTTGAAGTTACAAATGGATGCAACATCTACTCCCCTTGCTGGATTAAAAACAACAACAACATTTTTTGTTGGTAACACAGTGTTGCAAGTAAAAAATATATATCCTAGAACCTTATTAGAGTTTTGTAATGTGTCAAAAATGCTTTCATACATAACTATCCCTATTCAAAAGCATGTGTTTTTAATCTAACCCACTACGTATATCTAGTGGCGTCTTCGCCAAACATACTCTCCATATCGGCTTTCCACAATAGTGAATTGAATGACCGCTACACACTAAGCGGGTTATGATGGTAATGTATTTACATCTATTTGTAAACTTACATAAAGTCCGTTGTATATTTATTGTTTATATCTATTGATGCAAAATATAGCAATTCTAGTAATTTAGATAATAATTAAAGTTGAAGCCAAAAAAAAGATTTTTGAAGGATGCACAGAAAATATTCAGAATATATAAAATTTTTAATTTAGATCAACTTATAGCAACTCGAAACTCTACATCTCTATATTTTCTTTACCAATTATGTTCTAGATTAACTTAAATAACATTTTGGCGTGAAAAATATTTGCTGTATTATTTTAAGGATATATGAGTTTTATATATGATTAATTTTTTGCTTTAATTACCACTAATTCGGCCTAATTATCTAAATTATTTTCTCACAAGCACTTTTTAATAAATTGTAAAATACGATTTCATATGCCTATTTCCAGACAAAATTGGTCTTTCAAATTTTGTACCAATAACATTTTCATGGGATATAAATTGTTTTAAACTTTTCTATCAATTTTTCTTATAAACAAGTACATACATTACCTTTTTGAATATTAAATCAAGAATTTTTTTGATCAAATAAATAATATATGATAAAATAGGCTAAAAAAATGGTTAACAATGAATCCTAGGATAATTTGCCTCAATTTTTCTGCTCCCTTGTTGCACATAATAAAGGTTTTGACCGTTTCCAATAGCTTATTAATGCTAATAACACCTAACTAATAATACATATAGTTTAATGTTTTAAATTTATTTCCCAATTAAATTCATGTTTTTTTTAGTTATAGAAATAAAATATACAGAATTATTTATATAAATGTAGATTTTAAAAAAAGAAAAATTAGACATTATAACCATTAGGATACGTATTGACATAAGTAATATGCTAAATTGAAGCATTATTGTGCCGGAACATCTAATTCAAATAAGTATGGATCCTGAGTCACAGGTGTTGTCTTGTTTTCGGATTTAGATGAGACATTTGGTGTTGTTTTGATGGATTTTAGGGTGGTAAGATCTGCCTCTAAAGCAGAAGTTAATCTCTGGGTTGTGATACTTAGAATTTGAGACATGTTATTTAACTCCGGAGCAATTGAGAGAATTGGCGTATTTGGAGAATTTAAAACATTAGAGGTTACAACTCGTGCGCCATTCGTTTCCAACTCCAATGTAATATTGGTTAACACTTCATTTACTCCTGAAAGGGACGGGAGGATTGCGGCGTGTGAGAGATTTGCGGTTGAATTTATTCTCGCCCTTCCCGTGAGATAAAAATACGCCACTTGATCATTTAATTCTGTAACCTAGAATGTATTATTTAATAAAATGTTTTAAATACTATGTACTTCTTGTGATCAATGATAATCAAGTGATGGGAGCCTGATGACATTAAGTCAAATGTAGGGCAACCTACCTAAAAGAAATGTTGGATCTATGTGTTTTAACTACTTAAGAGGGGATAACGTACTTTTGAAATACCTCATAGATATTTAAGGGATGCCTTTAACGAATCCTTTTTTTGACCCAGAAGGCTAGATTGCTTCTCAAATATCATATTGAACATATAGGAAAAGAATGCTAAAGGTCGACTCAAAAATTTCTAACATATTACGGCTGTCCATCCATTATTTTATCAGATTTGTACTTTTAATAACCTTTTAAGCGCATTATGTAAGTTAAAAGAGCTTGTATAGTTAAAAAAACAAATGTCAAAAATTAGTAAAAATTAATTTACAATAATATAATATTTCCATTTTCCCGATTGGGTATTTTGCCATAAATCGTTAGCAATATTATAATCTATTTAAAATGTTATAGGTTTACAGTATTTATAATTATATTAAATGCATAAGGATATTTTTTGTTTTATAATTTAGCAATTTACTTTTCAAGAGCCACCACAAAATTAGTGATTTTAAACATTTATTGTCGTTTTCCCAAAAACTTTCATTGACGACAATCTTAAAAAAGTGAAAGAGCTTACCATATAATGACATGTTACAGTAAACAATCCAGTTTTAGTTACAAATCCATAAATAACATTTATGGGAATCACCTGGTCATGTTATTATCATTAGTCGGCATCTTATTATTTTTTATATCACAGACTATAAATAAAAAAATAATGTAGATTTCAAAAAAAAATTTGGTACAGATGTTAATATTATTAGATTTTGATTCAGGTCTACCTATAATAATTAACTATTCATAGAAGTTTAGTTGGAATAAAAAATAATCAAATTTGGCAAAATTAATTGTTGCATTTAATTTTGTTATTACAAATATTTATTTATTTATGGACACGTGCAAAGTGAGTTTTTATTTTTGTGAAATTTTCAAAAAAAAAAATTTTGGAAATAAAACGCAAATTTTTAAAAAGTTGAATGCGCATAATATGCTATTTCTAAAATAAAATTTTTTTTAAAAATTGATGAAAAAAATAAATTTTTCAATATTTTCAGAATTATTAAAATTTCATGAAAATAAAAACCCACTTTGCACGTGTCCTATGAAAAAAATATAAAGGCAATATAAATGAAAAATTATTTAAAGAAAAATACCTTAAGAAAAAAATAATTTTAAATAACAAATTAATGCATAGCTTAAGGAGGCTTATTGAGTTAGTTTGCCGATATCTCCACCGCGTCTCTTTGAATTAAAAAATAAAACAAACTTATTATCTAGAAAATAGAGCGTGAAGTTAGTAGTTAGCTGTTTTTATGTGTAATTTTTTTCAATATTATATTTTTTTATTGTTTTTATTTGATCCCAAGCTTGCACACTCAGCATTAATGCTTGGTATGTTAATCTGGGTCTACATTTTCCTTATTACATTTTCTCTTACACAACTTTTTGCCCTAAAAATAGTAAAATTTTGCTTCTAAATGCTGCTATGTTTTTATCTTGATTACCCAAAAATTGAGGGTATTTAGTGCCTTTCAAGATTTATGCCAATTTGCTCCATACAATACAAAAAGAGTTGAATATAAAAACTAAATTATACGCTAACGTCCACATTAAAAGAGGCGCCCACGTTGTCAATCTCAAATGTGAGATTTTTGAAAGTCTTAATTCGGGGAAAAATTGTTGGAATATGGAATATTGCAAATCTCCGGAACGATCGATTAATTATATCGTATGCAAATTTACTCAAAGCGGAGCTATTAGAAAAATCTTGTAAAAGAGAAAACGTTCTATTTCCTGCAATAATTCCTGGCAGACGTGAAATATACAAAGATGATAATAATAAAAGTTATTTAGTAAAATAATCAATCTGAACAAAATTTGGAAGCGCTTACCAACAACAAAGTTAATGGATATGGGTGTTATATTATAGAGAGTCATAATCACGAGAGGACAGGTTGCGGACCGTATGTTTTTTGGTTTTCTTGCCACTCAATAATTTTTATATGATATTAAAGTACAATCAAAATGTGGAAAACTAATAATTCAAGTCATAATTTGTGACCTACTTTCATAGATTGACCCGCCATTAGGATTTTCAAATCCGTTTTTTACTGTTTATTCTACAAATCTATAAACATCAAAATTGTTTAAAAAATTTTGAAGCCAATATGGATTTGTAAACAACAATATATTGCATTAAATATATTTAACATTACCTTTAATTTCAAAAAGATTTTTATTTTACAACAATAATTTACCTTGTCTTAATTTTGGTTAATTTTCCAAAGTCTAATTTTATATAATGTAAAAGCTCCATATCAATTTATTTAGAATTATTATGATTTAAAATTGCAAATCTTGGTGTTGCTCAAATTTGGTTTGATATATTTCTTAAAAAAAAGCCGATGCTAAAGGAAACAACGGAAACTGTAAAAGAGAAAAGGCCATCCTGAGATACATTATATTTAAGTTTATAATTTTTTTTTGTTATTGATATATTATATGCGTGTGTAGGACTGGAAAAAGCTAATATCTGGGAATAATTTTCAATGGCCATGGTGTAAATAATGTCGCAAAATTAAGTTATGTTAAACTCACCTATGAATTAAAAAAAGTTATATAGGCAAAAATGGCTTAGCTCAAAATAAGTAAATTTCATTTTTTGTTGAATGTTTAACGTTTGCTCAGATCAGATAAATTATAATCTGCATGTTAGATATGCAACTTATATTAAAGCTGGAATATATATAACAAATTAAGCTAATTTTACGTGATTTGTATGTAATTCTTATTTTTGGATGTTTCCAGATAAAGAGAACTTACTATTATTTTTAAATGGTAATGTTTAGGCTAGTAAAAATTATTTATTTATTTAAGGGCACGTGCAAAGTGAGTTTTTATTTTCGTGAAATTTTTAAAATTTTGAAAAAAAAAATTTTGAAATAAAACGCAAATTTTTAAAAAGTTGCCAAATTTAGTATAAGCGCATAAAATGCTTTTTCTGAAATAAAAATTATTTTAAAAAAAATTTGAAAAAATAAAATTTTCAAAATTTTCAGAATTTTCAAAATTTTACGAAAATAAAAACCCACTTTGCACGTGCCCTAAATAAAATTTCTTTTAAGAACAAATTTTAAGTAACTATATCTCTTCCACCCCAATCTTCCCTCACTTTAAATGGTAATATACACATATTTAAATTTAGTAAATATTAGCATGCATTACTTCCTAGGTTTGCGTTTTTATTCAGTGCAAGAATTGTCAGCGTTACAGAACAATTATTGAACGTTAGGAATTTATCCACACGACTGGAAAATTCTGAATTAAATAATTATTAAACATGAATAACACCTTTCTACAGGGGCGTATTGAGGGGGGGGGGGGGGGGCAAAGGGTGCCGTTGCCCCCCTTTAGAAATAGCTTTTTTATTTTTTTTGTGCAATTTAACGCTAATTTTATATTAAACAGAAATCGGAATATATGCTGGTATATTTATTATTTTTTGGCAATTTTGCGGCTTTATAATAAAATTATAATATCAAAATTTAGCTTTTCTGAATTATCATTAAGTACTATTACGTGTTTTGTCATAATAAAATAAACATGTAATATACATCTTAATAATTATGTTTCACAATTTTAAATGTTTTATCTATTAAAAATATAAAATAGTAATATACTTTTTGTTATAATAATTAAATTTTTATTTTACTATTGAATTTATGCGCCTAGAGTTTAAAAATATCTTAAGCATAATCTTATATAATTTTGATAATTATTAATAGGTTACCCCATATTAATATAATTTTCAAATTTAATATATTAAAACTGATGTTTTTTTATCTGATTTTTTAAATCTATGAATACCGGTAAAAATTTTTTTGACTTTCCAGCAGTACTGTTAGCTTTCTCCACTTATTTCTAGGCTATAAGGTGGATAAATATTCTTTGTGCCACTTCCTCCAAAATGTCTACCTCAGTCTTTCGATGTATTACCATCGAGGAAGACGTGAACTGGTTATTTTACTTAGCCTCGGTTCGTTTATACATGTAAATGGCCCCCCAATTAGAAAATGGCCGGGGCTCAAGTAGGAGCAATCATTTGGGTCATTGGATAAAGGAATTAATGGCCTTGAGTTTAAAATCGCCTCAATCTGAACGAAGAATGTAATGGTTTCCTCATATGTGAGCGATGCTTTTCCCACTATGCGCTTCAAGTGGTATTTGGTAGACTTAACTGCCGCCTCCCATAATCCTCCAAAGTGCGGTGCTCGAGGAGGTATAAAATGCCATTCAATTCCAAATTTATTTTGAACGATTTTATTTATGTTTTCCTGCTCAAAAATATCTTGTAGCTTTGATTACTCCTTGTTAGCGCCTACGAAGTTTTTGGCATTATCCGAATATATTTTGGTCGGTTTTCCGCGTCGTGATATGAATCGTTTCAATGCATTTATGAACGCCTCCGTTGTGAGATCACAGACTAATTCAATGTGTATTGCTTTGATTGCTAAGCATACAAATATAGAGCCGTATGCCTTTGTTAATCGAGGGCGTCTTTTGCCTTCCCTTAACATTATAGGTCCAAAGTAATCAATTCCTGTAATGGTGAACGGGCGACATTGAGTAACCCGATTAGTCGGAAGGTTACCCATTAAACATGGTTCATTTTTTGGATTAGCTTTTGATGAATTTGCGCGACACGATTAGCAACAAACGTTTTCCAATTACGAGATTGAGAATTTATCCATGCTAGTACGATAGTTGAATCCGTCCAGCAATAAACTGAATTGAGTTTCAGATCAAGAGCTTTAAGTGTCTTTTGTAGTAGTAATTGGGCTAAAAGTAATGCACCACACAATTCTAGTTTAGGGATTGAAATGGCCTTTAGAGGGGCAACACGAGATTTGGAGCATACAAGTCTGCAAACCACTCTACTACTCTTTGATCTGGCATAAATGCATACACCGTAAGCCTTTTCACTTGCATCACAAAACGCGTGGATTTCTATGTCATCCTGAGATCAATATCTGGGTATTTGAAGATTGTTTATAATATCTAATTGTGCTTTGTAGTTTGACCACTTATCTTGTTCTTCTTGAGGCACCGGGTCGTCCCAAGAGAGGTTTAACTTCCAAAGTTGTTGCATTACCAACTTGGCAACTGTAATAATGGGCCCTAAGATGCCTAAAGGATCATATATTTGAGCTATTCTTGATAATATACTACGTTTGGTGCTTTCATTATTTTCAAAGTCTCTTACAGAAAATTTGAGAGTGTCTTGCTCTGGATTCCATAATAAACCCAACGTTTTTGTGGTTGTTTGACCATCTAAGTAAACGAAGCTAAGCTTATCCTTGTTGGGTCAGCAATCTAGTAACGTAGGATGATTGAACATCCATTTTCGTAGATTGAATCCTCCTTTTTGAAGAAGAGCTTTAGTTTCTTGTATAATTCTTTGTGCTTCTTGATAATTGGATGAACCAGTTAATAAGTCGTACGTAGAAATCTCGCTTCGTGATGTGAGATCCTAAAGGAAATAGATTCGCTTCGTCATCAGCTAGTTGCTGTAAAACTTTTGTTGCTAAATAAGACGCTGATGCAGTTCCATATGTTAATGTAGTCAATTCAAAAGATAATTTTGTTCTCAGCTTTCTCTCTCCATAAAATTTTTTGAAGATGTGTTTGAGATGGGTCAATAAGGATTTGGCGGTACATTTTTTCGATGTCCGCACTAATGGCATATTTATGCTGCCGAAAGCGTATAATAATCGACAAAATATCTTGCTGCACTACTGGGCCTATCATAAGGGCATCGTTTAACGAGATTCCTGAGGAAGATTTTGCGGATCCATTAAATACAACGCGTTATTTTGTTGTTAAACTAGTATCTTTAATTACAGGATGATGCGGTAAGTAAACCATAGGAAGCGTGAAATTGCTTTTGACACTCAACCTCATAGCCCTAATTCCTCATATTCTCTCATAAATTGAATGTATTCGTTTTTAAATATCTTTTGCTATCAGCTCAGACTTTAACAAAATTTTTAAGGCCAAATTATAAGTTTCACTAATTTGACACGCGATTTCAGACTTTAAAGGGAGCGTAACTATATATCGGCCGGATGAATCGCGACGATGGGATTGATTGAATATTTGCTCAAATTTCCTCTTCCTTACTGTGTGGTTGCAGTATGTGAGCTTCCTCAATCTCCCAGAATTTGCGCAAGTTAATGTCTGTTTGATCGCCCGCATAATGACAGCATGTACTGTAAGTAGCTATTGGTATTTGGCCTGAAACTATCCAACCAAATGCCGTTTTGTGCATAATGGGGTAACGTTGTCCCAATTTAATTTTACCAATTCGTAATAATTTGAAAAATACTTCCGCCCCTAGTAAAATATCAATGGAGTTGGATTTATAAAATTCGGGGTCAGCCAACGGGACGTTTGGAATTGTGAATTCCGGCTCGAACGTACGTTCAGGGATCTTTTGCGTGATTTCTTCCAAAATTACAAAATTTAGTATCCAACATTGGTCATGATATACTATTTTAGCCTCCGCTATGAGATTAGCATTGTTTTGTTGTAAATTTATGCCCCCTATTGTTATGTTTATTGATTTGGGACTGAGCTGTAGCTTCACACAGATTTTTGGTCATAAAACTTGTCTGAGAGCCGGAATCCAACAAGGCCCGACCTTTGTGAAGTATGACATTTGAATCCATTATGCTAATCAATGCTGTAGGTAGTAAAGTTTGTAGCCTAATATTGTATGTGTTACTATTAATCAGATTATTTGGTGAAGCTGTTGTTAAATTTAAACTATTTGGATAAATGGGAAACTATTTGGATCTATATTGTTGTTTTATTCTGTGCATTTTATGTGATTGGGTGAGTGCAAAATTGTGTTATGATTTTGATTACACACTCTGCCTACTTCTACACTCAGAGACCAAATGTCCAGCTTTTAGACAATTTGTGCATAAATTAAGCTCTTTAATTAAGTCAAATCTGCTTTAAGGAGATCTTTTTAATAGTGCAGCACATTTGTAGATATAATGGTCCTCTTTACATATTTTACATAGAGGGTTGGTTATTACTAAGTGGGATGCTGATTTTTTTGTATCATCAAAATTCAATGATTTAAATTTTGTTGTGTCCTCTAATACACTACATTGGTGATTTAAGAAATTGAAGAAAGTTTGAAGAGTGGGTTTGTCTTTAATTGACAATTCCCAAGCCTTCTCTAAATTTTTTCTAGCTTAACACCCAGCAAATAAATTAAAATATCTTCCCCACTGCTGGACAGGGCACCCTAAAGATTCAAGGGCCCTGGAGTGTTGAATAATTTTATCTAGGAAGCTCCTTAACTCTACAGGGGTTTCTTTGACATATGGTAAATTTATTAGTGCCTTTATGTGATTTTGTGTAATTAATCTCTTATTATTAAATCTATTATTAAGTAATTCCAGGGCTATTTTATAGTTTTGAGTGAAAATTTCTAAGTTTCAATAACTTTTGAAGCCACCCCAGTGAATGATCCTTTTAGATAGTGAAATTTCTCAATATCTGACAATAGTGTATTATTGTCTATAATACTTTTGAAAAAGTTAAAAAAATCAGCATATTTTTCTATATCTCCATTAAATGTTTGGAGTTGAATTTTGGGCAGAGAAATGTTAAATTTTACCTGACTTTCTTCAATGATCTTGGTTGCTCTAGACAGAGCTTTGTATAGGTTACTTTCTTCTTGATTTGTGAAATCTTCCATATTATCCAGTAATTTTTCTAATTTTGTTTTTCTTATTTTTAAATTAATTATGAAATTTTCTTCTTCTTTTTCTTTTAGCATAAAGTCATTGAACCTTGCCAGTGTCTCATCAATGGTTTTCTTATGTTTTTTGTAATGATTTTAAGTCTCTAAAAGTTATTGTATAAAAGAAAATGCTAATTTCAAATGTTTGTTGAGTTCTCGGGGTCACCAGTTTGTTGAGGATTAAATACAACAAATTATATATTTATTGCGGATGGTAATGCATGAATGAATGTTATGTATGTAGTGGGCATTAACAACCTTTAAGATATTTTATTTCTCTTGCAATTTTTTAACCTTATGCCTTCTCAATTAATTAATTATTTTTTCCAGATTCTTTAATATTAAAAATTTTTTTAAAGTTATTCGCTTTGGGCTCTGACAATATATTTTCAATGTAGGGTATGTTTATTTAGAAAGTGTATGTAATTAATATCCATTTGTAACAAAGTGTTTGTACTATTTTAACATTAACATAACCCTTTATAAAAGCCTAAATTCTTCATATTAAAAAAAATATCTAAATTGTGAATATATATTGAGATTTAAGGTTAAATGTGCCCATACATTTTGTAGTTTACACCCACAAAAGTTTAAATTTATACGCAATATGCTTGCCTATCCCCTTTGATATAAATACCATGCCTCTATTATACTACCCCACAAAGTTTTTATAGATGCAGTTCGTGTTTTACCTTTTTTTAATATGTCTGAATTAGAGAGCTACCCGCTTATGGTAGAGAGATATGTAATTTATTTTTGTTAATAATTTTATTTTATCACCCTTCTTTTTACCGATATTTAAAAGGATATAGTTCAGCAAAAAGATTTTATAAAAAAAATTTATTTCACTTGTGTTTTTGTTATAGGGTGATGCATTTAATATAGCCAAAATTTAAACATAATTTTTTAAAGTAATTTTATATTAGATTTATGATATGCTCTAAAGAGAAAAATGATTAATGTTAAGAGGCCACAATTGAATTCTATCGCACAGGGTCACCAATATCCCGACCAGCAAAACATATTTGTTAATATGCATAACATAACTGATTTATAATAATTAAACATGCTTAAATAACTATTAAATTACTATATAGTTGTGTAACTCCGGTAAATCTACTACTGCCAACGCCCGTAATTTTGCACCCTCGAATTTGCCCGATAACTAAACAATAAAATTAAATAGATATATCAGTACTTGTGTCATATTTGTATGTATGTCAAAAATACATAGAAAGTTAATTTTATCATATTAGGGATTTCAATAGGGAAGTTCATGAAAGTAACTCAAGTGTGCTGTGCCAATAATTCTTTAAATGGAATCAAAAATAGTCTCACAATAGATAATTATTTGTAGTAACTAATAATGTAACAAATAAAATTTGTAAAAAATATTATTAAAATTTATTTCACAGTTTAACTGTTGTGAATATACAAAGAAAATTTAATTTTTTATAGAATTACAATAATCTGCTTGATCAATGTTAAAAACTCAAATCTCAAAATATCACTTAAATGAAAACTTTTTTGAATAAGCTAGTAGGTACTTAAATTAAAAATCCGATTTAATACAGGTCTCCGACTATACATTTGCGATCGCTTTATAAACTTGTTAAATTTCAGCATTGGAATTTATACTGGTCAATTAATAATTTTTTAAAGATTATAAGACTTAAGTTAATATATTTAGACATTGTTACAAAAATTTTGATAGTCAGCTTTTAATTGTATAAAACAATTTAATATTTCACTTAATTTAGTTTAAATGTAGAAAGCTAAATTGCCTGATGGCACTTATATCAAAAACATATAAAATAAAATAATTTCCTTACTTTTTAATAATAAATACTTATCATCAAATGAATCTTGTTATTTAATTAGCAGCTATTTAAAATTTTATATTTCATTATTGTTTAGATAAAAAAATTGGAATTTATTAATTTAACTTAATAAAATGCATCTAATTACACTGGACAACAAAAAAACAACAAGATTTTTTTAGGGTTTTATAAAGTATTTTTTTGCGATCACGATCCAGGATTTAATTTTTTTTTCTAAGGCCTTCAATTAATTTTAAATCGCGTCCAAAGTTCAGAAAAAAATTCAATATTTTTTTTATTAATTCTACAAAAAATCTATTGGCAAATTCACTGTCCTTATAAAAAACATATCTAAAAAAGGTTATTACATAAATTTTTATTAATTTACTTTCAAGTTATTTAGGATTAAAAAACGGTTATAACAAAAACCACTAATTCTTCAAAAATAAAAAAATAAAAAAAAAATAAATATTAAAAAAAAAATTAAATCTACGTTAATAATGAATGTTTTCATTATCTAAATATATTTTTAAACTTTTGTTACTACATAGGTTTTATGATATAGAAGCCCAAAATACCCCGAAAATTAAAAAATCTCAACTTTGACACCAAATAACTAAAAATCTCAGGCCTTGGCTAAAATTCTGATTTCATATTTGTGATCAGCGACAAAAACTTAACCAAAAACCATGGTTGCCATAAATGTTGATTAGGGTCGTCCAAAATTTATTGTCCAGTGTTTAGCATTATAAATAATATTAATTTAATATTTTGCAAAATTAATTGTCATTTTCTTTACATGTCATTTACATAGAACGCAGTAAAAAATGTTAAATAATTTAAATATTTATATGCTCCCTAAAAATTCGGTTATGGAAGATCACGTTAATAAAATTACATATAACCAAAAGTTTGTAACATTTAGCATAACTAATAAATTTGTTAGATTATAAGTTTAATTAGCTTAATATTTGTAATAAGATCATGGTTTTTGTTTTTAGTTTAGAGTTAATGGAATTTTTTACAATTGCTTTTTAGTGATATAAACCATCCTTAAAAATATTAAATCAATAACCAAATAAGCACAGAATTTTTTTCAAAAAATCTTAAGATGCCAGATTATCAACTAAAGATTACAAGCGAATACATAATCTTTGAATAAATTCAGCTAAATGCACAATACCAGTGATTTGGTACAATTAAATATGAAAAAATGACCTTATAAAAGCATATAGCATTCTTAAAGTTTTTAAGCCTAACCTAGAGCCCTAACATAAATTTTAAATATATAAAAGGCAAAAATAAAAGATTAAAACATTCTATAAGTAAAAAAAGCTCAAAAAAAATTAATTAATTACTCAAACTAAATTGATGGGATATAATTATGTAAAGACCGAATATTATAAATGTTGTCTTCATTATTTTGTATTTAAATTTAATCAAAAAAAATTATCTTGAGTCAAATATCAAAATAATTTTTTTCCCAAAACCTTTCTTTGAAAAATATTATGTTTATTTGGCTCCACTACGTTTCCCAAAAAAGTAGTAAGCTTTCACACATTTTATATCAACATCGCCTGTTGAAATTTTTATTAGGTAAAATATGATTTGTATAGTATCTAAAGTCTAAATCTCTTTCTCTACTTTCGAATGGAGCAGTATACAACAACTTTCCTTAGCTATTGTATGTAGCATTTTCTTGGAACCCATGCCATATAATAATAGACAAATGTTGAGACTACAAATGCCTACCAAATTATTCATATTGCAAATATTTGTTAACTTATAGTATGTTTTTCCATCTTCTACACACTACCTAAAGACATATCTATGGACGCACCTCTTTACTAGGTAAACTAAAATAAAATTCGAAGGCAAAAATTTTTAAAAGCTGGTTAAACTGCAATCAATAAATTTTAAGATTTAAATAAATTTGGGGTTAGTTAATATTTGGATTAATGACAATATAGGACGAAAAATATGACAAATAAAAATCGTGATCAAAACCTTGATACACAATAGCTTAGGTCTAAATAGATCTTAAAAATAACTTGTATTGTCTAACATTACAAATATTTTATTCTCGTTATATTTGTAGATTTTGCAAGCCGAAATTTAAGTAATTTTAGGAAAAACAGCCGTCAGTCGTGTTTGTTTCCGCCGTGTTCATGCTGGATCTATATCCGTCATGCTACAATCCTCTTTCCAAAGGGTATGGCTTTGAACGAATGGTTAAAGCTATGAAAAAATTAAGTCATCGTTTAACTTATGACTGGATTGGGGAGGCGATCGGTGGGGTGTAGTTAAATTGATAAACTTATAGTCAAATATTAATAGTAGATATTAAGCTATGTACGTCCCCATGTATATTTTCCGTTTCCCTGTTTCTTCCTTCTATTTTGTTCCATATTAATATGGCCCTTTTTGACCAAATTGACAGATTTTGGAACATAAATCCTCAAAAAAAAAATTTGAAAATTTTTTTGTTTTAAAATAAAGTATTTTTAAAACAATGTAAATTTTGATTATATCAAGCTCTTACATCAACATATATAGAAAGTATTTAGTATCACAGTCTAATATGACCCACATATTATCAGCTTTTAGCAAAAATATTACCTAAAGTGTGACAATTAATTGTTTTAAAAAATAATTCCTTTCTATATTTTTTGGTTTTTGTCTATTTCTTTATATATTCTAAAATTTTCAATGTGATGGTTCACTTTTATGAAAAAAGGGTAATTGGATGTGAAAAGCCTTAAGATGGCATGGTAATTAACTTTCTACTCTCAATTTAGATTAGCGGAAACAATAAATTAAGTATAACGTACCGGGTAAAATTAGATAAAGCATCAGTCAATTATATATAACTACGGTTTGGCCCATCCTTTTTATCAGATTTTTGCTATAGCTAGAAATTAAATAGCTATTTTGATTTCTTGTAAGACCTCAAAAATGATAAAATATTGCAAAAAATTTTTTTATTTTAAAATTTTTTGTCTTAATTTTAGTCTCACATAAATTAGAATTAAAACCTTTATGCTGTTTTTCACAGATAAATTCAAAAAATACATTAATATATAATATATTACTTAACATTTTTTTTACCTATTTTTAAAAATTTTTTTCAATTTGACGATTAATTTGCAAATTTTTTTCGATAAACTTTTAAAACAAATTTGTTGGAAAAAATTATTTTTACTAATTAACTTTCAGAAAAATAAATAAAAAAACTAAAAGCAACTAATGCATTATGCTTTTTAACAACTATTAAAAAATGAATAGTTTAGCAAAAAATAATTTAGTTGCCTTTAGACATGTTAAGCATATTAAATAACTAATCATTAAAAAAAATTATATAATTTGACAACAAGCTTAAAAGAGAATAGCAAAACTGTATAGGTAGTCATTATGCCGACTAAAAGTTTAAAACACTATTTATTTTTTAAACGACATCTATTAGGTTGTTCAAACTTGATTAAATGTTTAAGTTGCATTAAATATTATGGACCTTTTTAAATTGCCTGCTTAGGCATCTAAACATTTTAAATTACAGATATCTGCTTTTAAAATTTAGTTTCTTCATAATTTATATAATTTTTTTATGTTTTTTTAATATTAACCTAATAATGTTTTCAACGAAATTATACTAAACGGAGGATTGAGATATAAATATTTTCAACACCTATTTCCATATGTGAATAAATCCATATATATAGAATTGGCTTACACACTGGCGATAAGCTTTACCATGTTTTATATAATAATATTGAACCGAGATATTTAAAAAAAATAGTGTTATGAAGCTGTGTGAAATGGAGGAGCGGTATTTTCCATTTATATTATTTAACCAGAGTAGGACCGTTATTCGGATATTAAATACAATATCTCGTTCTCCAGGTTCAAATTTTATGACGCATGTGAAAAATATAATCCCAAAACCGAATAAATACTCAAAAAAATTGATTTTATATATTAGCTAAGTAAGCTTAAACGCAAACAACGTCTCATGATACATTTTAGAGGTATAGGTAAAATTTCATGATTGGACAAAATTTTTCTTTTTAATAATGCCCCACATGCAGAAGCTGCTGAGCGACAGACAGTAGGCACGATACGGAATGTTTAAACGCTTCTCTTGTGTAAAAATCTAAGAGCCAGGGAGCAAATCTCTTTAAAATGTCAATTTTATTCCCTTAGATTGTGTTGTAAATATGGTATACAGCTAAATGATTCAAACAAATTTCTGAAGTTATAGAAAAAAAAATTTAAATTATTTACCAAATAAAATATAAAGTATTATTAAATGGAATGCCATCCGATTATATTTTAAAGAAAGAGTGGGTTGAGGAAACCTGGAAAATTTTGGTAAATTATGTGGGTTGAGGTATGTTGACTTATAGGGCCTTCTTATAATTAATTTTACATTAAACCATGTATTATAACAATCCTTCCTCAGCCATAAAGTGAGAATTTCGATATTTTTACTTGAAAATATTTTTGAAAAATCTAATGCATTTTCATAATTTTTCATTTGCTAACAACCACCTATAATATAACTTTTTAAATTAAACTCCTATAAACAGAAAACTTTTGGTATTACCTAATTAATTATCCATCCCCAAGGCGCCTTTCAAAATCTTTATGCCAAACAAAATGCCATCATAAGTATAAGAAAAATATGTTTTTGCCAACGACCTAGATTTATGTTTCGCTCACTTTGGTGGGCCACTGTGTCTGATTCCAATACCCCTGTCCTTCATAAAATTTTTTCTAAAATTTTAGGAAAGCTTTAAAAAAATTTTCTTTATTTGAATCAGTCATTTTCATATTTTATTTAGTTATTTCAATTTAAATGCCATTTAATATAATTAGGTTCAAAATATGAGATTTTGGACGTTATTTTAAAAAATTTTCTTTAAATTACCAGGTTGCCAGGTTAAAATAGTTTGATAGCCATAAAATTTGTCCGTTTAAATTTTTTTGCTTGAGTGAAATATTTTGGATTTTGCTTTAAATATGTTTTAATTTTATAAACAATTTAAAATAAATTCTCTGATTAACATCTTGTGATCAATCTTTCTATGCATAAGGGAAAAACACCCGAAATACGGCATGGAGTTGTATTATATAGATGAGGATTACATGTTACTATTTGTTTTAGTAAAAATTACTGTTTTTGCTTTTATCGATTTATTGGTAAATTAAATGAATTGATCAAATATTCAAGTACAATTTATAAGAAAATGTAATGAGTGTAAAAACCGATATTATAAAAGTGATATTATGATATGTGATGATTAAATTCAGGGTTTATATATTGGCAAAGTCGTAAAATCAATTTAGTTGGTAAATTGTGAAAAGGTTAGCTAAAATGAACAAGCGATAAAGAGCTAATTAATCAAAAACTTTTACTTTTTTAAATTGATTAGATTTATTACTCTGACAAACTTTTACTTTTTAAATTGACTAGATTTATTATTAAGAGATTACTAAGACACCTTACCCTATACGAAAAGTATAGCGTAAGCTATCTGTTTCAATTATAGAAAATTAGTGTGAATGTGCGCAGTCGATTAAGTCTGTTTATGATTGTTTCTATCGTCGCCATCATCAGGTATTCCCATAGTCTTGAGGTCTAGATTTGTGGTTAACGTTTTGATTGTGCATCGATTAATAACTATCCATACGTGAGCATTGCAAGTTTTGTTTTAAGGTTTGAAATTTTTACATTAACATTAATAATTATCAAGAACTTTCTGATTCTAAACATACAAAGGTGGTTTTTGCTTTGCTTTCAGTTAAAACTTTTAAAATATTTTTATAATTTATGCTTCCAACGTCACCCATGTTTTAAAATATATGCGGCTAATTTTAATTATAATTATTTAATATGCCGACTTAATTCTTCCGACATAGCGGGTATATCACCGTCAAGCGGGAAATAAAAACTTTGGCCATAATGACGTTGGTTTAAATAAGCAACCTATAAAAGGAAAAATATCATACTAGACACTCTGGACTGTCCACCTGCCAACTTCGGACAAATGTCACGGTTCTTTATGCTTGATAATTAAGAAAAATTGAAAAATAAAGTTTTATGTTTAAACTACGTACAATTGGCGTTATTCACATTTTTAATCCGTAAGGAATCTATCTTATTATATATGCATTTGTGCTTCCCTGTCCACTGCTAAAAATTATTTTGACCATATTAGGAATTTTATTAATATTGCAGTATTTGGATTGGGGTAATCTTTCTTATTATCATGCCATTACTTAAATAATTCTTTTGAATTTTTATATTGTACGTGAACCTTTTAAAATTTAAATTGTAAAACTTGGGTTTTAATATTATTTCCAAAAATCTTAGCGTCTGACGCAGCGCTTTAATAGCATGGCGAGCGTCATAGCTGAAAAAAATTGGAAACTTGCCAAACATAATTGGGCGAATTTAATTGAATATGAACAACTATTGTGAAAAATTGTCCATATGGGTTGTATATCTTTATTAATAGTTTATACCATCACGAATATGTTCGAAAATTTCCGAAAAATATAATGGAAACTGAATAGTTATACTAACTGTAAACTTTTGCTAAAACTGACATCCTTTTACAGAGATTGTAAAGTAGTGCCGAAATTTTTGTACTCTAGGATACCTGTGGTAATAACCTTAAGTACCGAGTATTGAGAAAAGTTCTGCTTTATTGTTAGGATCTCTCATTTTCATCAACGCTTCGGTCTTTTGAGGTAAAGGTCTGATACCTTGTGCACTAATCTCATGTTCTATATATTTTTTCCCGAAAGAAATGTGCATTTTTGACCTAATCTCGTCCCCTTTTCCTTGATGCGACCTAATGCGATAGAAAGTCTTGCATTGTGTTCCTGCCTCATCTGGCCAATTATAATTATGTCGTCTAGATAGGCAAAAACATCTTCTAGGACTACAAATATTAGCGACATTGCCCTATGAAATATTTGGGCCGATTCTGGAAGGCCATAGGGTAAACGTAAAATATTAAACTAAACCTATGTATGTATTTATGGTCAAAACATTGACACTTTCTTCCGTTAATGCTAATAATAGATAGGCTTGCGAAAAATAAAGTTTGCTACAAATTTAGCACCTGAAAAAAAAAAAACATGATATTATTTCATCAAAATTTGGTAACGGGTAGTTACTTTTTCTAAAAATTTATTTACTTTTTACCGCGCCAATGCATATTTTTTTTATTTTCGCTGCATGAGTACTAAAAGAGGAGCACAACTATATTATATATTCGACTAATTTAAGTATGTTTTAAAGATGACATTGAAAAATAACGTGAGAAAAGCAACGACTCTATAAACTTAAATATGTTTAAAATAATAAATTTTGTACTAAATATGTTAAAAATAAAAATTAAAAATGTTACCTGTAATGAATAATAATTTTTTAACCGTAATCACCAGTCCAATATCTCCTTAAAAATTCCAACATCTTAATATCAAACACGTTAGTCCTCATATAATTGTTCTGGGTGCGAACACCAAATTGTTTAAGTAAAAATTACTGTTTTTTTGCTTTTTATCGATTTATTGGTAAATTAAATGAATTGATCAAATATTCAAGTACAATTTATAAGAAAATGTAATGAGTGTAAAAACCGATATTATAAAAGTGATATTATGATATGTGATGATTAAATTCAGGGTTTATATATTGGCAAAGTCGTAAAATCAATTTAGTTGGTAAATTGTGAAAAGGTTAGCTAAAATGAACAAGCGATAAAGAGCTAATTAATCAAAAACTTTTACTTTTTTAAATTGATTAGATTTATTACTCTGACAAACTTTTACTTTTTAAATTGACTAGATTTATTATTAAGAGATTACTAAGACACTATTTGAATGGGGTCGAAAGGTAGGCTTGACACCAAATAAGTTAGAAATTATTACATTCGTCAGCCAATAAAAAACATGTTTAATATCTAACGTTACTACTCTTTAAATCACTATAAAAAATATACACACTTTTATATGTTCGTCCTTAAACCTGGATAATTTTATTAAGCAAATCTTTTTAAAAAGCAAACCTCACCCTAATCTTATCCTAAGAATAATTTTATTTTAACCGAACGTTTATCTGACACCCTAAATTATATTAACCCTAATCTATTTCACATTGATGATACTCTTTTGATTTTCGTTATTTTATATATTTTTGTTTTGTGACTATATTGAGTCCACATATAATTTTTTCGTTTGCCATCGAAGGTAGAAATCATACGTCTGTCAAATATTGAAACTGTAAACGTGCTTGTTTTTGCAGCAAAATAGCAACATGTTTTGCAATTTCAATCGCTTAGCCTTCTTTTTCCAAAATAGTTCAGTAAACAACTACATCTTGCTTAGACCCTAAGAGCGAATGATTAAAAATGATTATATTTCAAATGCTTTATATTTAATAACAAAAACATTTACAAGAATTTTTTGCAATTCTATATTAGATAATATTTATATAACAATGACATAATTTAACTGGTGTAGAATAGGTGGTGTTGACAAAAAACATATAACTTACATAATATAATACATTATTCAAAAACAATATTATGAACATATTTGTTTCTATGTTTAAGTCAAAAATTTTAAATAATGTATGTAAAATATCAAAACAATTCCAAAAATTGGTTGCAAAGAAAATGAAGCTGACATTCATTCTTTTTAGTTTAGGCTTGGTGGCAATTCAAGGAAAACGTAATCCATTTTTATGATTATTAAATTTAATATATTTAAATTATACCTCAAAAAATAAGTTCATAAGTTTTTTTTAATGAATTATCACGTACAAAATATTTTAAATGTTTATTAAAAAAATAATTAATTTCACTTGATAAAAAAATAAAAATTGATATATATTTTAATCTAATATCCTAAAAAAATTGACAGCATCGATGATGAAAAAAAAAAGGACGCGAATAAGCAAATGTGAACAAATAGTGTTTTTATAAAAATGGGTTCTATCATATGATTAGGTTTGGTTAATTCAGTATAAATTAAGCAAGTGCTAGGTTGAGTTAAGATAAAAATTAGGTCTAATTTGGCGTTGGAATGTAGGTTTTAGATTAATCCATAAGGAGGTCTACACAATATTTGGTTGTACAGCCGTAAGGCATAATATATTTATTTATATTATTAGGGAAAATAGCTTTTGTTAATGTGTTAACTTTAAAAATTACATTGTACAACAAAAAATAACAACATTAACAATTTTTTTTTGAATTTCGTAGAAAATTTTTCTGCGATAACGGGATTTATTTTTGTTTCAATGCCAAATCGCTTAAATTTGAAATTTCTTTAACTATAATTTTCCAAAAAATCTAGCATATTTAGATTCCTCATAAAAAAACATATAAAAAAGAGGTTATTACCTAAAATTATTAGCAATATTTTCAAATTGGGGATTAACGGCTTTTATGACGAAAATTACTAATTTTATAAAAAAATAAATAAAAATTAGAATGTTTTTGTTATCTAAATATATATTTTGTAAACCAAAAAATTTTCTGATAACCCCAAAATACAGCAAAAATAAAAAATCTTAACTTAGACACTGAATAGCTAAAATTCTGAGGTATTAGCTAAAATTCTAATTTCATATTCGTGATCAGCGCCATAAACTTGACTAAAAACATAGTAGAAATAAAACATTGGGTCGTCCAAATATTGGTGTTATTCATTAGAGATGAGTTGTTTTCTTAAGTTTCCTCTGTTGATCTTATGTAAATAATAGCAATCATTTAATTTTATTTAATTTCAAGTTAGTTTTTCAAAAATTGGTTATAATTTTTAATTTTGCCTTCTTTAATTGGAATGACCGTAATTTAATAAAAATATACAATTATTTAATTTAAAATTTAATTCCAGGATCAATAATTGTTAATTTATATAAATGTAGGATTTCGGCGAAGAGGAAGCGTGTGTAAGAAAAAATTTTTGTTTTTAGCTTTATTTATATTTTTCGCTGTGGCATATGCCATACAAATTTAATCTCTGCGAAAAAGTTTGTATACAATCTTATCAAAATTAATAAAATCAAATTTTGTTTATTTGTATGTTTTAGCGAGCGATACCCCACCTTTATGACGGAGCCTTAATAAGTCCAATAAGTAAGTTTACCATGTCATGTTTAAAATCCTAATTCCAATAAAATGAGATTTGATGCAATATTTAGGCATATCATGGCACCAACCATGCCTAATTCTTTTTAAAGTTAAAATTTGCCCTAAGCTTTTGCTTAAATAAAGTTAGTCCTCTTTAACGATTTATTTTAATACATTTATATTAGGTAACTAAAATGTTTTACAAGAATTATATTGAAGGGTAATTGCTCAACCCATTAATACAAATTATTTATTATAAGAAGCTATAATTCCATTAGATCTTAAACAATTATAAAAAATTTCAGTTTTTTGCATATTTTTTAAATATTGGTGGTATATCCTTTTAAATACATAAGAAATATATAATGAACCTAAATAATTAATCTAATTTTTACTAGTTACGAAATGCAATACTAATCTAACGAGTCTTCAACAAGTAATTTATTATCTTTTCCACACTTTTATCTTTTAAGCACTGATCGTTTGTGGCTCGGGTCGTTTAAATTTATAGCCATACAATAATAAGATATGTGCCTTAAAATCATTAGGGTTTGGAATTATTGCACCAGAAAAAAAAATTTTGCTTTTCTTATATTTGAATCAAAAAAATACAATTAAATATCTTTAAGTACAAAAGTAACCTCACTATAGGCTAACATATCATAATTAAAATGTAAAGATTAATGATTAAAAAATAATTTAAAAATATTTTAATCAAAATATGCCAAAAATAATGTTGTGTGTTGCGCATGGTGCATTTCCTTCGCATATGCCTAAATAAGATGTCCTCTTTTTAGATCAACGCTTATTTCAATTCGCCCATAGCTCATAAATTTACAATAATTATCAAGAAAAAAATTTATTTAATGTCTCATGACTTAAATGTATACTAAAATAAATTATTTTTCTGCAGTAACAATTTTTCAAGAAGCAAATAATTGAGCAAAATATTTGTAACATTTTGTGTGTAAATTATGGTTGACACCACTGAAACTTTTAATTTTAATTTAAATGTTGAAATATTAAAGTTATAATTTAATTGTTTTTTAATAATCTATGTAGAAATTTCACCAATCAAAGTGGTAATTTTCGAAGAAGCCTATTATTTATATTTCATTATTAGCGGAATAAAAACCGAGCCTTCTAACCAATATACATTTATTGGAGAACACTCACAAGTATAAGAAGAATTTTTTGTTAAAAAATGTTTTAGAAAACTAATTCGCATTACTATAAAAAGTATTTGGTCAAAAAAAGATATATCCTACATAACTAAATACAATTTGGATTTAATTTGTAAAAAATTCAAATTTTATTTTTTTCAAACGTTATATATATTTTGTTATCTTTATGAATTTTCCAATTATTATACATCATCTAAAAGCTTTTATTGCTCTCTAACTTAGGCCAGATATATTAATTACACCTAGGGCATGTCAAAACTTCGGAGTGGAAGTAGTCTTTAACTCTGGAGTTCTGAAATTTTAAAATATTTCAATATATGTTTGTTTTCCACCATCATTTTTACTGAATGAAATGATTAAAAAATATGTAAGATGCCACAGCTAATTATTGATAAAAATTACACTAACAGAACTATTAAAAAAAAACTCCAGAGTGTGTCCTTCCAGACTCCGGAGTTTTGACATGCCCTAATTAAACCCTATCTAGTGTTTTATTTATACTTTCTAAATAATTTTTCGACGAACTTAAATTTATATAAATTAGGGCCGCTACTATTTGAAAATTATAATTCCCATAACATTAACCCAACATTTTTTAGAAGTCTGGAAACTTGACCTCAAACCAAATCCTTATACCATATCCCGAATTGTCCGAAAAAACAAAATACTCATTCGTTATAACGAACAAGTTGGAACGTGCCTCGTTTAATTTTTTCTTATCGCCTCTTAATGTTAAAAGTGCAACACATCAATAAATTTTAATTTTTTTTTTATTTCTCATGCAATCAATTTTAAGGTCCAAAAAGCATCTAAAAAATTTATGGCCAAACTAAATGTATTTTTCTTTAAAATTTTTATTAAAATAAAAATGTTGGGAATGTTTTTTTTTTGAATTACATAAAATTAAATGACATCTTGACTTTTTTGTATGACCTTAGCGTTCAAAAATATTTTGCTTGTGTTTATCAGGTCAATGGTTGTCCACTTAACATTAAAAAATATACATTTAAATTTGCTATACAAAAAAAGTGCAAATTAACAGATAGAGCATAAAATATTACACAGATCAACAATAATTCAATAGCACAACCGTGAATTTTTAAAACCTTAAAAGAATATATTCCCATGAAAGCCATATTTTATGTATATATTTTGTTTTTCTTAGTTTCTTCCGGCTTCGGATCCTTATATCCGTATAAATCAAAAAAATGGTTAAAAAAATTTATTTTTTGCCATTTAAAAATCGTAAATTATTTCAACTCAAATAATAATAAATAAAATTTTTTGTATATCTAGCTTTTACATTAGCATTTAGATAACACAAAATATTTTGCGTCCACTTTAAAAACGACACGATATATTATCGGTTTTTGATAAAAGTTTTATTTGAAGTTTAAAAACTGTGAACAATTGTGAATATGAAAAAAAAAATTTTAATTATTTTTGTTTTTAACCCATTTTTTTTTGCAGTTATTAATTTTTAATGTTTATAGATGGTTGATAAGAACGGTAAATGGATTTGAAAATCCCTAAGTTGGCAGGTTTGATCTGCCTAATTAGCTTATAACTCTCACAGCTGTGTTATTATATTATTAAGAGGGCATCATCAATTTAAGGACATCGCATTAGTACGGACAAATTTAAATCGTCAACCAAAAATAGCTCGATTATTTAAATCACAAACTTGATTCTAGACAAATTAAATGTTATCCTTGTTCTAACCTCACTCAAAAACTACGCAAACTTTTATCTAAGCTACCCTAATACCGAGCTATTCTTTTCCTAACTTTAATTTAGTACCCTAACCTTAGATAAGTTTCTCCAGAAACCTAAGCTCCAGTGATTTACCACGAACGTTTGTTTAACCCAAAATAAATTTTGAACTATCCAAATATTTCTGGGCACGTGCAAAGTGAGTTTTTATTTTCGAAAAATTTTCCAAATTTTGAAGAAAAAAAAATTTGTAATAAAACGCAAATTTTTAAAAAGTTGCCAAATTTTGTTTATGCACATTCAAAAATGCTATAAAAAATTTTGAAATAAAATTTTTATTTTCAAAATAAAATTTCAAAAAAAAAAACTCCCTTTGCACGTGCCCTAATGTAAAATAAATTTATATTTGGTACTAATATGGGGCCACCCGAAAACACAAAAATTCTAAACGTCCCTGTGCATTGAATCTGTTACCTATTTTATTTCAAAAACCTTATTGTGTTAAAAATTATGCGAGCACTTTTAGTAGTGTCTTATGAGGTAAACATTAAAAACATATTTAAACAGATAGCGAAGAGCTTGGAATTATTCTTATCTAGATTAATTTTAATGGTGTGTAGATATTAACTAGCTAGGTCTATTGAATAAGGTATATCGGTATAAATTTAAACAATAAAAATTTGAATTATATATTGAATGACAAAAAATTTATCATTGTTAAAAATGGAATTAAATAATGATAAATTAAAATGCATAAAATTTTTTAATAGCTTAAAAAATATTCATTATAAAGGGAATCACTGAAGCTCTAACAATAAAAATTTTAACGTGCCCCAATAGGTAAAATTATAATATATGAATTATTGAAATAATTTAAATCTTTCGAATTGATATTACAATGTGTGATAAAATTTACAGTAGAAAAAAGACATTTATCAAATATAAACGGTCTAACTTTAAAACCTTTCCCCCAAGTTAAATACTAAACCCGTTTATTAATCAAATAACTTAAAATTTTAAAATTTCATTGGCATTTGAATTTAAATTACCTATATATAGTATAAGCATAACGCCTGGACGTAATGAAGCTTCAAATCAGGTTACCGGCTATATTTTGAAAAATAATTCCACACCATTGGAAATTATTTTGCTAATCGATTTATAAATTTATCACTTGCGATTAAGCTAAATGGAATATATGGATAATAATATTGTTTTTTTTCCATGGTCGTTAATTAAAAATTGTATGGTAATATGGAGAAAATATGAATATGAATATTTTTGGGATATGCTTTATGGCATAAATTTTATAGATATATACACATTTAGAGATATATCAAAAACACAAAAATGTTTGAGATGTTAAAATAAAGTGATATAACTACCAATAAATTAAATCTTTGCCAAAGCGTATTGGGTAAACGCCTAACAGCTGTCATATTCACAAAAACAGAAAGGCGATAAAATAGGTTGACCCATAACACTTTAGAGAATAAATATTGACATATTGATGACAAGCGACCTCCCAAATACACTTAATGCTTAGAGGAGAGCAAGAAGACCTGTTTGTCTAGTCTTTTAAATTTGTCCTTCAGTCATTTTTGAGATTCATCTAAAAGTAATGAGTAAAAAAAATTAAACTATGGTCTTTTGAAAATCACTATCGTGGACATAAAATGTTTAAAATAGAGTATTTTATTCACATAAATATGATTTTTAAGGTGTTTAAAAATGTCTCTCAAATTGTGACCAAAACATATTTATTTTATATTTTTTTACCACCCTTATCCTCAGGATTCTTGCAAAATCTACTAGCTATTTTACATCAAGTGATAATAATAATGAATAAAAAAAATAAAGTCTACTTGTAAATTTAAAAAAAAACAATTTAAACATATATCTTTCGGCTTTTCATGAATGATTAGGTAAAAAAATATTTTTTTATAAACAAAAAAAAACATGAATTGAACCACATGCGTATTCA
>CM060245.1:31656131-31730377 GCA_030555515.1 Acutogordius australiensis | reverse complement strand
TTTAGGTTAAAATGCTAAATACTTTAAATTATTTTAATTGAGTTATAATTTGTTTACTTATAAATATATATCTATTTAAAATCTAAGTTACAAGTTAATATAAATATAAATTTAATTCTTTTTATAGGGTTTTAAGGCCGCCAAAATTAATCAATAAAAAATATTTTTCTTTTATATAGGCAGAAAAATACTTTAAGAGGGAAAACAACGCAGAATTTATACATAAGATAAGGTTATCATGCATAATTATCAATTTTCATTTAACATTTTCTGGCAATGAAATTTGTCTTGTTGCAATCATGTTGAAGCCGAAGTTTTAGAATTTAAGGAATATATAAGAAAAAAGAGCAATAGTAATTTTTCAACAAAAATTTTCTATAATCATCTAGCACAAAATTTAGTACCTAATATTATTCTGATTCTTCCGATATTCAACAACTGACTTAAAGATAGAAAGGTACAAACACGAAGATGCAATAAAAATTAAATAAACCTCAGCATCTGTTAAGTATATCTAAGAATTTATTCAAACTTCAACCCAAAAATTTTGTAAGAATAGATAAAAGAAATTTTTAGTAACAAATTTTGTCCTAGACAAATTTTAATTTCTAGACCAGGCAATTCCGCATTTGATTTTTTACTTTTTATTTAAAAATTAAATTTTACCAAAAAAAATTTTTTTAACTTAGTTATAATATGCAAATGGTCAAGAACTTTTTTTATGTATGTGATAATAAAATTGCATATATAATTATTATTTTGCATTTTTAGCACAAAAAAAATCACTTTGTAATAAAATAGTTTTGATTTTTAATCCTTTATTTTTAAGTAAGATTATATCTATAAATAAAATAATAATAGATTAATTATAACTTTTTTAAATTTTTTGTTTAAATTTAATATCGTAGCATGTTTTACTTAATATTGTCGTGTTCGGTTGAACTATTTGTATATTGATTCTACACTCGGCAGCTCCAGAGGAAAGATTAAAGCCTATATCGGGTGTATAAAATCATTTAATAAATAATAAAATAAAACATTTAAATTTTTTTTAAAAGTTTTAATTATTCTTAAATTAAATAAAATCTAAGTAAAATAAATTAAATTGTACACTTTGATCCTATGTTTATTCAGTTTTTATTTAAACCTGAGAGTTATGAGCTGATTACAAAGACCAAACCTGCCAATTTTTATTTTTATACCCTTCATTTCAATCAAAATTTGAAAGTTAACATAGATATTTGACAGGCACGATTATAGACCCCTTTGGGTTAAGGAGAGGGAGCATCGCTCTTTCAAAAGTTTTTTATCCCCCCCCCCTAAAAAAATTTGCCTCCCCAAAATATTTGCCCCCCCCCCCTCCCCCCTCCAAATACGTAAAACTTTTGTTTCTTCCATCTAATATAATTAAATTTCCGCTAAAAATATCTAAAAAATATTATTTAAAAAACATTTACTTTTTTAAGTGTTTTTATTCATCAACACTTCTCATCCGCTAGAGAGATCAAATTAACACAAAAATTGTTTTTGTTGTTATTAGATATATATAAAAATGATAAAACAAAAAGCTTTATCTTTGTGAAAGCAATTACTAAATCTCACCTAATTTTCTAACTTGTCACAATCTTTTGTTAGAATATATAGAAATAAAGAACCTGAACGATGCTACGATGGGGTGAACGTAATGCCTGGGAAAAAGGTTGTTGTTCAAGTATTTTTAAGCAAAATAACTTAACATTATGTCGTATATTCACTGCTTTAATTACTGATTGCATCTTGTTGTAAATTGTGTTGAAGGGAAAGATGTTTTAATATTGTTTAATCCTTTTATAAATTTTTTCAACATGATGCATATGAAGTAAGTGAATGCGGGACCATACCCCGGCTGTCGGCCCATGGTAGTGTGGTCACTACGACGCCATTTTTATAAATAACTACATAAAAATATTAAATACCTATAATCATAAATAAAAAAGTTTTTATATCTTTGGTCACAAAGCCCGTGGGGGTATTTGACCATATTAAAATCATCAATTTATTTGTTTGTATTTATCATTTGTAAAATTATTTTATTTATTAAAAATAATTAATGATCAATTTAAATGCAAAACGATTTATGTTTCTAAAACGTTTTATTATGCGCATTTAACGTTTATGCCCAAGTTTTAGTTAATTTTTACATTAATAATAATATAGTTATTTATAGCCAGTATATATTTCAAATTTGCATACTACAATATGTTTTCATAATAATCAATCTTATTTTACTATTCATTTTCTACAAAGTTATATATAATTCATTTTTATTATTATATATCATATCTTTAACTTTCCTGCGCATTGATATCAAATGATATATTATACTTAAAATTAATTTTCAAATCTCATCCCCAATGTAAAAGTTAGAATCGGGCCTGATATTTATAGAAAAAAAAACAAAAAAGACTCAAAGAAAAAATAAAAAATTGGGAAAACTATTTGTATTACAGCTAAACTGCTAATTTAACCTTAAAATATTATTATCATTTCAATGACACAATTTTGTGTAGTATGGTGAGGTTGATAATAAAAATTTCATATTATATCAAAATAAAAAATAATTAAATGTATTTTTAATAATGTTTTAATTATCTTAAGGGTATTTTAGTAATTATTTGTCAATTTTGCCAAAATGATCGTTGAACGCAAGTAAAACTTTGAATAGAATTATATATGAAGAAGTTTATCGGATATAATTGTATTTCACTAAAAATTTTTTATCTGTCAAGTATATTTATTGAAAGCATTTTTTGGCGATTCAATGAGTAAATATATGTTGCAATATAGATATGCACCCTTTATAATCTGTGTGTGTTTTTCTAACGTCTAAATCTTAATCTTATCAGCCATATTTTTTATCCGTTTAATGTAACACATGTCTCGACAACAAATTTCAAAGGCAAAAAAAAAGTTTTTGAAAACACCCTGGTGGCATTATCACATATAAATAGGTGGCAAGTTTGTCTTTGATTGGCTCATAAATTTTTAAAAGTTGTTGACCTGTTTTTTTTATCAATTGTAAGAGTTATTAATATTTTGAGGTAAATGAACATTGAGAAAAACTATTTTTATACACATACTGCTTTGCTAAATTACAACTTTAAATAAATTTAGATTAAAAACTCATATAGGCTAGTATGTTGTGTCAAATATGTAAGAAGTGGATGTTCCAATATTAAATACTCTACCTGCAGCTCTTTTCAAAAATAAAAAATAAAGTACTCACTTTGAAAAAAAATAAGTTTAATTTGTTTTTCATGTTATAATTACACAGGTCAACAATTTTTTGAGAGTTAAGAGTTAACAACAGAGATTAAACCTGCCATCTTAGGAAGTATTAAATCCGTTTTAATCAAACTTAGTTAGCAATTAACATTGAAAATTTTATGGAAAAAAGGTCAAAAGCCAAAAATGTTTTAAAAACATAAATAAATAAAATTTTAATTTTCATATTCACAATAAAATTGTTAAATCACTCTAAATTATATTTTCATATAAAACCGTTAATATATTATGCCGTATTTGAGTTTGGACGCGAAATATTTTGTTATATAAATGGCGATGTAAAAGCTTGAAAAAATATAAATTACAAGGAATTTTTATGCAAAAAATATTTTTAAATTTTATCTTTTTAGTATTTAGATTTTTCTTGGCTAAATGGCCATATTTCGTTGTAGCCGGATCTAAGGAGCCAAAGACGGAAGAAACTAAGAAAAACAAAAAATACATATTAAATTAGGCCATAAAGGGGACATTCTTTTATGTTATAATAAATTCGCGTCTGACATTGATTGTTGAGCTGTGTTATAATCTATATTTATGTTTATGTATATATATTATCAAGATTTAAATATACCTAAAATAATTGCTCGTTTTAAAAAGTATTGTTAAAACAATCGTTAAATGTAAGAAATCCAATTTATTAACTTCAAAGTTTTTATTATCGTGAAAGCAAATAAAATACCGCCATTATTAAAAAAGTAAGTTACAATTATAACTGAAAAATAAATTAATTTTAAGGGAATATGAGAGCCGCGAATGTCAGTTAGGTCGAAAATGGCTATTCTTTTTCATGAAACTAAGATAATAGACGCAGACTTGAACTTCTAAAGGCGATACTATACAAGATAAGGCCTTTATGGTTGATTGATGTTTTAAGGAATTGATGTCTACGTGTCTTGTTTGAAACAATTTAAAAACACATAAGTATGTTTGATAAATTGTCAAATTAGACAATTAAGATCTCCTCAAAAACACTTAAAAAACGCCAAGTTTAATGTTATAAAAATAATATAATAAAATTTGTTTAAGCAAAATTTCATATTATTATTTTGAATTTTAAGAATCTAAATATAAAGCCCTCCATAACCCATTAATACAAATATATAATAAAGTTTTTTTAATAAAAATTAAAAGTAAACATTAGATTATGCTTAAATCTGAACATTGTAATAAAATGCTAATTATTTGAAGCTTCAATAAAGACATAAAAGCACATTTGAATTTTAATTTTTTTTTAAAAAAAAAAGCATAAAAACGTTTTGATGACAGTATTTTGACATCTAATTTAATAATAATTAAATTGACTGAATTAAATTAGGCTGCGTTTGTATCAACCTTAAATTTCTTGTCAATTTTCCTCTCATTTATGATTGTCTATATGAACAAATTACTTCATCTTTTAAAACATATACATTGGGCGATATTAAGTGATCTACTAAGCGGCAAATTCACTGGCAACCTTTGTGAATAATATGTGAATTTTGCTAAATTCAAACAATTATTGCTGATTAATAAAATAATTTTAAATATAATTTTAATATATTCGATGCTAAAGCTATAAATTTCCCACTTTATTTTGCAAGAAATTAAAAGCATATATATTATGTCCACCTCTTATATTTATTTTGTCGTAATAATATTGAAAAAAAAAATTTTATAATTTACATTTTAACATTCTAATTTTAACAAATCGTTGCTATTAGCCGTTTAAAATATTTCTGAAAAAATATTGTAAGTTAAAATATTCTACAATTTTTAAATTTCATATTTTTTTAAAAAAAAAATAAAAAGTTTGAACGCGTAGTTAAATGTTAAACAATAAGATCTTCCACCTATTAAATCGCGTTTTTTAAATTGCGCTAAGTAAATGCAAAAGGTAATATCATGAGAATAAATGTTTTTATTTTACATAATTAAATAACTTGAATTAAAATATTAAACAGGATTCACCATAGATCGCTGACGGAACAATAGCAAATATCAGGATAGCAATAAAAGAAAGCATAATTTGTTGATAAAATCAAAAGAACAATTTAAAAATTATTTTTAATTAACTTCAGAGCACAATTTAAGAGCCAAAAAATAATAAATGCTACCAAGCGAGCCAATTTTTAAAAGTCAATTGGGGTAAAGCTTAATATTAATATATTTCTAAAGATAACGACCAAATATGGGTTAAGTTGTTTTGGACCTTAATTAACGCCAAGCTACAAACTGTGTTTATTTACTTTTAAAGCTTGATGTTACGATATTTATTTCTTACATTGAATTGATTTCCAATAAATTCTTAAATGTAAGAGAGATCAGCTTACTGCCTTTAAAATTCAAAAACTTTTATTTATTGATGCAATGCCATAAACGTAATATTTTTATTAAAGAGCAAGACCTAATTTAGATATATAATATTCTTCAACGTATTTGCTCTCTGGTTATAATAGTGGGTGAGGAGGCTCGACACGCAGGCATTTACAAACCAAGGTAGCTGTTAATTGAATCAAGTAAATAAGGATGCCGAAACATTATTAATATCTAAGTAGGCAATGAATTGTATTATATTTTTCATAAGCGGACATTATTTTTGCTTTTAAGTGCTGCCATTTCCTTCAAACATTGGTAAAAAATTATTATAGTAAAAATCAAAAATATTTTTTTCATATTCTCAAAACATGATTCATATTATTTAATTTTAAATAAATACATTGACAAAGATTATTCTATATATAGGTCGAGTATAGAGTGTGTTAATAAAATTTTGAGGTTTATAAAACATTATTATTTATTTTTACATTGTTTTACAACCGATGCAAAAGATTAGTACTTATATTTAAACTTAATTAATTACCATCGCTGATGAGACCGAACAAAATTTGGACGAACTTGAGCATCTATCAAGGTAACTATTGTTTTTGGTTATTTGGCCCTGATTAGAAGTATATAAATTTTGCCAAAACGCTGGCATTTCACGTCAAAGTTGAGCTATTTTATAACAAGGTCAATAGATAAAAATTTAGTAATATATATAAAATAACATCGGAAATCCGATTTTTAGTTTTACTTTTTTTACACAGCATGATATCTGCTTTAAACTATATCTTAAAAATTATTTAATAATAATTTTGTATATTAATTTTTTTTATTCTTAGAATGCCAACAAATTTCGGACATTTATTATTTTTAGAAGAATTGTAGGGGCTTTTATTTAAACTTAAAATGCATAATAAATTAAAGTGGGATATTTTTATTGTAAAAAAACTCTTTATTAAACCTCAAGGATAATTCTTTTTAAAAGATCTGAGAACTTCGTTTTGTACATTTTTTGTGGGTTCTTTTTGTGCTTTTTTTTAGTCCAGGAACTATCACCCTTTAATATTATTTATTATATGCCTTCATCCTATATTTAATACGTAAACTATTAATATTGTTACGCATATTGCTGTGTTTAAAACATTTGTTTCATGCGCCATTTTGCTTTTAGAACAATGACACCCATTCATTTAAAAATGTACATTTTATTCTGACGATTAAATTATTTCTAACATAGAGTGGCAACTTAAATAGTTAACAATGTATTTAAAAGACGCTTAATTTAATAATTATTAATACAAACACTTTTAACTCTATCCAAAAATAAAAAGTAAAAATATTTCAGTAAGTCACCGCATTTCTTTACCAATAAAAAAACAATTTCTGTTTCATGAACCCATCTGATCTATAGAATTATTTTTTTTTAAAACTTTAAAAATAAAATAAAAACAAAATTTTATAATTTTTTGAATCTTGAAAAATGCTTATTAAAATAAATATTCCATAGATTTTTCATGTGCCAAATTATTTTTTTTTTGAGCTCAAAGCCTTTTAGAATTGGCTACCCTAAATTTTCTTAATTTAACTACCGGTTTTTATAGATACATACATTATATATGTTTTGCGATCCATTATAATTTAAATTATTTCTTCCAATCAAACAGGAGTAGTCCTATAGGTAGTGTGTGCCCCCATACCCCCCCCCCCGCCCCCCACCCAAGAATTTATGGAAATATAAAAAATTGTGAAAATTTGATATTACAATGCAAATTCAGATTTAACAAAGGTTAAATACTCCTAAAATAAATTGTACCATTAATAAAATTAGCATTATCATGAGCAGGACATACCGGGCAGTTTAAGAGATTTCACTTATTCAATTGTTAAATTTGCAATTTTATGTTTATAATTGGGTGACAGTGATATGAAAGGTAAAAAAAACATTTTGCACCTCCTTCAAATATAAATTGTAGATAAATATATTTAAAATATTTTTAAAGGAATATTTTTATGATACTAGCAAAAAAGTTTTAAAACGTGCGTGTCGTTTATACTGAATTGCAACCTGAGCTTTATCTACTCCTAATTTCGTAATTGTGAAAAAGTTTAAAAAAAAATTAAGTCAAAATAGATGCAAATTAATGTACTTTAGCCTTTTTAGGATATGTCAAAAATTGAAAAAAAATTTATTAAAATTATTTAAAACCTTTTTTTTACACTAGCCATCTTAATGTGAATCAATTATGTTCAATTTTCTTCAAAATCTATTTTTCATTGGCCCTTAGCTATAACACAATATTTGTGCTTTATTTGTTTTTGGTTATTTTATTATATAATCTTGGCATCTCTATAAATTATAAATGTATTTGCTTTTTCCTGCATGCCATTATTTAAAATATTAAACTTAATTAAAAATGAATCTAGGCTTTTTATAAATTAGAATTTGCCTCTATGTCTATTAGCGCTTTCAAATATTTTAATAAAATGCAGGGAGCATAATGTTAAAAATCAAAAAATTAATACTTTTTTTTTTTATAAATTTAAAAAGTTAATACTTTTGAGTTCGGGCTGTATTTAAGCAAATTTTCAAGAATTTAAAAATTTTTAGTTATCAAACTGAATGTTCTTTAAAAATTTGCAAAATATTAAATAAATTCTTTAAATTAATAAACACATGCAAGATGGGCCTAATTGTTCTATTAAAATAAAAAAAGTTAAGTCTCTAGCTAAATTTTTTGACTCATTTCCCAAGTTCCAAAAAATGTGAAAACTCACCTTACGATTTTTTTTTACCCCTCTCTCCATCAACAATCACTTCCGGTCAAAAAAAATTTCAATTTATGGGATACCCTTAGATACTACCTCCATGGAATATTTCAGCTAAAATGCTAAGGGGCACCTGTCCCGGACTTGTTGGAATAAGGTGAAATTGACCAGTATTAAAACCAACTGATAAAATCTATTTAATCAAATCAATTTAAAACAACCTTAGAAAATAAAAAGCAGTTAGTGAAAGCTCATTACGTGGAAAAAAAAGTCAAGTGAGTTTTTTTAAAAAGTTACGAGATTTTTTTAAAAGGTAGCTTTTTTAATTATGCCTCTTTTCCTAAAGCAGGAGGTTTTATTTACCATGCCCACGAGTTTGTAAGCACTTAAAGGAAAAAACTCAAAATGTTGTTATAAAAGCCCATTTTTTTTTACAAGCACTTCAAATAAGAGAATATGCTCATAATGGCCTTACATATTTCGTTTCATAGCTTCTTCCGCTTTTAGTTTTTTTGAGTCAATGTCGTATAAAAAGGTCTTATGTGCCATTAACAAATTTTGCAAGCTCAAAACCCTAAAAAAGAAAAAAATTAAGAAAATTTTTATATCAAAGTTTTTTTTAAATTGTTTTCTATCTTAATTAGATTAAATATAAATAGTAAGGGTATTAAGCTCTTATAACCATTTTTAATGTATTAAGCACTACAATCTTATTCCAATTTATAATCGGCTCTCAATATAATTATTTTATTAAGCAGAAAATTATAAAATAATTAATTTACAGTTCTTTTGTTTCTTCTATTTTTTTTGGCATTTTTATAAATTCTAAATGTTAATAGCTATTACTAAATTAGATTTAAAATACCGGATTTAAAAATCCCTAAGAAGGCAGGTTTGATCTTTGTAGTTAGGTCATAATTTCACATTTAAACCATAAAAGATTTAAATCATATATCAATTTGCATCCATTGGGAAATTTTTTGTTTTTGTTATTCAATCGGAATGATCGTGCCCATTTAAATATCTATTATTTCTATTTCATTTGTAATTTATAATAATATAAGTGTTAATTAAAACCTACGGCCGAAATTTAGTGTCTTAATTGTTTTCGTAAAATATAAAAGAATGGGCTATATTAAAATTTTAACGCCAGCAGTATTAATGGTTAATTTATAACGCCAAAAGCGTGAGTCCGTTAGTAAATAAAGTAGAGGCAATTTTGAAAATGCGTAGTCCTGAATCTAAGAAGGAATATCAATTTTTCTGGGTTCGGTTGGCTAAAGGAAATTTATTCATGCACATGCTGTAACTAGTGGACTGTTTAAAATGATTATGGTCTTATTTTTGATTGGGATTTGAAGGGACAATGTTAAAATCCTCGAGGATAAACTACATCTGCGCTTATTTTGACTTACATGACCCTGAAAGAACAATAGCGCTGGCAGTATTCTCACTTGTAATAAAGCAGGGTCATGATTGTATAAATCTACCAAGGCTGCATCAAGAGGAATTTGACAATATCAACCGTGTTGAATATATTGACCCCACGTACATTCAGGTTAAAATGTCAGGGAAATAGTTATTACAACCTTCACGAATCGAGCGTCTCATCAAAACTACCTAGTCGCAATTGCCACCGATGAAGTCTTTAAGATAACAACGTTTTACCATTTTTCTTTTGAAAAGCTGCAACAACGGTTCGTCAGTATAAAAACGTCTACAAATTAGAAATATCCTAGAAGATTCTTTTGCGATCCCGTAACATACAGTTGGGCTTAGTTTGCGAGATATAAAACCGGTCGTTTTCTAAATGCCTTTGTAAGTTCACTCCTCCTGTACCATTTAAAGCGTCTTTTAGAGGTTTGCGACCTAATTTAGGTACCTTAGTATTAAATTTTAATCAATGAACTCGAATTAAAATGAGTTCAAGCTGGGACAAAAAGAAGTATTTCCTGACGCTTTGCGCGATACAGTTTGCAAGGAGTTACATGGAGGCCAAGATTGTTTAAAAATTAAAAGTCTGCTGAAGCTTTGCGGGATATAAATTTTCAACATTTTTACCCAAGGCATCAAGGATTATTGTTTGGCTAAAGGTTTTGTGTGTTGGCCTGGAATAGAATCAAAGCTTTTCATATAGCTTCTAAAGTTTGCTCGAGATTGGCTCGAATATGCCTACACATCCTATTGGCCACAGGGTAATTATGGGAACACATTTCAGGATTTCTTTGAGCTAGACAGGCTGTAATTTTATTATGATTGTAAAAGCGTTTTCTAGTTAGAATAAATACAGCAAGGTATAAGGTCTTGATGCGCGATTGCGGTTTAAAAAAAATGTTTGGATTATTTTGGGTCCCTAATAATTGTGTCCGGCCTTTAATTCAAGCGAATTTACTGGGTTTATGAGAGACATTGTATTGAGCTTCGACTGACACCTCTTTATCCTAATTCAAATGGGTTGGCGTAGAGATCAGTTGGAATAGTAAAACTGGCTCAAGTTGGCTAATATCGAAAAAGACGCAACATGACTTTACAAACTATACCACAGTATGAGCAAAAAATGACTTCTGCTCTGGCGGAAAACTTCTTAGGTAGGTCACCTGGGTTACCACTGGCTAATTTATTGACTAAATGGTATGCCCGGGAGCTCACCTAAGTTTTAAACCGGTCAACTCGTATGGATTTGATCTTTTGGTTCTGGCCCACATTGGTTGGAAGCTGTAATTGAACTCATGAGTTGTTTGGTTCAAGTCCTTGGAATAATAGTGTTGTAGACACGTGGGACGTAACCGGGTGGAATAAATGATGTAATTTTCTCCGGTAAAAAAATTACATTTAATAATTATAATTTATTGACCATATATAATTATATATGGTCATTTCCACCTAAATTCAGGTCCCGGTTACCCCTTTAAATTTGGCTGAAATTTTGCATAGAGTCAGTATCAAAAGAATTCTCATTATCTGAAAAAAATTTTTGACCGAAAGTGATTTTGACGCAGATAGAGTAAAAGAAAAAAAATTGCAAAGTAAATTTTTACATTTGATGCAAAAAGGTTATAATTCAAGAAGTAAGCTAGAGACATAATTTTTTTTCTTTTAGAAAGGAAAATAAGGGTTTTTGCATGTTTTTATTATTTTAAAGAAATTAATTAATTATAAAGTTTTGCAATTTTTAAAGAACATTCAGATTGATATGTTTTAAGAAATGGATTTTTAAACTTTTTAAAAATTGCTGAGATACCGTCCTTGGTATTAATTATTATGTGAACTTACAAGTATAATAAACTAAAATGACTTTTTAAAAAATTCAAAAATATAATTTTTTTGATGACAAAAAATTTGCTCTCTGCACGATATTAAATTTTTTGAATATAAGAAGTTAGACATACGGGCATTTTGTTAGGCTATAAGTATTTATGTGAGTCATACTATTGTTAATTTTGGAAAGGAAAGAAAATTTCAGATAAAAAAATTCGTATCAGTTTTATATTTCCATCTTCAAAGTCAACTAATTTTTATATTATTAATTGCATTTTATACACAAAACGCTTTTTTTTATAATATAAATTTTCCCTATTTTGACCTATTCATGGCAACAATGTTTGCCAACATTTATAATTAAGGTGTAAAATCAAATTTAAAGTATGCTTACATTTAATAATAATTAATAGTCCTTTTTAGTTTGATGAACAATATATTGTAAATATTTAACCTCGGCAAGATTCAAAAAAATTTGTTAAACTTATTTGTATAAATAAAATAGGAGGTTTTAAAGAAAAAATAATAAGGTTAAAAATTTATAAAATTTTATTCTTTTCTATTATTTCTTAGAGATTAAATAAAACTGCAAATTATCTAATAAAAAAAAGTAAATTTATTATTGCCTATTTAGAATAAGATTTAACAGATGTTGCATAAACAAACTTAAAATAAAGGTAAAAATTTAAATATTAATAATACACAGTATGGTTTTATAATATTAATATTGCATAAAACAAGCCAGTTTAAGGGTTAAACAAAATATCCCGGTTAGACTTAACTACAATAATGAATTTAAAACATAATTCGACCCATTAATAAACATATAGAAAAATTTTTTAATGCTTTTAAATTGGTATTTAGATCTAGGCACACAATGTATATTTAATGTATACTAACCAACCTTAAAAGAGTATATAAATTCTAGTTCCGTTACATCTTACTGTCTCATTATAGAGACACCTAAGACCTAATTTAAAAAGAGAAAATATAACTATTATTTGAATCTATAGGCTTATGAACTTGGGTATTGGCCCAATGTATTTTAATACTAAATATGTTCCTTACGAACTTTTACACAAGAATTTAGTTGTAATTGTAATAATGTAATATTTTTACATTTTTGTAATATTTCTATCTTCCCAATAGATATTTTATTAATAATGTATATACTATCTTTAGCGCTTCTACAGGCAGGCAAATAATAATTAATTCATAGGGTTGTAGGTATTTTTAGTAAATTATGCATATATAATAAAAAATAAGCCTGCACAGACAAATACATTCTGTGTTAGTTTTAAAACACTTGAAAATTTGCTGTGTGGCAAATTTTGGTTTTTTATATTAAAAGCTCATTCTATGAAAATAGCTAGGGTTACTTTATGTTACTGAGCAATATTTTATTATAAAATGCTTTATATTAAATGGCTTTTAACCAGAAAGTCAATGAAAATAGGCGTTCTTTTTAAATTTAATATTTCATTGTAAATTTAATAATAGTAATAATCAAATTAATTAAACTATTATGGTCTAACATAGTTTCTATGTCTACCTTTTAATTTTTATTATATTTGACACATTGTATTCTAATATTGCAAAGAGCATAAATATGTCCAAGGGCAAAATTAATATTTTTTAATTTTTTCTAAAGAGTTATTCCGGTTTACTTTTAAATCACATATATATTAACATTATTAAGGGCCAGATTTTATTAAATTTTAGAAAATTTAAAGATACGTTTTTTGAGATATTTGTCTCTAAATTGTCTTTAACTTACTGATAATTATAAATTTTTTTTTATTTTATTAGCGTGTAAGATAACCTTTTTTAAAAAAAAAATATGGCTCTAACTAAAATACTGTTAAAGAGACATGCGCGTAAAGTTGCCTCAAATTTTTTTTTACAAAAAAATGAAAAATATATATGCTCATATCCAATCATGTATTACTTCCGGCCAAAAAATTTGGGTAGGGGATTATTCTTAATTTAAAAATGTGAAAAAGCTATTTAACCTGAATTAATTGGGGCCAAATTAAAATTTGCAAAATCAAAAGCAGAAATAGCTTCTAAACAATTAGGCATAGATCTGTGGTTTAAACCGCCTATATTTATTTTTTTTGAGCTATCGATTATTTGATTTATTTTAGCATCTAGGCTATCAATGTACCAATTTTACTAAAACTAAGATTTGAAGAAAAAAGGTTGGTCGATTTGAGGTGTAATTGACCATATATATCTCATATGGGTAAAACCTATAGTCCCGCTAAAAGAGGCAAAAGTGCCAAAGCCACAACGGGTATGGTGGCCCTAGAAATAAGGCACAACGGGTGTTTTTTTTAGCAAAATTGAGCATACAACAATTAACATATAAAGAAACACAAACACCAGTGCAGTTTTTTCTCTAATATATATTTTTCTTAATTTTGATTTGATTCATTCATCTGCTTTTCTTTGAAAAAATTGTTGTGTATGCTGTCTATGATCCTAGTATATTTTACACTAGCTATTTACTTTTCCAAAATTTGGTAACTTAATAGGTAAAGTTTCTGTTTTTTTTTCTTAATTTAATTAAAAACTATGGGGTAATCCAAAAACAAATTAAATTTAACCTTATTTTTGTTATAAAGTTTTGACAACTGTAAAAACCCATAAAATGACACAAATTACGTTTTTACTCCACAAATAGCAAATTTTAAAATTCGCAACCAGTCCCAATATTGTAAGACAAAGGTATCAATATTAATATGCTCTCGACCCAAACATAAGTCGGTGTTATTTAGTTTACTTCATCTTTGTACATAAAAATAATATGCAATTTATACTTTTATTAAAATTGTTATTTTACAGTAAGAATAAATTTAAGGAACTGGAATAGGTGGTGGTGGTCTTCTAATCTCCAGCCATTTAAAATACATAACTTTATTAATGGCTTTCATCTAAAAAATCATATATAAGAAAAAGCAAATTAAAAACATGTTGTGTATTTTAGAATTAATTCAATTTTTTTATTAATTACACAGGTTGAAGTTTACTAAAATAGAAATAAATACTTCCCCATGATATCTTTATCATATATCTATTTTCCATTTGTAGCCTCGTTAGATCCGTCCATATTAAATAACTTCTTGCCCATAATACAGATTTTAGGAGTTATAAAATACCCTAAAAAGGCTTTAAGAATCTTTTTTTATATAGAATCCTGTAATTTTTTTTCAAATATTATGAAAAAAAAATTTTTAAAAGTATATCAAGCTCTTACATAAAACAGCTCAACAATTTTTTGAGTTATGAGCTAACCATAGAGATCAAACCTGCCAATTTATGAATTTCAAATCCGTTCAAAGTTTATAATTAAACGATTAGCTAGTTATAAACATTGAAAATTTTAGAAACAATGTCCAAATAAAAATGTAAAAACAAAAACAAATTAAAATTTTTTGCATACAGATAAACTGTTTAATTTTAACTTTTAAAACTTTTATTATAAACCGAAAATTTATAGTTTATTTAATATTTAAGTTTGGACACGAAATTTTTTGTATTATCTAAATGATGTAGGAGCTTGATATACTAATACACTTTATTAATTAATTGATACGATAAATATAAGTTACAAGGGATTATTGCATAAAAAAAGATTCTCAAATTTTTTCCTTCTAGGGTATTCTTGATCTATCAATTTGGTCAAATAAGGCCTTATTTTCAATATGAACGGATGTAAATTATATATATGAGGTAAGAGCAATCTTGTGGATATATTTTTTTATGTTTTAATAAAGTTCAGGGATGTGTCATTAAGTATGGATTGTACAATATATTTGGCAACACGAACTAAATACGTAATAATTGTTCCTTTTAAGAAAGTTTGACTTCAGTTTAAGTATTTTATACATTAAATACGTTTTTCCCCAATATTTAGTTGTTTTTGTTTTTTTATTGACATTTTCTCTACTATTTTTTATGTTTAAAGCTCACTTACTAAGTTTGCTTAAAAAACGCTGCACAGATTTGAATCTCTAAGATAAAAAATTTGATCTCTACAGTTGGCTCATAATTATCCAAAACTTCAACTTTCTATACGCCCTAAAGAGACCCTTTTGACCCATCTTTAAATAATACAACGATTGCAAATCAGCATCTTATATAACACTGGCTCATATGTCTCAACCGCGGGCCATCTCTTCTAAAGATCATAAATCAATCCCTACCTGCCCTCAAGCTCAATCTTTATAACAACTTCTAACGAATGGGGCAATAAACAACAACAACATGAAGGAAGCCGCATTGCTAATTTTCAATCCTCAAGAATCACATAAATTTACTTATACAAAATTAAAGATTTTGTAGTTATTGAACCAATACATTATGTTCTCTATTTTTTTTTTTCATTCATCCATTACATATAAGTTTTTATATTAAAAAATTTAAAAGGTAACAAATTTCATAAAAAATTATTTCTAGGGATTTTGATTTAAAATAAGGCTTATTGATTCTTTTTTATATTAATCAAAAAATTACCTTATTTGAAAATTATAGCATTTTCAGTTTAAAGTTGACATTTGGATAATAATGTTTCGCGTTTATAAATGGCATGTTTATACCAGTATATATAATCTAAGTTAAACAGTTTTTTTATGCAGCAAAGTGGGGTATAAATAGACCCCACCATATACTTTAAACAAAAACTTAGGATATTTATAACTAATTAAATTTTTTTTTATAATTATTTAAACTTGCAATAAAATTGGGTCTAGCTCTAAGAACAAATCAGTGATAAGTTCTATCGAGAATTGTATAAATGGTCAATTTTGATATTAAAAGAACTAAAAAGTGAAACCCTTATTTGATAGATAGTCTTTCAATTAATTTACAAATAACATCTAAAATGCTTACATAAGTATAATTTAATTTTTTTTTCTGTATAAAATATGCAATTTTAATGTACACTGTTTATTTTATTTTTAATATTTTTCTATTCCACTTAAAAAAACAATTTAGTCAGAAAGTTGATACATTGAATTTTTATTTATGTTTATATAAGAATTTAGAAAACAAAATTCAAAATAAATTTTTAGCCGTGTTACATAAAATATTTTATATTAAACAATAAATTAACATAGTTTGTAATGAAAAAGCAATTGTTTTTAGAATAAAAATTTAGCTATTAATAATATTTAAATATACGTATAATTTATAATTCACAAACTGATTTAGACTGGTCAATTAACAAATATTTTAGAGCTATTTTGAGACCAAATTTGCAATTAAAAATTATAAATGTTCAAGCAATTTTATTGATCCAACTTTGGCTAAAATCAATTATAATTTATTTATTAAAAAAAAAGACAAAAAAACAAAAATATATTAAATAAAATATTTTAATAATAAAATTAAATAAATTGCTATACTTAAACTTCAAATAATAATTTTATTTGTAATAATATATCTCTATTTAGGTTGGGGGTGCCAATTATTTTGCATAACCGAAATGTCAATGTAAAAGCTTGATCTTAAATTTTATTTCTCATCGTTTGTTGTAATATAAACTATTAATTAAAAAATGGCATCAATATAAAAAATTAATCAATTTTTTTAGGGTAATTAACGAGTTCGGCCATTTTTTGATAAAAAAACTCTTATGTCAAAGGCGGAAAATAAACTTGTCACTGAATATAGCAATATTTTGCCCACAGAGTATATTAACCTCAACGTCACAGGCCTACGCTAACCTTTAAACGTTTAGACAACGTAAATTTATTTTCGCCTGCGGAATATACGGTCCTTATCAAATAAAATCTAATCCTGTCGGCAGCTTTGCACAATTTAAGCAACTAAAAACTTAATTTATTAAATATTTTATAAGTTAGAATTGAATTAAGCTAAAAAATTAAACTTTTGTTATAACTGATAATTCTTAAAATATTTCCATAATCACGTGGGTGAATATTTAGAGACGCGTTGAACTACTCTAATTTTTTGGCTAAATCCAAAAGAGACGCACGAAAGCTCCTAATTTTTTCAAAAGAAAGTCTAATTAATTACTACATTTCGAATCTAAAATTATAATGATATTCAGCCTAATGTCATCAAGTCAAATTTCTTAAAAATGATTTGATCCTTAATCTATTTACAAAAAATATAAAGGCTGGTAGAGTCAAAAATTAGTTATAAAGAATATCCCAAGTCGGTTTTGTTAACTGAACAAAAATTGCAGGCAACTAATAATCATCCTCTCGCAACCACAATTCTCAGTTTATAAATTAAAGCCTTGGTAGGTAGGTTATTAGAATTAGCTTTTAACATTATTCTTGTATTCTTATATCCTAGGCTTAAAATAACTTTGAGTTGGGTTTCAAAAAACAGTAATAGGACACACTATTCGAACTAGAAGGATCCTAGCATAGTTCAAAATAGGTATTTAACTAATTATAATTGCAAACCATAAGGATATATATATATATTTTCAAACCCCCACTCACCCCAAATTAAGATAAGAGAAAAGGCTCAAAAAGGGTTTTTTTTAAGGTTAGAATTTTTTTCACAAAACCCTACAAACTCCCCGGCATGTCAAATAATCCCTTTTACAAATGCCTCTTTTCTAAAAAAAACTCCTAGGAGCGAGCTTTAAAAAAAATAACCCATACATTAGTATAAAAAAGAAAAATATTATTTGAAATTATTATAAAGAAAACAAAATATGGGCCTTTTGGGGCGCTTCTTAAGTTTTTTTGCCCCTTTTTTAGTGAGTTTTTTAATTATTTTGGCCCTTTATTTGTAACTGTCTTATACTAGGTTTTGGGGGGAAAATGAGCCAAAGTTTTTTGGCTCATTGTCTTCCCAGCAGTGAGAGAGAGAAGTTAGTGTTACTAATTGGAAATAAACATTAGAATTAGTACTGAAATTAGCATAGCTACTACTAGAATGTATGCCTCAAAAAACATGCTTTAAATTAATCATTAATTTTGGAAAATAATTAAAAATGGGGGTTTTAAAACATATTTTAATAATGCGCCTTTTAGTTTTAGTGTTAAGGTTCTAGCTACTAGATTCATATCTAAAAAAATCTACGCGCTTTCAAATATGCAGTTAATGCTACACATGCGTTAGAAATTTGGTTTGCATGCATTTGGGATATCATACATATAATAAACATCATTCTCTCCCTTAACCTAAATTTTAAAGTCAATTTAATTTATTAAATTCTCACTCTAAGCTCCTTATAAATCAATCAACATCGATATTTGATTTAATTACATAAAAATTGTTGCGCAATTTACCCGTTTTGCGGGCTGCTTCTAGCTTATAAAATGCTTGATATCCACACAATTAAGTTTTTTTAACATCAAAGAGCCAAATGTACAACACTTACTAAGGTTGTTATTTAATTATTAACGTGATAACTAGCCGGGCTTTTATTTAAAAATAGGAATTATGGACTGATAAAATTATTATCGCTTGTTAAAGGGTATAACTTTAATACAAAAAAAAATATATATTGAATTTAATTAAAAATTGCAATTTCAGTTATTCAATTAGGCGTCTTTATAAATTCACCCGCGCGATTATGTAGGCCCATTTAAATTAGCACATTTACGATAATTCTAAACGTTAATATTAACTTGTATATAACTGAATAAGGAAAAATTTGCTTTTTTAAACTTTTGTCGATCTGTGCTATTAATTGCCTTAACCTGTGATATTTACCAGTTCAAATGTCTATTTTTCGAAAAATAAGTATTATATTTGACAAAGCGTTTACTCCAAAAGTGACTTTATTCATAGAGCGCTCGTTATTTATTTCGTAGGTGTAATTTTGGAAATTCCAAAATGCAGGTTTAGGAGAGAAAAAATTGATAGGCAAGTCGACATTACCAGTATTTGGGTCATAAGCTGAACCTGTGTAGGCTCCTTCCTTACCTCGGTCCAAATTGACAAATTTTCCGCCGTAATTTACAGCTAATATATTATTTATTAATAGAATATATAGATATTTTGATTGGCCAGAATCTTAAAAGTTGTAAAATAAGGTAAATGAACAACATTCCTCTTTTTTATTTGTATAAAATTCAAATATTATATTCATATAATGTTGCCAAAGTGCTCTTAAGCTGCAAATAATTTTAATTGTATTTTATTTTAGCAAATATTTCCTTAATTTGTATAGAGTTTTGACTATCTCACATTTTATTATAGTAAATATATAATACTTTTAATGCATATTAGAATCTCAAATGTTTGATAGTCAATTAATTTTTATGTTTTAACAAGCTGGCGCTTTTATAATTAAAAATTTTAACATGTCTTTTCGATTAAAAAATTTTAATTTTCCAGCTACTATATAGTGTTTATCAACATTTATAACCAAAATAATTTATATTCCCTTAAATAATGTCTTATAGAAAATTGAAGTTATATAACACTGGACAAAAAAAACAACATAAACGATTTTTTGAGGGTTTTGTAGAGAATATTCTTGCGATAACAATCCCGGGTTAGTTTTATTTCTAAGGCCTTCAATTTTTTTTAAACAGCGTCAGAAGTTCAGAAAAAAATTTAAAAATTATTTTTTACTATTAATTCTACAACTAATCTCTTGGCATATTCAGATTCTTTATTAAAAACATATCTAAAAAAGGTTATTAAATAAATTTTTAGCAATTTATTTTCAAGTTTAAAAAACGGAATTTATGATAAAACCACTTATTTTACAAAAATTAAAAAAAAATTAAATATTTAAAAAAATTTAAACTCCTTACGTTTAATGAATGTTTTCGTAATCTAAATATATTTTTAAACTTTTGTTAACACCCATAGGTTTTATGATATAGAAGCCCAAAATACCCCAAAACTTAAAAAATCTCAACATTGACACAGAAATAAATCCGAGGCCTTGGCTAAAATTCTGATTTCATATTCGTGATCAACGGCAAAAACTTGACCAAAGACTATAGTTGCCATAAATGATGCTTAGGGTCGTCCAAATTTTGTTGTCCAGTGTAATATTAAAGTAAGACCGTCAATTTAAACAAGGCTACTGGTACATAAATTTGTTTTTTTAAAAATTAAAATTTGTGTAATTTTTTATAGGAATGTTAAATTAAAACAATTAGGGAGGTGTCTTTAATAAATTGTACTTTTTTTTGTGGATCATAAACAATAGGCTCTTTCAAACAGAATGTTTTATAACGCCTTTTCTATCAAATAAAAAACGGTAAATCTTTATATATTGAAGAAAATTTGTTATTTTATCACCGGAAAATTAAATTTATATAAGGCCTAACTAAATCTCTCTGTAAAAATACAAAAAAATTAAATAAAAAGTGTATTTTCTGTTTTTTACATTTGAGATAGACCAAAAAACTTTGAAAAAATTGATCTATAAGCCTAGAATTAAGCTGTTTTAAAATCTAAAATCAAAAAAATATGTTAACCCTTGAGAGTCCATAATTTTGATATATTAATATTATAAAAAATAAAATGGTTGCAAAAGAACGGATGTTTTATAATTAAATCTTTATTTGATTTTCTATCTATTTTTTTAATTTAAAACAAATTATTTTATAAGATCAAAAAAAAGCGAAATTTTAATTTTTATGGTCACCTCAAAATTTTTATATAACATTTTTATTTAGGTTTTTTAAAGATTAAATAAGATTTTTGGTCTAGTTTAAAACTAATTAATTATCAACCATACAAATAACTACAATTATTAAGTAATAGGGCTTAAATAATTTAAAACTTTAAAAAATTTATACGAGTATTTTACTTCCAGCATTTTCCATGGTGATTGTTTCTATAGATAATATCCCATGACAATTTTCAAACACAAGGAACTTATCGTGCTTAAATCTAAAGTCTGTGCATTATAAATATATAAAAAACTTTAAATTAATTAAAAAATATTTATCTTTTAATTTTTTAAATTATTTGACTCTACTATTATTTTTCTATTTTATTTAATTTGTTTCAAATCTAAATTTTGTATGTAAATATATTCATTAAATATTTTTAAAACCTAATCTTTGTCTGAATGCCATATTCCACAAACTTAGACAAGCAAACTTTAAATTTTACCAGGCAAATTAATTTTATTGACTATTAATCGGTCACTTTTATTTTTAAAAAGATTTATGCAAAATCTTTCTTATATGCTTGAAATTTATTACAAAATCGGATTTTAGAATTTAAGGTGTGTTGAATGGCACATGTATATTAGGTAGGCTGCATTGATATGTCGACCGATTAAATTTAAGTATTGTCATATTAAAAAGCAAAGATATCTATAATATCAAACACTTACCATGGATTTAATCTAGAGTATGGAACTGGGTTATTAAAAAATAGGCCAAAATCATATTTTTTTAAATTTTTAGCCGACCCGAACTTTGAAAGTTGCCAATGTAATTTTATGTAAATTCTATAAAAACATAAACAGTCAACAATAACTAAATATAAAACTATAAAATAAAAATTTAAATAAAGTATGCAAAACAGCCTTATTTCTTTTCAAAAATAAAAATTAGAACTCCTTTATGATTTTACAGGAATTCAACTATATTAATATTTAAAAAATTTAAGCTTTTATTATGAAGGGAAGACATCAAGTCCTCTGTTTAAAATGAATATTAGACACACGATAGCCTAAAATTGATAAATTTCAATGGTGGATATATAAGTTCAAAAAGGCCCTAGGTTATATACACCGTATGCATTTTATATGGGCCCTATTTATATTTAAATGCTACCCCCCTATAAAAACTAATTCCCATTTATATAAATGATTTTGTAAATAAAATTAATAAAAAACTGTTGGGATATCAAGAAATAAGTCATAGAGCAGGAAATAGAAAATTTAGCTATATTTTATTTTTAAAGTTAAATCCTAGCAACCCAAATATATGAGTTGACGCAAGCTCGTGCAGTCTTTAGGTTGACTCTTTGAAAAATTATTTAAAAATGATTTTCAAAAATTTTTTTTTTGTACTTATAACCGATTTTTTTTATAACTCATGTCTATTTTTTTGTGTGTCAAGTGTCAGGGTAACGATTAAGGCACAAAATTTGCTTCTATAACAGGGTCACCATTCAAGAAACGACCAATAAAAGGAATTGGCGATATGCATATAATAATTAGTTGTAGTAAATAAACACATGGATTAATTATATAAATATTGATTTACTATAAATTGGTGTAACGCCGGTATATCTACTACTGCCAACGCCCGTAATTTTGCATGCCCGAATTTGGCCAGCAACTAAACAATAAACAAATCGATGTACATTATTTTCTTAATAAGGGAGTGGAATAATTTGCTCGTTTGATCCCAAAGCCAGCCTATAAATATATTGGGATTGGGATCATCAAACAAACCAGTAATTCGTAAGTAGATCATTGCTAAAATGAGGTATGCTAATGTGGGAAATTAAATTGTCAGCATTGATGTCCGTATTTCAAAAATTCACCGGTGATTGCAAGGCTAGGAGCAGCTGCTAAATCCTTACTGCCTCTTTTTTTTTATCGGTACCCCGGGCTTAGGCGCCTTTCAACGTTAACGGGGCAATGAATATACATTTGAGATAAATATAGTTTGTTTGAAATAGAAATATTTTAAACTATCTATGAGCTCTTGAGTCATAGGTGAAAGTAATTGCGTAATTTGTGATTCCTGGGATTAATTGGATAAAGACTTTGACAAAATAGTTATGTATTGCGTCTTAATTTCGTTGAATGATGGGCATACCCTTAGAAAATGATGAATTGAGTTAACGAAATTGTCATGACAGCAATACGAAAAATCTGACAGGTATAACTGAGCCAGTTTAGCCTTTTTTAGATCCCACAGTTATTTGTTCTCATTTAAAAGATTTATTGCTAATGCAAATATAACATACATAAAAAAATAGTTATCCACTTGAGAAAAAAACTTTGATTTTGTTTAATATTGCCCCAAAAATGTATAAAAAATAAAACCTATAACCTTTTTAAAATTTTTTATTGCTTTGATCATTCATTAGTTTAGTTTTTGTCGTAGCCCGTAATACTAATGGATCTTACTACTAGAAATTGATTGATTGATAGGCTAGGTTCAGCTTTGTCATCATGACTGGCAAGAAATAGTTTTGTCAAAATAAATTAGTTTTTAAATATAGAATATATATTATTATTTTTACTTAATTATTTTAATTAAGAAATTATATAATTAAACTTTTAGTTATACAATTAAAAATTTCTTAAAAAAAATTTTGGCTTACACCTTAAATCATTGCCGATAGGTACGTCGGTAATATTATCGAATATACATTGAATAGCGTTAAACTTGACAGTGAGATACATTCTATTTTAAACATACTAATGCGTAATTCTCTGAAGGCAACAAAAGGAACACTAGTCATTTATTTGTCCCCTCCCCCCTCTCGTTACACGAATTGAAGGTTATTAACTTTCAATGTTCTAAATCGACACAAACTAAATTTGAATTCCCATTAATCGGCCCGAACTAAATTGATCTCTCAATATGCTAATTTGGTATGAACTATTATAGTTAAACATTAAAACTCAAATAACCCACAATTAAATATCACTCTACTCAAACCACCCCAGCAAAAATTCTTAAGAGATATCAACCAAATGTTTCTCAGACATAAAGGATATCACACCTCAATAATGGAATAAAGGCTTTGCATACTGATGGAATAGATGGTGGTCGCGCAATAGATACCGGTTCGTTTTTCCTTTTATAAGGTTGTTCTATAACTCAAGAAAGTGTAAGACCTAGCATCACCCTAAATGGATTACGACAAAAGTTCCGTCTAATCTAGGCACATCGTAAAGGAGCGTAAAAAAATGATAATAAATTTATTTATCTACAACGGATGGTAAACCACCTAAACACAGAAACCGACAAAAGCAGGCCGCACTCAAGGAGAGGTGACTAAAAACGGAACAAGAGATCAGCAAAGTTCAACACCCGTACAACAGCAACCTACATTCTTAACGGTTTAATCAAGTCAATTACGATCGATAGCTACTAAACAAAAAACACCTCTGGTCCATAAGCAACAATCATCTAATCATATAAATCGACACTACGACAGGTACGATGCCCCCTGAAAAAGAAAGGTGTCTTCGTAATACTAATGGATCTTACTACTAGAAATTGATTGAGTGATAGGCTAAGTTTAGCCTTGTCATCATGACTGGCAAGAAATAGTTTTTTTAAAATAAAATTAGTTTCTAAATATAGAATATATATTATTATATTTACAACTATTTTAATAAAGAAATTATAAAGTTAAACTTTTAGTTGAATTATATCCTGGTGGCCTAGCCACCAGGATACAAATTCCCTAAAATTGTCCCGCAATAAACCAATCCAATAATCTATTCTTTTTAATCCTAATAAACTTTATATATAAAATCTTGAGACCCATGTCCTTTTAGAGCCTGTCTCAGACTTAAATAAATCTTGGATTAATGTTTGCTAAAAAACAAAATATTTTCAATTGTGTAAGCTTCAAAAGGTTCAATGTGCAAATCTTCAAGCAAATGTATTAACTTAAAGGATTTTTTTCGAATTTCCCATTAATCCCCTTGGTATCTAAGTCTTAAATTAATCGATGGTTGTTCAGATATATGAAGACTGAGAAATTCAGATTCGTAATATGGAGAACACAGCTAAGGTAAATGTGTTATAGAGGGATAGGGGAAGAGAAAAAAAGGGTCCATACATCTCAACTATTTTTTACTTTTAAATGCTCTATCTTTAATGACTTGCTCAATTAAATTTTATTAAAAAGTATTCCAAGATATCTATAGTCATCAACCCTTGGAATCAACTTTCCCTAAACTCAAAGTTGATGTTTTGATCAAAATTATCTCCACTAAACATTTCTGCACTTTGTTCCGATAACCATTTTCCATTTTAGCCCATTTTCTTGAAAGATTGATTATTTATATTTTTGTAGTTAAGGGGTTTCAGCACGAGGTCATTAGCAAATAGGAGTCCCTTAATCTTTGCCGAAGGCCCCATGTACCAAGGGTGTCATCAAGTCTCATTTTATTAAAAATAACATTTATAAACAATAATAAATTAGAAAGAAGGCCTCCATGGCGAGGCCCTGTTCCCAGGGACAAGAGTCAGAGGTGTTATTTGGCTATAAAAGCACTATAAAATCATACATAAAACTGAAAGATGCGTGCCATATGGCTAATCATAAAGTGTATTTTAGCTAACACAAGATTTATGCGATAACTCATTATTGATAAAATTGAATCAATATAAACCATAGCCTCATAAGTAATAATTATCGAACTTCAAATAATTGAGATTGGAAACTTCAATAAGGTAAATAATCAATATTGAAATAATTTGCACATGGTCCTTTGGGTAAGTGTTAAAAAATTTTTAGGTACTTGAAACTGGTCTACAACCATATACATGCTATATCACTTAGATGAATTTGTTAAATTTTTGCATATATATTGATTTATGTCCTCAATTAAAGACAACTTAAAACGATTATTGTTTAAATTAAAAAATGATATTGCTAATATTTTTATAGCTATTTATATCAAGGAAGCCTTGAGGCCTAAGAATAATTGCCCTTTTAACAAGAACACATATGAAATTATTTTTACCTTTTAAAATTTTATACTTTTCACTAAATGGATCATTATTTAATCAGCTATTAATAAATTTAATTAATGGCACTATTAGATAATGATATTTAATATTAAATAAGATACAATAATCATGATGTATATTTAAAATGATTTAACTTAAATAAAGCTTTTGGCACACCTTGATATATAAAGATTTAATTCAGAGTAATACAAAATAATTTTTCCATCAATATGAAGAAAAAATAATTTATATAACTTAAATCTTAAATGGTTTTTAATTCATATCAAGTAAGGAATTTCTATATTAAAAAATTATTAGAAGTTTACTTTAACTGATTGTGAATATTTAGTTTAGGTTATGGTTTATTTCGTTTTTATTTTTCCAATAGTATTTAAATAATCATTACTCGCGGTCATTTAAACATTCCCCAAAATCTTACATCAATAACTTGATAAAGACGACAGAATTTACAAAAAAAGAAAGGAAATTTTAAGATTTATCGCTGTCCAGTAAAGATCACATGCGAGAGTATTAAAATATAACATACCAAGCTAAGCACACAATAGACGCTGGGACGCTACAATTAATATGACAACCTAGCATGCCTATAGCAACGAATAATAATTAAGATTTTTAATTCCTGGCCACAAAAATTATGCAGCAAGTATTAAAAGCCATAACTGGGGATTAAAATATTCAGAAGGCTGATAATAAAAGGTATCAATTAGTTAAATAGCCCAGAAAATGAAAAAATTACCAAAATTTAATTGATAGGATATCAGTAATATGTAAAGATTAAATAGTTTGAATGTTGACTTCATATTTTTTTTATTTATAATATTGGCAAATAAATTAAAAAAGAAAGAAAATTTTATTTGACTGGATCAAATAAATTTAACATAATTATATATCAAAACACTATTTGTTTCCCAGGACCTCTTTATTACAAAAATACTATGTTTATTTAACTTCTTCTAGACTACATTTCTAAAAAATTTATTAAGCCATCACATATTTTTATATCGGTATCCTCTGTTAAAATTATATATAACATAAAAATTGTTTTCTATTTTATAAACATGTACATTGATATTTAATAACATATTTATCTATTAAATGTAACTATTTCTCGGAATCTATCTATGCCTTATTATTATAGATCAATAAGTTATTTTTACTAAAGATTTCTAACGAATTACTCACTGTGTAAAAATCAACCCTCTATTTTGTTATTGTATGTTTTAATTCTTGTTGTGTGATACCTTTGCAGCATATAAACATATATATTTATGAATTAAATTATAGGTCAAAATATTTCGCCATAGCTTATGTAACTACAGTTAATCAATTTAATGATTATTTAGCTCTACAGTTTTTTCAAATTTAGAATGGACTAGGGAATATAGAGCCGAGATAATGATAATTGCTAGTGAATATGGGGCAATAAACAACAACAACATGCTAGTGAATGATATCAACCTTGAAGTTAAGCCTAGATAGAAGTAAAGTGTTGTTAATCAAGTTAAAAAATTAATAAAAAAAATAATTTTTAATGACCCATCAATAAATCTCATTTAATTGATTAAATCAGGGTTTGAATAAATTTAATAACTATCGATTTAAAATATAAAACTCATTATTTAATTAACTGAGATTATTACATACTATTTAGTAATTTTAATTAATACAAGATATTGAACAAAGATATATATTGGAGCAAGTAAAAGATAAGCTTAATTGTGAAAAACAGACGAATAAGTAATTATAAATATAAATTCAATAACTCTCATATATATAATTAAGGTCAATTCCACCTCAAACAAACTTATTTTCTTCAAGTAGCAATGTCGGCTAAAAATTGGAAAACTGTTAAAGTCCTTGAGTGCTGTTAAAACCCTAAAAATATTTTGACCAGAAGTAATGACCTCTTTATTTGAGGCAGTTTTATAGCATTAAATGTATTGTAGCTAGAGTCATATTTTTTTTCGATGAGTGTAAGGACTATAGACGCAAAAATTATTTAAATAATTTTTTTTAAGTTATCAAAAATAGATAAATACAAATAGCTCAAAAAATTTATTATAAATTATCTGAAAAATTTAAAAAACATGGCCCTTAATAATGTTAATATATATATGATTTGTAAAGTTTATAACAGGCATGACTTTTTTAAAATTTAAAAAAATCCATTATTTGTCCTAATTTTGAGACATAATTTTGCCTTTCGCACTATATTAGTTTCAATTAAATCGTATTCAAAAGGCAGGATAAAGGGTCAACTATGCTAGACCCTAATTTTGTTAGAATTAAAATGTCTATTAGATTTACAATGAAAAAGTGAAAATAACAACCGGAATATGTATAATGTTTGTAAATCTATTTTTTGGCTAACCAGCTAAATTTTTTTAATAATTTAAGTTTATTTTTTAAATAATACATTGATCAAGAACAATAGTTCCAGCTTTTTGTTTTTTGGCGCTTCAACAAAAACCAAAAATTGTTAGAAAGTTTTAGGTGTCATGAAACTAAGACAGATTGCATGTTTATTATATTTGCATGTTATAATATTATTTAGGACCTATATCATTTATAATTTGCCTGATCAAGTATTAAATAAATAGTACATATGTTATGTATAAATCTCAAATGAGATAAAAAAAAATTAAAAAAAGATATCATGCCATTAATTAAATTTGAAATTCGTTATAATATTATAAAAATTTCTTGTGTAAATAAAAAATCGTTAAAAACACATTTATAAAATATAGTAATGTTTTCTAAATAAGTATAGAGCATCTTTATTATAAAACAGTAATAAATGGATTTAGAATTGATTTATAAACTTTAATAAGGTCGGTTATACGTAATCCTTGATCAAAATACCTTATAAAATGTTTGGTGCATTTGGAAAAATTAGTAAAAATCTGAGTGTCTATCTATATTTTATTTATTATTATATGGATCTAATATTTAGTTTCTGAATTTATTATTCAGAAGTTTGAACCCCAAAATTGATTTTCTGTGAATGTATAATATCAAACTGTATCACTGCAAAATATTTGATTTTTAGGTTTGTTTTAAGTTACATGCGGAAAAGAGAACATCTGTTGAATGCCAACATTTTAAATAGGCAAAATATTTTAATTATTTATTATACATAAAGTAGAGGCTGATTCATTTAATAACTAATAAAAAAAAGGAAAAAATAAATTTCCACAAATTTTATACCGGTAAAATATTCTCTAAAATTCTCTTAATTTTTTTTAAAAAACAAATTTAATACATTTTTTAATTGTGCTAACGATAAGTTTTGAGAATTTAAATGTAATTCCTTTTTCCTTTCAAAACTAACAAAAGTATAACCCAATATAATAAAATTGTTATAGCCAAGCATGATTGCCCCTATGACTTCTTATATATAGCTAAATGGCACTTTTATTTTGTCTTATATTTTTTTAATTTTTTTGAAAAGTCATGTCTACTGAGTTCACATATTAATAAAAACTAAGAAATATATTTCAACAATTTTATATTAATACGTTTTTTTTAATTTATGTTAAACTGAATATTCTCTAGAAAATTGCAAATTAATCAATTTTATAAAATAATAAACACATGCAAGATAGCCCATATTGTCTTCTTAAAAATAATTTAAATTGCCTTGACCTATAAGACTTTTTGACTTATAACCTCCCGAAGTTGCATCAAATGTGAAAATTCATTTTGCAATTTTGATTTCTTGCCCCTATTGCCGTCAAAAATCCTTTCCGAACAAAAAGATTTTTATATGAGATACCCCTTAATACTATCTCCATGTAAAATTGCAAAATTTAAAGCGGAAACCTTTAAAAACTTGTTGGATCGAGGTGGAATTGACCATGTAAAGGAGAGAAAATAAAATAAGTAACTAAAAATGCTATAGCAGAAGTAATTTTAAGACACTTCTAATTTTAAAATTAAAGATTAGCATATAAATAAACACTTTATCATTTTTGATTTGAAGTTCGTGACAAGAAGGCCAATGGTAAAGGCTAGGTTATATCTGTAAGTATGGTATGGCTAGAATTAGGCCATGCCTAAACCCTAGGCCTTATAACAGAATGATATTGGTAAAAATATAGTTGAGTATTGGAACTAAGGATCAGATGGTATATAATATATATTACACTCATTTACAATGTCCTATCTAGACGTTCGATATAATTTTTACAAAATTAAGATAAAGAAATAAATTAAAATAATGTAAATTGCTGCTGTTTTTGTTGTTGTTTCTAACCCGTGCGCTTGAAAAATGATTAGGGAGGCTCTGAGGTGTGAGCGAGTTTGGAAGCGGCTAAGATGGGGTTTGTCCATAGATCTAGAGGATTTATGGAGGTCCCACGTGAGGGGCACGATAGCCAAAATTTTGTCAATCGTTTCTTTACAGTCGATGCACATGTGGTCTGTTGAATAGACGCGACTACTGAAGTCTGCTAGTAGATAAAGCCTGATCTTAGCTGAAATAATAGAAATCCTTTTCGCCTTGGGAGAGTTTTTCGGATTATGATATGAGAGGAGGCCAACCATTTAAAAGAATGGGAGGAGGTTTATAAGAATTAATTGTATTGCATACGACCTCGGTATGAATTTGTTTAATGGGAGTAAGTGTTGTTACCATTTGTAACTTCAAACTTTAATAAGTTTGTGAGTTATTGGCTCCACAGCATAAATGCGGTAATAGAGCCGGAAATTGCTGCTGAAATTATATAATGGTTGCTATTATGAGCTATTAATTGTTAAAAAATTTATATTAATCGGTCCAAAAAGTTGTTATAGTTCATCGCAAGATAATAAATTATTTGAGTGAGCCACTAGACGATGCGCTTTAAGAATAAAATTTGGAGCAGAGCAAATGTTTAATAGCGAAAATTAACTTATATTGAGAACATTTACATTTAAAATTTCATTTAACTCTTTACAATATATTTACATATTTTATAAAGAGGACTTTGATGGTCGTTACCAAGCTTGATGTTAAATACAATAAGTTATTTTAAACAAATTTGTTATAATTACCAATAATTAACGCTTATTTTAGAAAATGCCAAAATTTTTGGCTAATTGCTTTTTTAATAAAAGCAAAATGAACTTTCTAATTTATTATTGTCTATTGGTCGTAAAATATTAATGTCAAAAAAAGTTTATATAAACACCCATCCCCATGATAGCCTTCTTTTTTATATATTATTCTTTTGTACTAAAATAAGGGATTTAAAATTTTTTTTAAATATATATTTTTTTTTATTTTTTAATTTTTGTAAAATTAGTGGTTTTTGTGTCATAAACTCCGTTTTTTTGATCCTAAATAACTTGAAAGTGAATTGCTAAAAAATTATGTAATAACCTTTTTTAGATATGTTTTTTATAAGGAATCTGAATATGCCAATAAATTTTTTGTAGAAAATAGTAAAAAAAATTATATTAATTTTTTTTCTTAATTTTGGACGCGGTTTAAAAAAAATTTGAGGCCTTAGAAAAAAAATATAAACCCGGGATCGTTATCGCAAGAAAATTCTCTACAAAACCCTCAAAAAATCGCTTTGTTTTTTTTTTGTTGTCTAGTGTTAAAAATATTGATACTATCTGATTTATATTTAACATTTTTTTGTTTTTATAATTGTTTTTTTTATTAATATAAATGTTTATAGTTTCTAATTAATATTAGTTAAAAATGGCTTAAGATGTCTTTAGCTCATTGCAAAATTATTTTAAATTAAATTTATCATTGGTCAAAAAATGAAAAAAAAATATCAAAAACAATCATATAATATAAAATTTAATTTTGCATGCAAAAAACCTTAATTTGAACGCCTCCTAGCTCCCATATTAAATACACACGTCAACCCATATTCTATTACAGTGGCGACTCGTGGATTTTTAGCCAGGGTGTTCAATCAAAAATCAAAATTTTATTGTTGTTAAATAAAATGTCAGTATGTGAAAAAACCTTGGAAAATAAAATTAAAAGGAAAATAGTATCAAAATCTTTAAAAAAAATGTAAAAATCCTCTAGCTTTTAGAGTTACGTTCGGCCCCCAAGATGATGGATCTTCTATGATGGACTCAAGACATTCTGTTAAGGGTTGAAGATTTCCATGTAGCACAGTTATTATTCTCGAAGAATAACTCCACCTAGTAGGACATGCTGGCGGGACTTTGCATGTCAAAAATTGTCGAAATTCGTGATCAATTTTACTAGATTTTGAAATAAAGGCGCTAATGCCGTTTATTGTATTAAAAAAAATATGAATTAATTTGTTGCTAGATGTTATTTGTTGAATAACCAAATTAAGACAATGACCAGCGCAGTGAATAAATTTTGCAGCAGGAAATTCATCTCTTACGCGTTTTTGAGTGCCGTTTAAGTGTCCAGCCATAACTGCGGCACCGTCATAGGTTTGGGCTATAACTTTTTTCCCAAAATTAAAGTCTTGGATAAATTTAATTGCCAAGTTTGAAATACGCTCTGCTGATCGGTCTGATGACACATCCTCAAACTTTATAAAACGTTCGACTAAATCGAAATTGACCACGTATCTATATTTAAAATTTCAACCAATTTACAAAAGTGATAAAAAAATATTTATTTGTTAAGCATAGGTCCACCAAAAATGAGCAAAGGTAGATTTGCAAAAAAAATTAAGAATATTTGGCAAATCTCACAGAGAGTTAAACTAAAATACATAAAAATACGACTTGTAATTTCATATGAGGTACATATAAATCAATAATATTTACCTTAAAACTAAGGATAATTGACTTTTTCTAGAAATGTCCGACGTTTCATCGATCAGGATCCCTACAAATAGGGTATCCTGAAGTTCTTCCTGAATTTTTTTAAGCACGACAGAAGAAATCGAATCAATTAAATCGTTTTGAATTGTCGAGGAGGTCCCTTGAAAAACATTTGTCTGACTTAAAAACAGTTCGAATTCTTTGTCGTATGTGGTCAGCAAGGTAACTAGATCCTTATAATTTCCACGATTGGATGAATTTGTCGATTCATCGTGCCCCCGAAGCGGTATTTCGTGAATTCCGATAAAAAAGATAATATCAATGAACCTTTTTAATCCATTGCGATTTAGTTTCACCTTCTCATTATGACGAATTCGGTCCTCACTGGCCTGTTTGCTCAATAAAACGTCGATTGGTTGTTGTTTTCCAAAACTTTTGAATGCCAAGTACGGCTGAATATGTTCCCTCGATGATTCGTGCTTTAATATTGCGGTTGTTAAATGATTGGCCCTTATTAAATGGACCTGTCCCTGTTTCGTTAAAAAGAAGGCAGGGCCAACAATAAACTTTAGAAGTTATTGTCGATGAAGCCATCCAAATATGTTTTTGAAGAATTTCGTTGTTAAACTTTCGGGTAACTGTTTTTTTATTTATAAAACATTCTTGTGTAAGTAGAATGGGATCCTTTGGAATTGTCGATATAAATTTGAATTTTTTCAGGAATGTTCTGGAATGAGAAGAAAATGGGTTGTTTTTTAAATCTTGAATTTTTATTTATATTAATTAAAATTCAAAAATTAAACATAATTTTTATATTGAAGTGAAAAAAAATACTAACATTATTGTTCAACGAGCGTGTAGTCTCTACAATTTAATTATAAGCTTTAAAATTTTGTGTAACACATTTGGCCTTTCTCTCATATATCATTCGAATATACCCAATCTTTTATAAATATGAGACTTAATGCTAACTTAAACTTTTTACCCTTCTATGTTATTAAGTGTTCAATGCTAAAATTGAACACATTGAGGCTTAATTTTATTTGAACACAATCTTTTTACTATTGTATTTTTCGTGTTAATAAAGTGTTCAATGATAGGCATTGAACACAATATGTATGTGTTTAGAATTGAACACCATCTTTTAGCTGTTATATGTCTTCGTGTTATTAAATATGTAATTGGTGTTCAATTTAATAATTGAACACCATCTTTTTAATATTGTATATTGTATTCTGCGTGTTATTATAGGCTCAATCCTCAATGTTAAGAGGCTAAACTATAACTCACACATAGTGTTCAAATTGTGGATTGAACACGCTCCTGTGCTGGATGGAGTGAACCATTACGTGTTCAGTTCTTGGATTGAACATCGTGCAATGCAATATAAAAAATTATTGGCTTTCTTGTCCGGTTTGTTTATTTTTTTAAATATAGTCGATATATTATCAATTTTAGAATTGAACACGCTCGAAGATTAATATTACGTGTTCAATTTTTACGCTGAACATCTTACGACAAAATAATCTATGTTACCTGAAATTTAAGTTGTTGACCTCGTAAATAGACTTAATAGCTTAATAATATTAAGCTTTTAAATTGCATTTGACTAAGCACGGTTCAATATTTGAATTGCACATTTTCTGATAGACACTCGATGTTAGTTTTTTGAATCTAGCTGTTGATCCTCTTAATTTAAACATAAAACAGCTTATGTATGATTCAATTTTGTAAATAGAAAATGGTACGATGGGACTTTCAATTTTTTATTTTGTTTACAAATCACTGCCGTCCCGCGAGACCATCCAAAACTAATTTTAAATAGTTTTAAAAACATTTCTATATAAATTTTTGCCAGGGTGTTCAGTGAACACCTTGCACCTAATGACGAGTCGCCACTGTTCTATTATTATTGTTATATTTGTAGATTTTGCAAGCCGTAATTTTAGTAATTTTAGGAAAAACAGCCGTCAGTCGTGTTTGTTTCCGCCGTGTTCATGCTGGATCCTATATTCGTCATGCACAATCCTCTTTCCAAAGGGTATTGCTTTGAACGAATGGTTAAAGCTATGAAAAAATTAAGTCATCGTTTAACCCATGACTGGATTGGGGAGGCGACCTGTGGGGTGTAGTTAAATTGATAAACTTATAATCAAATATTATTAGTAGATATTAAGCTATTTATACGTCCCCATGTATATATTACGTTTCCCTGTTTCTTCCTTCTATTTTGTTCCATATTAATATGACCCTTTTTGACCAAATTGACAGATTTTGGAACATAAATCCTCAAAAAAAATTTAAATTTTTTAAAACAATGTAAATTTTGATTATATCAAGCTCTTACATCAACATATATAGAAAGTATTTAGTACCCCAGTTAATATGACCCACATATTATCAGCTTTTAGCAAAAATATTACCTAAAGTGTGACAATTACTTGTTTTAAAAAATAATTCCTTTCTATATTTTTTGGTTTTTGTCTATTTCTTTATATATCATAAATATTCAATGTGATGATTCATATTTTTAAGAAAAAAAGGGTAATTGGATGAGAAAGCCTTAAGATGGCATGGTGGTTAACTTTCTACTCTCAATCAACTTGTGTAATTAGATTAGCGGAAACAATAAATTAAGTATTACGTACCGGGTAAAATTAGATAAAGCATCAATCAATTATATATAACTACGGTTTGGCCCATCCTTTTTATCAGATTTTTGCTATAGCTAGAAATTAAATAGCTATTTTGATTTCTTGTAAAACCTCAAAAATGATAAAATATTGCAAAAAATTTTTTTATTTTTTTTTTGTCTTAACTTTAGTCTCACAGAAATTAGAATTAAAACCTTTATGCTGTTTTTCACAGATAAATTAAAAAAATACATCGATATATATTATACTACTTAAATTTTTTTTTACCTATTTTTGAAAATTTTTTTCAATTTGACAATTAATTTGCAAATTTTTTTCAATAAACTTTTAAAACAAATTTGTTGGAATTGTAAAATTATTTTTACTAATTAACTTTCAGAAAAATAAATAAAAAAACTAAAAGCAACTAATGCATTATGCTTTTTAACAACTATTAAAAATTGAATAGTTTAGCAAAAAATAATTTAGTTGCCTTTAGACATGTTAAGCATATTGAATAACTAATCATTAAAAAAAATTATATAATTTGACAACAAGCTTAAAAAAGAACAGTTTGTATAGGTAGTCATTATGCCGACTAAAAGTTTAAAACACTATTTATTTTTTAAACGACATCTATTAGGTTGTTCAAACTTGATTAAATGTTTAAGTTGCATTAAATATTATGGACCTTTTTAAATTGCCTGCTTAGGCATCTAAACATTTTAAATTACAGTCTGCTTTTAAAATTTAGTTTCTTCATAATTTATATAATTTTTTTATGTTTTTTTAGTATTAACCTAATAATGTTTTCAACGAAATTATACTAAACGGAGGATTGAGATATAAATATTTTCAACACCTATTTCCATATGTGAATACCTCTCGGAATCCATATATATAAAATTGGCTTACTCACTGGCGATAAGCTTTACCATGTTTCATATAATAATATTGAACCGAGATATTTAAAAAAAATAGTGTTATGAAGCTGTGTGAAATGGAGGAGCGGTATTTTGCATTTATATTATTTAACCAGAGTAGGACCGTTATTCGGATATTAAATACAATATCTCGTTCTCCAGGTTCAAATTTTATGACACATGTGAAAAATACAATCCCAAAACCGAATAAATTCTCAAAAAAATTTTATATGTTAGCTAAGTTGGCTTAAAGCAAACAACGTCTCATGATACATTTTATAGGTAAAATTTTATAATTGGACAAAATTTTTCCTTTTAATAATGCCCCACATGCAGAAGCTGCTGAGCGACAGACAGTAGGCACGATACGGAATGCTTAAACGCTTCTCTTGTGTAAAAATCTAAGAGCCCAGGGAGCAAATCTCTTTAAAATGTCAATTTTATTAGATTGTGTTGTAAATATGGTATACAGCTAAATGATTCAAACAAATGTGAAATTACTGAAAAAAAATTTAAATTTTTAAAAATTTACCAAATAAAAAATAAAGTATTATTAAATGGAATGCCATCCGATTATATTTTAAATTTGGAAAGAGTGGGTTGAGGAAACCTGGAAAATTTTGGTAAATTATGTGGGTTGAGGTATGTTGACTTATAGGGCCTTCTTATAATTAATTTTACATTAAACCATGTATTATAACAATCCTTCCTTAGCCATAAAGTGAGAATTTCGATATTTTTACTTGAAAATACTTTCGAAAAATCTAATACATTTTCATAATTTTTCATTTGCTAACAACCAACCTATAATATAACTTTTTTAAATTAAACTCCTATAAATAGAAGACTTTTGGTATATCCTAATTAATTATCCATCCCCAAGGCGCCTTTCAAAATCTTTATGCAAAACAAAATGCCATCATAAGTATAAGTAAAATTTGTTTTTGCCAACGACCTAGATTTATGTTTCGCTCACTTCGGTGGGCCACTGTGTCTGATTCCCAAATTAAAAAATAAGCACTAAATCGAAACCCTATGCACGCCGACGTCCAAAAAACACGGTTAAACGAATAGTTTTATATTGTGGTAAAATCTGCAGGGTTCCAAAGGATATGCAAAATATCTAATAACTTCAACTTATTCTGCCAGGCAGTATAATTAATAGTAATAAATACCCCTATTCTTCATAAATTTTTTTTTCAAATTTTAAGAAAGCTTTGAAAAAATCGTCTTTATTTGAATCAGTCATTTTCATATTTCATATTGTTCTTTCAATTTTAATGCCATTTAATTTGGTTCAAAATATGAGAGTTTCGACGTTATTTTAAACAGGTTAAAATAGTTTGATAGCCATAAAATTTGTCCGTTTAAATTTTTTGGAGTCCTTGAGTGAAATACCTTGGATTTTGCTTTAAATATGTTTTTATTTTATAAACAATTTAAAATAAATTCTCTAATTAACATCTTGTGATCAATCTTTCTAAGCATAAGGAAAAAACACCCGAAATACGACATGAAGTTGTAAATTTTATATAGATGAGGATTACATGTTACTATTTGAATGGGGTTGAAAGGTAGGCTTGACACCAAATAAGTTAGAAATTATTGTCAGCCAATAAAAAACATGTTTAATATCTAAACGTTACTACCCTTTAAATCACTATAAAAAATATACACACTTTTATATATTCGTCCTTAAACCTGGATAATCTTATTAAGCAAATCTTTTTAAAGAGCAAACCTCACTCTAATCATATCCTTAGAATAATTTTATCTCAACCGAACGTTTATCTGACACCCTAAATTACATTAACCCTAATCTATTTCACATTGATGATACTCTTTTGATTTTCGTTATTTTAAAGATTTTTGTTTTGTGACTATATTGAGTCCACATATAATTTTTATTTCGTTTGCCATCGAAGGTAGAAATCATACGTCTGTCATATATTGAAACTGTAAAGGTGCTTGTTTTGGCAGCCAAATAGCAACATGTTTTTAATGGTAGCAATTTCAATCGCTTAGCCTTCTTTTTCCAAAATAGGTGTCAGTAAACAACTACATCTTGCTTAGACCCTACGAGCGAGATTAAAAATGATTATATTTTAAATGCGTTTATTTTTAATAACAAAAACATTTACAAGAATTTTTTGCAATTCTATATTAGATAATATTTATATAACAATAACATAATTTAACTGGTGTAGAATAGGTGGTGTTGACAAAAAACATATAACTTACAAAATATAAATTATTCAAAAACAATATTATGAACATATTTGTTTCTATGTTTAAGTCAAAAATTTTAAATAATGTATGTAAAATATCAAAACAATTCCAAAAATTGGTTGCAAAGAAAATGAAGCTGACATTCATTCTTTTTGTTTTTTTTAATGAATTATCACGTACAAAATATTTTAAATGTTTATTAAAAAAATAATTAATTTCACTTGATAAAAAAATAAAAATTGATATATATTTTAATCTAATATCCTAAAAAAATTGACAGCATTGATGATGAAAAAAAAGGACGCGAATAAGCAAATGTGAACAAATAGTGTTTTTATAAAAATGGGTTCTATCATATGATTAGGTTTGGTTAATTCAGTATAAATTAAGCAAGTGCTAGGTTGAGTTAAGATAGAAATTAGGTCTAATTTGGTGTTGGAATGTAGGTTTTAGATTAATCCATAAGGAGGTCTACACAATATTGGTTGTACAGCCGTAAGGCATAATATATTTATTTATATTATTAGGGAAAATAGCTTTTGTTAATGTGTTAACTTTAAAAATTACATTGTACAACAAAAAATAACAACATTAACAATTTTTTTTTGAATTTCGTAGAAAATTTTTCTGCGATAACGGGATTTATTTTTGTTTCAATGCCAAATCGCTTAAATTTGAAATTTCTTTAACTATAATTTTCCAAAAAATCTAGCATATTTAGATTCCTCATAAAAAAACATATAAAAAAGAGGTTATTACCTAAAATTATTAGCAATATTTTCAAATTGGGGATCAAAAAACGGCTTTTATGACGAAAATTACTAATTTTATAAAAAAATAAATAAAAATTAGAATGTTTTTGTTATCTAAATATATATTTTGTAAACCAAAAAATTTTCTGATAACCCCAAAATACAGCAAAAATAAAAAATCTTAACTTAGACACTGAATAGCTAAAATTCTGAGGTATTAGCTAAAATTCTAATTTCATATTCGTGATCAGCGCCATAAACTTGACTAAAAACATAGTAGAAATAAAACATTGGGTCGTCCAAATATTGGTGTTATTCATTAGAGATGAGTTGTTTTCTTAAGTTTCCTCTGTTGATCTTATGTAAATAATAGCAATCATTTAATTTTATTTAATTTCAAGTTAGTTTTTCAAAAATTGGTTATTTTAATTTTTATTTTTTGCCTTCTTTAATTGGAATGACCGTAATTTAATAAAAATATACATTTATTTAATTTAAAATTTAATTCCAGGATCAATAATTGTTAATTTATATAAATGTAGGATTTCGGCGAAAAGGAAGCGTGCGTAAGAAAAAATTTTTGTTTTTAGCTTTATTTATATTTTTCGCTGTGGCATATGCCATACAAATTTAATCTCTGCGAAAAAGTTTGTATACAATCTTATCAAAATTAATAAAATCAAATTTTGTTTATTTGTATGTTTTAGCGAGCGATACCCCACCTTTATGACGGAGCCTTAATAAGTCCAATAAGTAAGTTTACCATGTCATGTTTAAAATCCTAATTCCAATAAAATGAGATTTGATGCAATATTTAGGCATATCATGGCACCAACCATGCCTAATTCTTTTTAAAGTTAAAATTTGCCCTAAGCTTTTGCTTAAATAAAGTTAGTCCTCTTTACCGATTTATTTTAATACATTTATATTAGGTAACTAAAATGTTTTACAAGAATTATATTGAAGGGTAATTGCTCAACCCATTAATACAAATTATTTATTATAAGAAGCTATAATTTCATTAGATCTTAAACAATTATAAAAAATTTCAGTTTGTTGCATATTTTTTAAATATTGGTGGTATATCCTTTTAAATACATAAGAAATATATAATGAACCTAAATAATTAATCTAATTTTTACTAGTTACGAAATGCAATACTAATCTAACGAGTCTTCAACAAGTAATTTATTATCTTTTCCACACTTTTATCTTTTAAGCACTGATCGTTTGTGGCTCGGGTCGTTTAAATTTATAGCCATACAACATTAAGATATGTGCCTTAAAATCATTAGGGTTTGGAATTATTGCACCAGAAAAAAAAATTTTGCTTTTCTTATATTTGAATCAAAAAAATACAATTAAATATCTTTAAGTACAAAAGTAACCTCACTATAGGCTAACATATCATAATTAAAATGTAAAGATTAATGATTAAAAAATAATTTAAAAATATTTTAATCAAAATATGCCAAAAATAATGTTGTGTGTTGCGCATGGTGCATTTCCTTCGCATATGCCTAAATAAGATGTCCTTTTTTTAGATCAACGCTTATTTCAATTCGCCCATAGCTCATAAATTTACATTAATTATCAAAAAAAAATTTATGTCTCATGACTTAAATGTATACTAAAATAAATTATTTTTTTGCAATAACAGTTTTTTAAGAAGCAAATAATTGAGCAAAATATTTATAACATTTTGTGTGTAAAATTATGGTTGACACCACTGAAACTTTTAATTTAAATTTAAATGTTGAAATATTAAAGTTATAATTCAATTGTTTTTTTTATAATCTATGTAGAAATTTCACCAATCAAAGTGGTAATTTTCGAAGAAGCCTATTATTTATATTTCATTATTAGCGGAATAAAAACCGAGCCTTCTAACCAATATACATTTATTGGAGAACACTCACAAGTATAAGAAGAATTTTTTGTTAAAAAATGTTTTAGAGAACTAATTCTCATTACTATAAAATGTATTTGGTCAAAAAAAGATATATCCTACATAACTAAATACAATTTGGATTTAATTTGTAAAAAATTCAAAATTTTTTTTTTCAAAAGATATACATATTTTGTTATCTTTATGAATTTTTTAATTATTATACATCACATAAAAGATTGCTCTCTAACTTAGGCCAGATATATTAATTACACCTAGGGCATGTCCAAACTCCGGAGTGGAAGTAGTATTTAACTCCGGAGTTTTGGAATTTTAAAGTATTTCAATATATGTTTGTTTTCCACCATCATTTTTATTGAATGAATGTAAAAAATTGTAAGAGCAGCTAATTATGTAAAAATTACACTAACAAACTTTAAAAAAAACTCCAGAGTGTGTCCTTCCAGACTCCGGAGTTTTGACATGCCCTAATTAAACCCCATCATTTTTATTTATACTCCCTAAATAATTTAAAATCGACGAACTTAAATTTATATAAATTATATGGCCGCTACTATTTGTAAATTATAATTCCCATAACATTTACCCAACATTTTTTAGGAATCTGGCAACTTGACCTCAAACCAAATTCTTATAAAATATCCCGAACTGTTCGAAAAAACAAAGTACTCATTCGTTATAACGAACAAGTTGGGACGTGCCTCGTTTAATTTTTCCTTATCGCCTCTTAATGTTAAAAGCGCAACACATCAATAAATATTATAATTTTTTTTTATTTCTCATGCAATTTTAAAGTCCAAAAAGCATTTTAAAAATTTATGGCCATACTAACATGTAATTTTTTCAAAAATTTTTATTGAAATAAAAGTGTTGGGAATATATTTTTATTTAATTACATAAAATTAAATGACATCTTGACTTTTTTGTATGACCTTAGCGTTCAAGAATATTTTGTTTGTGTTTATCAGGTTAATAGTTGTCCACTTAACATTAACAAATATACATATAAATTTGCTATACAAAAAAAGTGCATAACAGATAGAGCATAAAATATTACACAGGTCAACAATTATTCAATGGCACAACCGTGAATTTATAAAAACTTAAAAGAATATATTCCCATGAAAACCATATTTCATGTATATATTTCGTTTTTCTTAGTTTCTTCCAGCTCCGGATTTTTATATCCGTATAAATCAAAAAAATGGTTTTTGACCAGATTGAGATTACTTTAAAAAATTCATTTTTTGCCATTTAAAAATCTTAAATTATTTCAACTTAAATAATAAAATTTTTTAGTATATCTAGCTTTTACATCAGCATTTAGATAACACAAAATATTTTGCCTTCAAATTTTAAAACGACACGATATACTATCGGTTTTCGATAAAAGTTTTAATTAAAGTTTAAAAACTGTGAACTATTGTGAATATGAAAAAAAAATTTTAATTTATTTTTCTTTTTAACCCATTTTTTTTTGCATATTTTCTATAATTTTTAATGTTTATAGATGACCAAAGTTGATTAAAAAACGGTAAATGGATTTGAAAATCCCTAAGATGGCAGGTTTGATCTGCCTAATTAGTTTATAACTCTCACAGCTGTGTTATTTTATTACTTATATAAGAGGGCATCATCAAATTAAGGACATCGTATTAGTAGGGAACAAATTTAAATCGTCAACCAAAAATAGCTCGATTATTTTGATCAAAAACTTGATTCAAACAAGTTAAACGTTATCCTTGTTCAAACCTCACTCAAAAACTACGCAAACTTTTATCTAAGCTTACCCTAATACCGAGCTATTCTTTTCCTAACTTTAATTTAGTACCCTAACCTTAGATAAGTTTCTCCAGAAACCTAAGCTCCAGTGATTTACCACGAACGTTTATCTAACCCTAAATAAATCTTGAACTATCCAAATATTTCTCTTAAGGGCACGTGCAAAGTGAGTTTTAATTCCGTAAAATTTTCAAAATTTTGAAAAAAAAAATTTGTAATAAAACGCAAATTTTTAAAAAGTTGCCAAATTTTGTTTATGCACATAAAATGCTATTTTTGAAATAAAAATTTTTCAAAAAAATTTAAAAAAAAAAAACTCACTTTGCACGTGCCCTAATGTAAATAAATTTATATTTGGTACTGATTTGGGGCTATCCGAAAACACAAAAATTCAAAACGTGTGCATTGAATCTGTACCTATTTTTTTAAAAATTATTGTGTAAGCGAGCACTTTTAGTAGTGTCTTATGAGGTAAACATTAAAAACATATTTAAACAGATAGCGAAGAGCTTGGAATTATTCTTATCTAGATTAATTTTAATGGTGTGTAGATATTAACTAGCTAGGTCTATTGAATAAGGTATATCGGTATAAATTTAAACAATAAAAATTTGAATTATATATTGAATGACAAAAAATTTATCATTGTTAAAAATGGAATTAAATAATGATAAATTAAAATGCATAAAATTTTTTAATAGCTTAAAAAAATATTCATTATAAAGGGAATCACTGAAGCTCTAACAATAAAAATTTTAACGTGCCCCAATAGGTAAAATTATAATATACGAATTATTGAAATAATTTAAATCTTTCGAATTGATATTACAATGTGTGATAAAATTTACAGTAGAAAAAAGACATTTATCAAATATAAACGGTCTAACTTTAAAACCTTTCCCCAAGTTAAATACTAAACCCGTTTATTAATCAAATAACTTAAAATTTTAAAATTTCATTGGCATTTGAATTTAAATTACCTATATATAGTATAAGCATAACGCCTGGACGTAATGAAGCTTCAAATCAGGTTACCGGCTATATTTTGAAAAATAATTCCACACCATTGGAAATTATTTTGCTAATCGATTTATAAATTTATCACTTGCGATTAAGCTAAATGGAATATATGGATAATAATATTGTTTTTTTTCCATGGTCGTTAATTAAAAATTGTATGGTAATATGGAGAAAATATGAATATGAATATTTTTGGGATATGCTTTATGGCATAAATTTTATAGATATATACACATTTAGAGATATATCAAAAACACAAAAATGTTTGAGATGTTAAAATAAAGTGATATAACTACCAATAAATTAAATCTTTGCCAAAGCGTATTGGGTAAACGCCTAGCTGTCATATTCACAAAAACAGAAAGGCGATAAAATAGGTTGACTCATAACACTTTAGAGAATAAATATTGACATATTGATGACAAGCGACCTCCCAAATACACTTAATGCTTAGAGGAGAGCAAGAAGACCTGTTTGTCTAGTCTTTTAAATTTGTCCTTCAGTCATTTTTGAGATTCATCTAAAAGTAATGAGTAAAAAAATTAAACTATGGTCTTTTGAAAATCACTATCGTGGACATAAAATGTTTAAAATAGAGTATTTTATTCACATAAATATGATTTTTAAGGTGTTTAAAAATGTCTCTCAAATTGTGACCAAAACATATTTATTTTATATTTTTTTACCACCCTTATCCTCAGGATTCTTGCAAAATCTACTAGCTATTTTACATCAAGTGATAATAATAATGAATAAAAAAAATAAAGTCTACTTGTAAATTTAAAAAAAACAATTTAAACATATATCTTTCGGCTTTTCATGAATGATTAGGTAAAAAAATATTTTTTTATAAAGAAAAAAAACATGAATTGAACCACATGCGTATTCACCAAATAATTAATTCCAATAAAATTCTAGATTATTTAGTAGTTTTAATTTATAATTTGTTCAGCCTGTCGTATATAATAAGACATGCTCATGTGCGTATGACGATAACATATGTTTTGATTTGGATTACTTAATAAACTTACAATTTCTTACAAGAGAAAACCTTTGTAAGTGGTGGCAGCGGTTAAAAACGGAATTCGATTTATATCAGGTAAAAAGTTAAATAATTAAAATTGAGATTCTTTATTGCGCACATTTTAATGCTTGACGATCAGCCTGCCTCTGAGGATTCAAAACTCTCATAATTGCAATGGCCAAACGAGCTTTTAGCGGTGGTTTTCGTTGCAACATGTCGGTGAACATTATGCGGAGGAGATCCACTTTTCCCATCCTCTGTAATATCCACTCCTTGTGGCTCAAAAAAGATCTCAAATAATTTTGCACGAATCTGAAATTTTTGTCATGTTGTCATAAGGATATAATTGTAATGAAAGATGGCTGGAACCAACTCCTTATAAACCCTATTTTTAAAAAAAGTGGAACCAAGTATATTTTGTTGAATTGATGGATCTAAACATTTTTTTATATAATTAAATAATTTTTTTTGGCTGGTGCAGCTAAAAATTTTCTAAAAAAGGAGAGTGAAGACCTTGACTATTCCTGAAAGTGTAGGAAGGGTTGACATTGATATGAAAATTTTGGGGTTGCACGGCAATGTAAAATTAATAAAAAAATAAAACTATATGTTGGTCAACCACAAGGGCAATTTAAAAGGGGGGAGGTGTTCAGCCTGTCGTATATAATAAGACATGCTCATGTGCGTATAACGATAACATATGTTTTGATTTGGATTACTTAATAAACTTACAATTTCTTACAGAGAGAAAACCTTTATATAATTAAAATAATGAAAATGTTTTTAGGTCCAAGGTATAATTAGTTTTTTAAAAACGGCGATTAATATGTTGAAAATCATAATTTTTAGCATTTTTACTATAAAATAGTTTTAATATTGAATACGTCGGGCATTATAATGTAAAGAACTCTAAAAATCATTTTTGGCATTTTAAACAACTTGGCGCAAAAAAACGAATGTAAAATCAAAATTTTAGTCAATGCCTCATGTCGATATCCTATTTAGTATTTTAAAATTTCATATTCTTAAACTTATGGGTAGAAAGTTTGAAATTTGTAATAAAAAATAATTATTATTTTATATTCCGGAATTATATTAATTATTTAAGAAGGGTATTTCCCGGTACTAACATCCAGAAAATAAAATATAATTTAAATATATTAAATTTTCGAGAATATGAATCTCTTTTTCATAAAAAAATAATAATTAAAGTGGAATGGTGAATTTTAAATGTAATTTTTATAATTAACATGGTCAAAATGTTTAATAGGATGGTGGTATTAGTAATGTGAATGCCCTTATATATTACAAAAAATAATGAACTAAATTTTAAAAGCACACATATTTGTTTTTAATTAATTTTAGCTCATTATTTCTATTTTTATTTAAAAAATAAATTAAAATAATGCAACTGATTTTTGAAAAATTAATTAATTAAATAGAAGGTGATTATTGTTAAAATGTGAAGCCGCTTTATTTATATTTTAATTATCTCATTTGAATGGGGATTATGTGTAAAAAAACTTAAAATTTTTTTTTCAAAATTATTTTATTAAACATTTAAGATTTGTGGCGTAAGATCTAATGAATGCGATGTTAAAAGATGTGCTAAAGCAGATTTAAATGGTTACGGCAGATTTGTTTTCTTTCGTTCTTATATTTAATTAGTTTGACCTATATAAAAAACAATTAAATGAATTTATAGACACAATTAGATATATTTTTATTTTGAAAAATTAGTTTTTTGAACTTATAAGGGTTTAGTGGATTTAATAGGTACATTGGCAATTTTTATATATGGCGTATTTTGGCTTAAGTGGTTAATAAAAGGAATACAAATATTCGGAAGATTAAATTTATTTTTTCACGGGTAAGTTTTTTTTGGAAGTTATGTTTTTGGTGTGCGAGGAATTAGATTGGTTATTTTCGTCGGATGTCATTATTTTTGTATAGATGCTGTAACTTAAAATTTTTTGGATTGTGATGCCGGATGTATAGGTGCATATTTTGTTTGTAAAATATAAAACTTGAAATTTATAAAACATATCAAAGATGTATTGAGGAATATGCAGATGCAACGTAAATTATTTAGTTAGGGGAGATTAGATTTATCGAACTTAAATTCCAAAGTCCATATCTCATAAACCAAAAGTACAATATTTATGCAACAACTCCATTTATCTTATTTAAATTCATAAAACATAAAAGGCAAGTTTTATCAAATTTTAGATTTATTGCAGATGAATCAAAAAAAACTTTGTGGAGTAATTTTGGATAGCCTCGTGTTGATCATTTGCCTTTATACATTAAAGCAGTTAATTCATTACTTAAACTGAATTGTTTCTTTCAATCATATTTATATCACACAAGCATAATAATTGCAAAATGAAATTTACGACATTCTAAACTATAAAGAGTTAATATCAATTTTTTCTTTCCAAAACTCCTTCTATTTAGGCGTAATTGTATTTTTCCTTTTTTATATTGTCTTGTTTATTTGATTTTTATTAGCATAAATATAAATGTAATACTTTCTATTTGCATATGGTATAAGAGTTTTAAAAGTCTTTAACCTAAGGGAAGGTATTTAATCTTCTGTGAATTTAGTTAAATTGACTCTGGCTTGAACAATATATATTTTAAGGAATAAGTTTTTGATTATTTATATTTACTTCATCTTTTTAAATATTCATAAAAAATTATTAATTTAAGATAAAACTATGAAAAATTAATAAAGACTTTTTTTCCATTTTTTATATTTACTATCTAAAAATTGATTTCGCCAATAATATATCACCAATTATATAGCATCTACACGGTAGTCTACAACCCAATGGCTTAAAAAATTACCTAGGTCCCAATTACCAAAATCTCCTCAATATGGCAAAATGCCAATAAATCTTGACCGAAACTCGTGAAGATCCGTTATTCCAGCCGGAAATCTCCGGCTCTTTATGGATAGAAGCAAATTGGTAGAAAAGAATGCCAAAAAAATTTTCTAAGTCCTATCCTCAACGGCGAAGGTTTGAGCTCTAATATAAAAAAAAATAATACAATTATTAACTTATGTTTTTTACCGTTTAAAAGTGTGGTGAAAAGAAAATTTTATAAAATGTTTTGATTTTTTTTAAAAATCAGTCATATATTGCCATATAATATAAATCACTTAGCGTAATAACTTGCCGCCTGAAAATTAATAATTTTTTAAAAATAAACAACTTTGCACCTTTAGATAATACGCAAAATTGGCTCATGCCGTCAATTCATTCTTTGTAACACATAGTTTTGTTCCCCAAGCCTACTAATTAGAAAAAATATATATCCTAGAACCTTATATTTCAGATGGAGTTTTTTTGTAAATTGTGTCAAATGCGCTTACATACATAACTAGTACCCCTATTCAAAAGCGTTTTTTTTTCTAATCTAATGCGTATATTTAATAATAACGTGTTCGCCAAACATGCTTTCCATATCGGCTATCTACAGTGGTGAATTGAATGACCGCCACACACTAAGCGGGTTATGATGGTAATGTATTTACATCTATTTGTAAACTTACATAAAGTCCGTTGTATATTTTTTGTTTAGATCTATTGATGCAAAATAGAGCAATTCTAGGTGTAATTTAGATAATAATTTTAATTAAAAAGATTTTATTTATGAGATTTCCAGCATTAATATATTATAATATCAAATTAACAATGTTAAATATAATTAATAAATTATAAACAGGTGGTAAATTAAATGTAATATATGAAAGAAGTAATTAAAATAAATTTAAAAAAAAAATAAAAAATAATAAAAATATTATATTTACTAAATTTTAGAGTCTTCCGGCCACGTATTTTTAAATAGAAAATAATTATTTTTCAAAATTTCTATGGAACTTTTTTGCCTTATGCTAAAACTTGGTAAAATAAAATTATTTTTAATTAGTTTACCAATTTGTTTGAAAATTTTCAAGGCTTCAGGACCAAATGATCCAGAAGTTGTGGCAACAATTGGTATAAAAATATTATCGGAATTTAAAAAACAATATTTTCTTGTCTTTAAAATTTCGGCATTCAAAATTGGATCAAAATTATAATTTGAAGGGGCCAGAGGATCAACACAGGTGAAATCCCAAAATAAAGGTTTCCCCTCAGAGAAGGGAACAAGAGTTTTTCCATCCGGTCTTTTAGAATTAAAAGATAGACAAGGTTCTAAAACACACGGTATATTAGCCTTTTTAAAAAAAGTGGCGATAATGATATTAACCTTATTGTGTCGCCTTATCTTTGAATTCGACAAACAATGTAAGGGATGCCGGCCAAAACTATCGGTGAGAGTCTTGCATTTGCTGCAAATGTAAGGTGTTGAAAAAGAAATTCCTAAACGCAAATACAAAGCATATTGAAACGCTTCGTTAGGAAGTAATTGATTATTTAACTTACTGGGGAACGCCTCTAACCATTCATGACCTGAATTGTATGAAGAGAGTGATCTAAGAAGGGATTTGTGCGTTGTGTTTTTACTCTGTAAAAGGTAAGCAAGAGAGTTTAACGCTAAATACATATCCCATTCTTTTTGATCACCCGTTTCAGGGTATGGCCTGGTAGGGCCGGCCTCAAAAGCCCAGTTAGTTAAGGCTTGAAAAAAAATCGGGTCCGAGTTAAAATTTGTGATTTTAAAGATAAAGTTGAAGCCAATAAAAAGATTTTTTAAGGGTGCACAAATAAGCAATTTTTATACATGAAATTAATAATTTAGATCAACTTATAGCAACTCGAAACTCTACTACATCTTTAGTTACCAATTATGCTCTAGATTAACTTAAATATTAACATTTTGGCGTGAAAAATATTTGTTGTACTATTTCAAGGATATATGAGTTTTTACATATATGATTAATTTTTTGCTAATGACCATTAATTCGGCCTAATAATCTGATTATTTTCTCATTAGCACTTTTTAGTAAATTGTGAAATACGATTTTATATGCCTTACCAATAACATTTTCATTAGATATAAATTGTTTTAAACTTTTCTATTAATTTTTCGTATAAACAAGTACATACATTACCTTTTTTAATATTAAATAGATAAAATAAGCTAGAAAAATATGGTTAACAATGAATCCTATTTGCCTCAATTTTTCTGCTCCATTGTTGCACTTTAATAAGGGTTTTAACCGTAATTGCAATAACTTAATAATGCTAAACCCCTAACTAATAATATATATACCGTTTGACTTAAATTTATTTTCCAATTGAATCCATGTTTTTATAGAAATAAAAGTGTATATACAGAATTAATTATATAAATGTAGATTTTAAAAAAGAAAAATTAGACATTATAACCATTAGGATACAAATTGACATAAGTAATATGCTAAACTAAAGCATTATTGTGCCGGAACATTTAATTCAATTAAGTATGGATCCTGAGTCACAGGTGTTGTCTTGTTTTCGGATTTAGATGAGACATTTGGTGTTGTTTTTATGGATTTTAGGGTGGTAAGTTCTGCCTCTAAAGCAGTAGTTAATCTCTGGGTTGTGATACTTAGAATTTGAGACATGTTATTTAACTCCGGAGCAATTAAGATAACTGGCGTATTTAGAGAATTCAAAACATTAGAGGTAACAGCTCGTGCGACATTCGTTTGCAACTCCCATGTAATATTGGTTAACACTTCATTTACTCCTGAAAGGGACGGGAGGATTGCGGCGTGTGGGAGATTTACGGTTGAATTTATTCTCGCCCTTCCCGTGAGACAAAAATACGCCACTTGACCATTTAATTTTGCAACCTAGAAAGTATCATTTTATAAATTGTTTTAACTATGTAGCACGCTTTAAGAGCCGATAACGATAATCAAATAATAAAAACCTGATGATTTTAAGTCAAATGCAGGGCAACCTATCTAAAAGAGATGTTGGATCTATGTGTTTTAATACTTAAGAGGGGAATAACGTACCTTTGAAAAGTACCTAATAGATATTTAATAAAAGGATATGAATTTTATACCAAATTTTTGACCCAAAAGTCTAGATTGTTTCTCAAATACCATACTGAACATATATAAAAAAATTGCTAAAGGTCGGCTCAAAAATTTCTAACATTTTGCTCTACATCTACAATTTTATTAAATTTGTACTTTTAATAACCTTTAAGCGCACTCTGTAAGTTGAAAGAGCTTGTATAGGTTAAAAAACAAATATTGAAAAATTATTTTGGATGGAATTTAAAAACAATCTATTTCCATTTATCCGATTGAGTTTTCTGCCATTAAAAAATTGTTTGCAAAATTATAATGTAAAATTCAAATGTTAAAGATTTGATTAAAGTTTATATAAATTATATCAGATGCAAAAAAAAATTTTTGGTTTTAAAATTTTACATAAAATATACTTTTTTAAGAGGCACCACAAAAATAGTGACTTTGGGATATATATTGTCGTTTTCCCTAAACCTCTCAACGATGACAATCAATAAAAAAGTGAAAGAGCTTACCATATAATAACATTTTACAGTAAACAAATTTTTAGTTACAGATATCTATAAATAACATTTATGGCAGTCACCTAATCACATTAATATCATTAGTCAGCATCGTATTATTTTTTGTATCACTGACTATTAATAAAAAAATGTAGATTTCAAAAAAAATTGGGTACAGATGTTAATATTATTAGATATTGTATCAGGTCCACAATAATTAACAGATATTATTCAGCGAAGTTTAGTTGGGATTTAGAATAGTCAAATTTGGCAAAATTTATTGTTTTTGCATTAAATTTTGTTATTACAAATTTTTATCATTCTATGATATATTTTCAAAGGTAGAGTAAATTAATTAAAATTATTTAAAGAATAATATTTTAATTGAAAAAAATAATTTTAAATAAGTTGTAAAATCAATGCATAGCTTACAGAGCACCTCCGTCTCCTTAAATTTAAAAATAAAACAAACTTATTCTCTAAATAGAGAGTGAAATTAGCAGTTAACTGTTTTTATTTATTATTCTTTTCAATATATATTTTTATAGTTTTATATTTCTTTTAACATTTTTTTTTCACACAAAATTTAAATTTTTTAGCTAGCTTACTAAGTTTGACTACTAAAAACGGTACACAAATCTAATTTCTAGGTCTGTTTTTATTTGATCCGTCAAACTTGCTCACTCAGCATTAACGCTTGGTAGTATTGTTAATTTGGGTCTATATTTTCCTCAAAACATTTTCTCGTACACAAGTTTTTTGCGCTAAAAAAAAATGCTCCAATGCTTTTATCCTGATTATCCAAAAATTTGAGGGTATTTAGTGCCTTCCAAGCTTTATGTCAATTTACTCCATATAATACAAATTGAGTTGAATTTTTAAAACTAAATATTATACGCTAAGGTCCACACTGAAAGAGGCGCCCACGTTGTCAATCTCAAATGTGAGTTTTTTGAAAGTCCTAAATCGGGGAGAAATTGTTGGAACATGGAATATTGCAAATCTCCGGAACGTTCTACTATTTATATCGTATGCGAAACCACTCAAAGCGGAGCTATTGGAAAAATCTTGTAAAAGAGGAAACGTCCTATTTCCTGCAATAATTCCTGGTAAAGGTAAAATATTAAAAGATGAAAAAGAAAATTATTATAAAATTAAGTCATAACAATCTAATCATAATTTGGCAGCGCCTAGCAACAGCAAATTTAATGGATATGAATTTGTCATAGAGAGTCAAAATCACAAATGGGCAGGTTGCGGACCCTAAATGTTTTGGTTTTCTTGCCACTCAAAATTTTGATATTTAGTACAAGAGATTAAAATGTGAATAAAATAATAATGTGATAAAAAATATTACAAGTCTATAATCTATATTCATACTAACCTGCCATTTTTTCAACTCCCTTATTTTTTCTAATCAAACTCTATAAACATAAAAAATGTTAAAAAATTTTTAAGCCAATATTGATATTAAAACAACAATATAATGAACAAAATTTATTTAACATTAACTTTTAAATTCAAAAAAGATTTTTATTTTAAAACGATAATTTATCGTGTCCTAATTTTGGTTAGGTTGCCAATTTGTATATTTTATATAAGGGCGGTTTGAGATTTTCAAAATTTTTTAATATGCTAATAACAAAAATTGCGATTTCTTGTAAAAAAGCGTTCAATGTCAAAAGGTATTTATCTTAAAAAACGAACTGAGTCTGAATGCGCCCTAATGTAAAAACTCAATATCCTAAATTTAATTATATTATTGTTATGATTTCAAATTGCGAAGAATTATTTTTTATTTCTTCTCGGTTTTGCTCATATTTGGTTTGATGTATCTTTTAAAAAATAGCTTAAACTAAAAGAAACAACGGAATACGGACGATTGATAAGAGAGAAGGCTATCATGAGAATTATTTTGTTTCATTTTAAGTTTTTTTTCGCTCAATTTTTGTTACTGACCTATGTTATTTGCTGTAGGACTGGAGAAAACTAAATAAGTATTTAAATATCAGTGGGAACCAAATGTGAATGGCCATGGTGAAAATAAAGGCGAAGCTAAATTGATGTTAACTCACATATTATTTAAAAAAAGGTTATATAGGCAAAAATGGCTAAGCTCAAAATAATTTAATATCATTTTTTTGTTGAAAAGTTTAATGTTTGCTCAGATAAGAGGAAATTTTTAACTGCGTGCTAGATAAGCAATTTTTATTAAAGCTGGAATTTTTCGACCAATTAAGCTAATTATTTTACGTGATTTATAGGTAATGCATATTTTTGGATGATGCTAGATAAAAAGGAATGTACTATTATTTTTTTTTGGTATTGTTTAGGCTAATAATGGTTAATTTTTATTTAGATAAAATTTCTTTTAACATCAAATTATCCGTAACTTTGTCTCCTCCACCCCAATCGTTTTTCCTTCATTTTAAATGGTATTATATATATTAAAATTTATAATTAAATATAACATGCATTACTTCCTATGTTTGCGTTTTTATTAAGTGCAAGAATTGTTAGCGTTACAGAACAATTATTGAACGTTAGGAATTTATCCACACGACTGCTAAATTCTATATTAAATAATTATTTAACAAAATGAATAACACCTTTCTAGAATATTAAAACTTTTATCAGGTCAACAATTTTTTGAGAGCTATGAGTTAACTACAGAGATTAAACCTGCCATCTTGGGGAATATTAAATTCGTTTACCGCTTTTCCTATACAAACTTAGTTAGTCAGGTATAAACACTAAAAATTTTAGAAAAAAGGTTAAAAAAACAAAAAAGATTTCAAAAATAAAAATAAATTGAAATTTTATTTTTGCATATTCACACAAGGTAAACTGTTAAATTTAAACTTCAAATAATATTTTCATTAAAAACCGATAATATATCGTGTCGTATTTAAATTTGAACGCGAAATATTTTGTATTATCTAAATGCCGATGTTAGAGCTTGAAATATTAATAAAATTTATATTCCATTATTTGTGATTAAAATATAAGTTACAAGGAATTTTTTTATGCAAATATTTTTATATTTTTTTAGGGTATATTTAGATCTGTCAATTTGGTCAAGGCCTTTTTTCGTTATAGACGGTTCTAAGGAGCCAAAGACGGAAGAAACTAAGAAAAACGAAAAGTACATATGAGATTAGGCCATCATGGGGTTGCATTCTTTTATGTTCTCATAACAATCTCGTTTCTGACAGATATTTGTTGACCTGCCTAGCTCTAATGTTCGAATTCTCGTTATCACTTTTACGATATTTAAATGTCTCTTGCAAATTAACCTTAAGAGTGCGTTCCCGGTTATTTATTTTTTTTTCATTTAAAATTCTCTAAAATTAATATTAGAGTTTCAAAAATTTATTCATTCATTTTTGACAATATATTTACATAGGAAAATATATTTATTCAGAAGTTTTATATAAAAAATATCTAACTGTGCATAAATTTAGCTTATATATATTTTAATATGACTCCTTGTAAACACTAAAGCCTAAATTTTTGACACTTAAAAAAATATTAAAATTTTAAAAATATATGGCAATTAAAGTCTGATTGCGCTTTTTTTGTAGTTTAGTTAGAACCACAATTTGACGCGATTTTAACTGAATAAATATGGTTAAAATTTAAAAAGATGCTAATTTAAAATTTGTTATTTTTTTTAACAAAAGAGAGAACAATATACAAGGACCAAATTTGGTATCATATTGTTTGCTTGTCCCCTAAATTTAAACCATGTCGCTATTATATCAACCCTACTACCCCACCTAGTTTTGAGAATACAGTTCGTGTTTTATCTTTTTTTAATATGGGCAGGGGCGTATGCAGAAACCTTTTTAAAGGGGGGAAAGGAATTTTTTGAAAGGAAAGGAACTACAAATTTAATTTTAATATTAATATTTTATTTGCAAAATTATTTCATAAGGTTATATTTTTCCAAATATAGCAATTTTATTGATTTCTTTTTACTTTTATATGGTTGATATATAATTTCAACCACTAGCTACATTACAAATATTAAATCTAAAAGGAGGCAAAGGGTCAATTGCCCCCTTTTGACCATTTGAAAATACGCTTAGCTACCCGCATATGGTAGACAGATATGTATTTTATTTTTGATATGCGATTATTATTTTATCATCATTCTTTTCACGCGGTATATTAAAAATAAAGTTCAGCGAGAGGATTTACGAAACGCAGTTTTTTATTATATTGCGTGTGTTTTTGTTATAGGAAGCATTTACTATAACCAAAACATTTTTAAACACGTGATTTTTTTGTAAGTTTATATTTGATTTATAATGGGTTCCAAAGAGAAAAATGATTAACGATAAAATAAGGGGCTACAATTGAATTCTATCGTACAGGGACACAAATATCTCGACTAGTAAAAATTGTTTGTCAATATGCGTAACACAACTATTAATAATCAAACATGGATAAATTAAAAAAATATTGAATTACTATATTGTCGTGTAACGCCGGTATATCTACTACTGCCAACGCCCGTAATTTTGCATTCCCGAACTTGCCCGACAACTAAACAGTAATAATAAGTCGAAACATTAGGACTTGTGTCTTATTTGTATGGTATATACATAGATCTAAAAATTACTTTTTTACCTTTCAATAGCCACAAAATGAGTTTAAATTATTTAAAAGGCAGAAAAATATTATTAGGAAACCTATTAGTAGAAAGTCTCAAAAAAAAAATGAATTAGTTACCCAAATTAAATTGATAGGACATCAAAAACATGTAAAGACCGAATATTTTGAATGTTGTCTTCATAATTTTGTTCTAATATATAATGGCAATTAAAATTAATATAGAAAATTTGCTTTGACTGAATTAAACAACAACATAGTATACATCAAAATAATGTTTTTTTTCCAAAACCTTCTTTGTACAAAAATATATGTTTAGTTGACTTTCCGGAACTACGTTTCCAAAAAATGTTGTAAGCCTTCACCTATAATATCTACATGCACTGTTGAAATTTTTATTAGATAAAAATTGTTCTCTATATTATCTACAGTATACATTATACTCTCTTAATCTACTTCCAACAAATGGCGCAATATACAACAACATACTCCCTTAACTATCAAATGTAGCATTTTCTTGGAACCCATGCCATATAATAATATACTTGAGACTACAAATGCCTTCCGAATTATTCATCTTGTAAATATTTGTTAACATATAGTATGTTTTCAATTTTATTTACATTACATAAGAAAAAATATTTATGGACGCATATCTTTTAGGTAAAAAAAATTTTAAAACAAGCAAAAACTTAAGAAGGCCATGTAGGACCGAAAAGGAACGAAAAATATGGCAAATAAAGATTGTGATTAATTTGCAATCTTGATGCTCAGTTACCTAGATTTAAATAGATTTTAAAAAATTAACTCTAACTCATTAAAAATAGCTTGGTTTTGATTAAACCGACATAAGAATAGAGAAAATTTGAAAACTATTGGTTAAAAAAATTTTGTTTTTAACATTTTATTCTTCCATGTTCCTTTTTTTTGCCAATTAATTCTGAATGTTAAATGTTTTATAGTTACATTTCATATTTGTTCTAGTGAAAAATTATGACTATTTCTTTATAAGATTGGTATTTAATCTTTGAACTTTTTTAACATACTATTTTATTTTCTCTACATCACTTTTTATTACCCCACCAATTTATTGCTTTATATCACCTTAAATCAAGATTACTTTGATTTTTTTAAATTTACGTTTATTTTACATATTTTTTTTATTTCTCTTTAATGCAATTATTTTTTCCTTTCAAAGTTATTAAACAAAAAATATATAATTTTTATTTACTAATTTAATACTAATTGACAGACTAATATATTCAAGAATAATAAAATACACTGGACAACAAAAAAAACTACATCCACGATTTTTTGAGGGTTTTGTAGAGAATTTTCTTGCGATAACGATCCCGGGTTTAGTTTTTTTTTCTAAGGCCTCCAAATTTTATTAAACCGCGTCCAAAGTTCAGAAAAAAATTAAAAAATTTTTTTTACTATTAATTCTACAAAAAATCTATTGGCATATTCAGATTCCTTATAAAAAAACATATCTAAAAAAGGTTATTACATAAATTTTTAGCAATTTACTTTCAAGTTATTTAGGATCAAAAAACAGAGTTTATGACAAAAACCACTAATTTTACAAAAATGTAAAAATAAAAAAAAATTAAATTTAAAAAAAAAATTTAAACCCCTTACGTTAATAATGAATGTTTTCGTTATCTAAATATATTTTTAAAATTTTGTTACTACCCATAGGTTTTATGATATAGAAGCCCAAAATACCCCCAAAATTAAAAAATCTCAACTTTGACACCAAATAACTAAAAATCTGAGGCCTTGGCTAAAATTCTGATTTCATATTCGTGATCAGCGCCAAAAACTTGACCAAAAACCATAGTTGGCATAAATGTTGCTTAGGGTCGCCCAAAATTTGTTGTCCAGTGATATAGGCAAATGTAAATTAACAATTTAAAGTTTAGAAAAAAATCAATCTAAATGCGAATAAAAAAAATTTTATGTATATCTAAATAAAAAATGGATGAAAAGGAATTTAATAAAAAATTTAAAATGCAAAGGTATTTTTTTTAGCAAAATATAAAACGTTAAAAAAAGTTATTTATAGTATATATATGGACTCTTTATTATTTTAATTTGAAGAGAAAGTTAGAGATTTTTAGAAATATCACTTTAGAAAGCATGCTATAATCATTTGAGCATGATTTTAATAATTAATTGCTGTCGTGGGTTATTGATTTGGGTCCAGAACTATTTTGAACAAGGAGAAAGTAATTTATATACTACTGAAAGAATTGTCCTATGGCGCCATAAGTCAAACACTCTGTAATTGCTCTAAATTTTCGGTGTGCCTATTGGCAAATTACTTTAATAATTTATTTGTAGAAGAGAAGATTGGATAGCAAATTAGACCACCTTTAGCCAATAGCAACTATCATTTTTGGTCGAATTTTTCGTGCTGATAACGATTATGAAATCAGAAGTTTAGCTAATATACTTTTAGTTATTTAATTCAAAGATAGAGATTTTATTTAGGGTTTTTTAGGCTTCTATATTATTTACGAATAAAAATATTTCAATAATGAATGAAAAAACTTTTTTTTTAATAAAAACATATAAAATTTAATCATTTTGTTTTTGTTTTCGTAAAAGTGGGTTTGTTTTTAGACTTAGAAAATTGACTAATTTTGAGTAACAATTTTTTTATGGTTTCCTTAAAATGGCTAAATGTTGCCAAAAGATTTTGGCTAATAGCTTAAGAGATTATGTGGATTTCTTCTGAACTTTTAAAGCAATATAAAAAATTTAAGGTATTGGAAGAAAAAGAAACCTTTAATTAAAACTCGCTACAACCTATAAATTGTTTATTTTTTTTTGTTTTCCAATATTTTCCAGCCAATAAAACACTATCTGTTGAGCTGCTTCTAGACATTATTGGCTTTTATGCAATGTGTGGAGAGGTCAAAAAAGGTCAATGTTAGAAAAAAAAGTTTTGACATAAAAATTACATAATCCCCATGAAAACCGTATCTAATTGTACAAAAAATTGGCTTTTTTTGACCGAATTGACAGATATTGCGACCTCGCTAACCGTTAAATTAAAAAATTTAAATTTTTTTTGCTTGAAATCACTTGTATCATATGTTTTTTATTTTAAATAATTAATGATTTTTTGATTCCAAGCTCTTTGAATAACATTTAGATAACACTGGATAACAAATTTAGGGCGACCCTAAGCTACATTTATGGCAACTATGGTTTTAGTCAAGTTTTTGGCGCTGATCACGAATATGAAATCAGAATTTTAGCCAAGGCCTCAGATTTTTAGTTATTTGGTGCCAAAGTTGAGATTTTTCAATTTTGGGGGTATTTTGGGCTTCTATATCATAAAACCTATGGGTAGTAACAAAAGTTTAAAAATATATTTAGATAACGAAAACATTCATTATTAACGTAAGGGGTTTAAATTTTTTTTAAATATTTAATTTTTTTTTATTTTTCAATTTTTGTAAAATTAGTGGTTTTTGTCATAAACTCCGTTTTTTGATCCTAAATAACTTGAAAGTAAATTGCTAAAAATTTATGTAATAACCTTTTTTAGATATGTTTTTTTATAAGGAATCTGAATATGCCAATAGATTTTTTGTAGAATTAATAGTAAAAAAAAATTTTTAAATTTTTTTCTGAACTTTGGACGCGGTTAAATAAAATTTGGAGGCCTTAGAAAAAAAACTAAACCCGGGATCGTTATCGCAAGAAAATTCTCTACAAAACCCTCAAAAAATTGAGGATGTAGGTTTTTTTTGTTGTCCAGTGTAATCGAGAATATTTGGCATCCTAACATAAATGCGATACGATGAATTATTAGTTTTTAATGAAAATATTATTTGAAATTGGTGTCTAACTGTTTAGATATTGCGAATAGATGTTAAATTGGTCACTACAGTTAGCTCATAAAAAAAATTTAACGGCCTATGTAATATAGCAGACCTTTTTTTTTGGGGGGGGGGGGGGGGGATTAGTTACAAAAGCATACTTATTGCTATTATTTCAATATTTTCGAAATTGTTAAAAATTTATGTTAAAACTATGTATATAAAATTTTTATAAGTAGTTGGAGTGCTTTTTTTATTTTGGTAGTATTTGTATTACAAATTTGCGGATTAAGTTTTAGAAATAATTTCATACATTTGTTTTACATAAAATTTAGAGACAAATTAGACAATAATTTTGTACAATCTTCCTGACTTACCTATTTTTGAAGTGCGGAGTTTGATAAAAAACCTAAGGTATCATTAATAATTTAATTTTATTATTTCTGTCATATAGCCTTTAAATTTGTTAAGACCTATTTAAAATGAAATCTAGCTTTGATATAGTTGATGTTTATTAATTTAATCCCAAATGTCAAAGTTGTGAATAGAAAATTATTGTTTATGAATTCACTTTTTATTTTAAATATAAAATAAGTTGTAAATTTTTAGTGACATTATCAGCAAATCCATTAAAATACTTCAAATTTAAACAAATTATAAGTCTAAATTTATTGATAAATCACCTTATATATAGGCATAAATTAAAAAAGGTTTAATCGTTTGATTAACTAGTAAGTGTTAATATAACTACCAAAAATTCATCGCCCTGTAATAGAAAAGCACATTTAGAGGATAGGTTGCAGGCATCTGAAAGAAAAAACAAATATATTTTGGTTATAGCAAAAGGATAATAGATATGGTAAATTTGATGAAATTAAAACTAATGACGGTAAAATTTTTTTAGGAAGTTGAAAAGGCCACTTCAAAGTGTGGAGGGAATTAGTGACTTTAAGACTAAAAACACTTAACTAATCATCGTAAATAAGGATCTTATAGACATTTACTTTTAACAATCATTATCAACAATTATCGTCATTTAACATCTACCAAACTCATCTTACTAATCATCGTAAACAATCATCTTCAGCAATTATCTTTAACACTAATAGTCAAAAATTTTTCTTAACTATCATCAGCTATAAAATTTTAACAGCCCTTATCGACAATTACTGAAGTGTGTCAAAAAATATATTCCTCTCATCGGCTCTTGTCCTCCCAATTTTATCGCGTCCATCAATAACACTGGACAAAAAAACAATATAAACGATTTTTTGAGGGTTTTGTAGAGAATTTGCTTGCGATAACGATTCCGGTTTAGTTTTTTTTTCCAATGCCTCCAATTATTTTTTTGGGTCCAATTCAGCTCTAGCATTTTTGATTGGCATTCCCATCTACCCATATATCTACGCGGCTTTCATATCGCAGAAGAAATTGAACTGTCAAATTATGGTATTCCAGGCACGATTCTAGACCCCTTTTGGAGAAGCAGTGCCCCCCCCCCAAAGTTTTTAATTGCCCCCCCCCCCCCAAATTGAATTTGCCCCCCCCCCCAAATTTAATTTGCCCCCCCCCCCCCCCAAAATACATAGTAATTTTAATTTTGCCCTCCCAAAATATATTTAATTTGCACCCCAAAAATACGTATACATTTTATTTTTTCTTCCACATAATTTAATTAAATTTTCTCCGCCAAAAATATCTAAAAAATATTATTTTAAAAATATTTACTTTTTTTAAAAAGTGTTTTTATTCATTAACACTTCTTATCCGCTAGAGAGATCTAACTAACACAGAAATTATTTCTGTTGTTATTAAATATATAAAAAATTTGATTTTACAAAAAGCTTTATATTTGTGAAAGCAATTCATAAATCTGATGCCTAAGAAATTTTCTCACTTGTCAACAATCTTTTGTTAGAACATAATCTAGAACCAAAGAACCTGATCGGACATGCTATTACCCAAAAAAGCTTACCCTTCTTAGTAACTACTTTTAAGTACTTAGTGAACATCACAATTATTGGGGTGAACGTAATGCCCGGGGAAAAAGGTGGTATTCAAGTGTTTCTAAGCAAAATAGCTGGACATCATGTCCCGTATATTCACTGCTTTAAACACCGATTGCATCTTGTTGTAAAAGATTGTCTTGAAATTTTAAGTGAAGGGAAAGATTTTTTAGATATTTTTTCTTCCCTTTATAAATTTTTTCAACATGATGCAATCAACGTAGTGAATTCGGGACTACCCCGGCTTTTGCCCCATCGGTGGTGTGGTCACTACCTGGCCATTGTTTTTTTTTAAATTACATAAAATTTTTAAATACTCTTTTGATGAAAAATAAAAAAAAAATTTATATTTTCAGGTCACAGGGCCGAAGCGTCGGGGGTTTTGACCATTATTTTTTTGTATTTTACATTTGAAAAATTATTTTATTTAATAAAAATAATTATAGATCAATTCAATACAAAACGATTTATGTTTTTAAAACTTCTGATTTATTACTCCATTGTTTGTTAGAAATTATACAATTAAGAAATACAAATACATTTAAAGATTTATTTAAAAACTGTTTTGATATATATAATACTTTTTTAAATGACAATAATTTATCTATGGATAAAAGAAAAACTAAACCTATAGATTTTTCTGATTTTTATTTATTTTCTACTCATAAGTTTGAATATGTTTTAAATATTGATGAATTTAAAAGTATTTATTTTAATATTATTAGTTTATTTATTGATCCTTTTGATAATAGATTTTTTACCGATAATATTTATTTAGAATCTTTAGATTCCCTTTATAAATTTGATTCTCCTTTTTTAGATATAAATAAATTAGAGCCTCTTTTAAAAATAAGTAATATTGATAAAAATTTATCTAAAGAAATTGATGTAGCCAAAAAATTTTTAATAAGAAAACTTAATAATTACAAAAAATGTATTACTAATGATTTTGTTAAACTTTGATATGATTAGAAAGATGGGTTTTCTAATCTATCTAACATTTTTCCTATAAGTTTGTTATTTGGCTCTTTTACATCGAGTTGTTAGGCCACATTTTCCTCTTTTAGGAGGATAATAACTTCTAGTAGGCTGGCAAGTAGTGACCTGCGTAAAGGTGATTTGGCTCTTCTAGGACACGAAAAATCATTAAATGGGGAGTTGAATTTTGGTGAATTTTATAATTTAATCAAAACAACCTTTAGCATAAAATATTTAGATTAATACAATACACTGTAAATAATCAGCTAATAATTTACTATTTTAAGACACGGCAAATTTTTTTATGCGCAGTTAACATTTATGTTCATGTTGATAAAATAATACTTGCAATTAATTTCCAAATCTCATATCTTTTCAAGCAATTGATATTATCAAAAACAATTAATTTTAATTCACATATCCAATTTATTATTTTATGAATATAATAAATTACTATTAATTTGTTAAAAAATTTTGAACATGGATTCAATTGTTGTACATGTATATTTTTTGCCGTGACCGAAGGTCACGGCTAATTTTGCCGCCGAAGGCGGCAAAAAATTTTTTTATGCCCCCACGAGTTTTTTTTGCCCCACTAAAATGGAAAAGCTAGAATCGGGCCTGTGGTATTCTAAATGCTAACCATCATACCCAGCTACCTTCTAGACCGTCTTCTCCTGATCTTTCATTAGTATCTCTTCTTTTGTTGCCTCGTGGACTGGCACACCAAAACTATTTTAGGTTGCGACCATCTTCCAATCATTGTATCCATTTTTACATCATGATTTTCTTCAAAAAAGAACCTTTCTCAATTTTAATAAAGCAAACTAGAATAATTTTACTATTTAAACAGAACGCGACTTCGCCGCTCTGGGCACCCCGCAGTTTTTTAATTTATCAGCATCTGCATTAGAAAAAGTTTTCCATAAAATTACTAGACGCGGCCAAACGCAACGTTCTAGCCGAATGCTGTAAATCTCATGTTCCCTGTCTTTCTTCTACAGTCACCACTTTAATTAAAGAACGCAATTCTCTTCGATCAATTTATCCATACTCCAAGATATCCGAATTAAACTTAAAATAAATGAGATAATGAATTCTAATAAACGTTATAAATGGTCGGACTTTATTCCAAGCCTTGATGACCAATGCAACTCTCATTTACTCTGGAAACTCTTAAATCGCTATCAGGCAGCAGCTAAAATCTTATAATTGTTCTAGAAATTTTAACGATAATCTACTCAAATCTCAATAGCCAATAGTTTTAACAAACTATTCACACAACTAATCCTAAGAATTTTACAATTAACCGCAAAAAAAAATCCTCTCTGGCTTTTTCAATTTCTTCAGTCAAACTCTACAAACCATTTGGCCCGACAATCAAAATTCACTATACCTCAAGTATCTGGGTCCTAATTGTATAAAAATAAATCTGTCTATTCAACATTTCCATTACAAAATCGGACATTCCCTCATTTTGGAAACTATCTACCATTATTCCCATACTAAAACCTAACAAATCAATAGACATATCTGCCTCTAATAGACCAATATCCTTGCTCTCTCCTGCAGTAAAGATCTTGGACTTGCTTATTTTACCGTTCCTTAAAAAAACCTAATTGCTTCACGTCATCAACATGAATTTTGGGAAATGTATTTACTCCTTCATGCCTCCTTAAAATTTCAACAGCGATTGCTGATGGCTTCAATCATAAGAAAAGTTTTCGTTTCTTTAGACCTTATCCGCGCATTTTACACAGTTAAACTCAATACTTTACCAAATCGACTACGCAACATAACTAGCCAATAGAATCCGTTGGATCTTCAATTATACTTATGCCCGACAGGCTTATACCAATTTTCGCAACATCAAATCCAAAACTCGTATCATTCGGGGCGGCCTCCCTCAAGACTCCGTGCTATCGCCTGCGTTGTTCAATGCCTATGTCAGAAATATTCCGCCTCCACCAGTTAACATTAATATTGCCTTTTATGTAGATGGCATCCCTTTTTTTACAAGACGCCCTTTTAAATCTCTATCAATTTCACTCAATAACTACCTATAAACCATATCAAAATTTTTATCAGAACGTTGCATGCCGGGTGTTTTCACCCTCAATATCCTCTGTAACCATATTCACTCCTCACACTCATCAGGTTAATTACCACCCATAAATTTTTATCAATTATTCTGTCCTACCACTCGTTAAATACCCTAGAATTCTTGGAGTAAACTTTGATCCCTTATTTACATTTAACAAAATGTTAATTTTATATCCGAAAATTTAACAGGCGGAACAACCTATTAAAAGCCTTAGCCGGATTAACTTGGGGCCGAAAAAAGTAAACTCTCACAGTGTTGTAAAGCATCTAGGTCGATTCTAAACTACGCTGTCCCGGTCTTGTCCTTTAATATATCTAGCACAAACTTTTCAAAACTGCAACATTTTCAAAATTCCGCTCTTCGCACCATCACAGGTTGCCACAAGCTCTCTCCGATTAAACATCTTCACCAAAATAAAATGCTACTCGTACAAGCCCATTGTAAGGTGTTAGCGGACCAATACCTTGTGTCTTGCTTATCTCTTGACCATCCTTGTCACGAGCTTACGCACCATCCTACCCCAGCTATGCAAGTGAAAAGAATTCCCTTCTGTCAATTTACCCAAATACAGCCTTTCATTGGCAAAAATATTCCCACTAAAACGATAATCAAACGTATTTACACCTCTAGTGTTAACATTACCATAGCTTACTATCCGTTTAACATAGTTTTAAACGGCAAACCCTCTTCCGTATTCCCTTTAGAAAACACAATACCCCACATCTATTCCCACCTGGCTCAACTCCGGTTTGGACACTGCCATCTACTTGCAAAATACAGAGCACGTCTGGACCCATAATAATTATCTTTTAGCACGTCTGGACCCATAAAAAAATATATTTTAGAGCACGTCTGGACCCATAATCAATATCATTTATGTGCATCTAAGGTAGCCCTTAATACGATCTTCAAAATAAAAAAAAAATATGACTCTAGCTATAATACATTTGATGATACATGCGCGCAAAGTTGCCTCATTTTTTTTTGCAAAAAAATGAAAATTTTTGCTCATATCTCAGTCAAAAATCAATTTCGGTCAAAAAAAATTTAGGTTTTTTTCAGCACCCAAGGACTCTACCAATGTACTAATTTTCAGCCAAAACTGAGACTTCAAGGGAAAAAGTTTATAGATTTGAGGTGGAATTGACCATATATAGTCTTTGTTATGTATAATTTAGTTATTGATATATAGTTTTTTGTAAAAAAAATTAAATATTCGAATCGGTGGCTCAGTAGCCGCCGATCATTATATAGGGTTTCATATATTTCGAAATGCCAAATCAGATAAAAGCAGAAACGAATAAATTTTCAAAATGATAAAATTTTGAAAAAAAAACCCCCAAAATATTTTAGAATAAAACCTAACTGTATGAAGAATCAATAAAATTTTGTTTCTCCTATGGGATTCACATATAAATTCTATGGGTATTTGAGCCATTACGGGAGAATAGTTATAATTTTGCCCAAAAATTAAGAAAAGGCTATAAAATCCTATGGATTTGGGATAGAAGAGTCAAATATTAGTGTTATTTGTATTTTTTTATGCCAAATTAAATAAAAGCAAGAATAAAAAAAATAGCTAAAAATTGGCAAAAAATTCGAAATATAACAATATCAACGATTAGGGCGGGCGACGCATATGACCTAGGCGTTTAAAAGTTAAATACAATACTATTCTGTTTCCTATGGAAAATACATATAAAATTTTGTGGTAATCGGTTAATTCATTATGAAAAAATAATAAAAATTTCGCCCAAAAAATAAAGTAAAGGCTATAAAAACCAGGGATTGGAACCGAAACCGGAACCGTAAGAACCGGAACCAGCCAAAATCTTTGGAACCGCACACTGGAACCTGGAACCGGTTCCTGAATTTTCGGTTCCGGTACCGGTTCCTAAGTTCGCCGGTTCCTGGTTCCGGTTCCGATTCCTGGTTCCGGTTCCTATATTATTATAACTTAAATTCATCTAACAGATACATATTAAATATATAAAAAAATTCTCCACCCAAGAATTGAACCCATTAAGCCCAAACGTATAAGCCGTCGCTTAAACCACTACACATTGGAATCTCTTTTAAATTATATTCATTTACTTTATTTATTCTGTGAAAATCGATTTCCAATTTCAATTTTATAATAATTGGATTTCACAATATGTCATTGAAAAAGGCCCTTCAACAATTCTTTATATACGAAAATAATAACTCGGAATGTCGTTTATGTAAGACAAAAATCAAAGGTGCCCACAAGGTTTTTTATCTTTTTAAATTTTCAGATTTACCACATTAGATGTGCATCGCACACATTACAACTAGCTATCAAGGATTTTTTGCACGAAAAAGATTTGGAGGGTGTAAGAAAAATTGTAAAAGATCTACGCAATTCGTACTATACTAAAATTTTAAGAAACTCTTCGGTCCCACTGTCCATAATTGATGTACCTACTAGATGGTCATCAACTTATCTTATGCTCGAAAGATTACGTATTTAATTACATTATTATTTTAGTTAACATAAAAGAAAAATGCTAGGATATGCCAGCATTTGAAAAACTTACCCAACAAGAATGGAGCAAAACAAAAAAAATTGTAAAAGTCTTAGAAATATGCCACATAACTTCACTTAGCTTGCAGAATAGCCAGCTAACTTTGTCCGATTTCTATGGCAAATGGAGAAAATTAATATTTAATTTAACTAAATTTCCTTATGGTGACGAGATATCATCATATAAGGAAAAAAGCGAGTCTGCATACCTTAAATCTCCTGTTTTATTGGCAGCGATATTTTTAGATCCTAGGTACAAAGGTCTTTTATCGGTTCAGGAAAAAGCTGAGGCTCGATCTCATCTAAAAGAACTTTGGAATAAAATGTTGATGCTGGAGGATAAGAGCTTAGAAATAATTGATGAAGACCTTGTTGATTGTACAAACGAAGATGAAGAATTTAATAATTATCTCAAAAATCACTCAAGTCAAGTGAATCTCGTTAATTTCGATACTTATAAATCAATTGATTCTCATATATCAGAATTTGAAAATCTTCCTTTTAGTTCAGAATTTACTAGTATAATCGCTTTTTGGGAAAAGGCATCAGCCCAATTTCCCCAGCTTTATCAAATTTCAAAAATACTACTTAGTGTTCCCGCAACACAGGTATATTTTTATTTTGTTATTTTTAGGTTAGTGTAGAAAGGTCGTTTTCGACCCTTAAATTTATATTATCGGATATAAGGGGGAAGACATCAGAAGAACTTTTACAAGCTATTTTGTTAATTAAATTAAATAATGATTTAACAAAATAAATTTATTATATATGATTATATATATAATTATTGTTACTGTAAATAAAAGATATGTAATTTGTATCCTATCGGTATATTTTATATATTTACACACGTGCACACTACATTTTGTAATTAAAAAATATTTGGAACCGGAACCGGAACCGGAATTGTATGAAAAAATAATGAAATGGAACCGGAACCGGTTCCACGAAAAATTTTGGAACCGGAACCGGAACCAGTGAAATTTTTCGGACGGTTCCAATCCCTGATAAAAACATAAGGGTTATTAGTAGAAGAGTAAATAATGGGATTATATGTATTTTTATACACCAAATCAGGTGAAAGCAAAATCAAAATATTTTGATCAAAAATGACAAAAAATTTATAAAAAAACAGTTTGAATAGCTTCTGGCGGGCGACTCACAGGACAATGTAGAAATTTTTATAGCGTTATATGTATTTATTTATGCCAAATTAGATGAAAAATTAAACAGAAAAGTTGTTCGTGAAAATCCGAAAAATTCATAAAAAAACAACTTCAAATGCTTAGGGCGGGCGAACCATATGACATAGGCGCATGAAACCTAGAATAAACATTAATCTGCCTTCAAGAAAATGTATATATAAAATTTTGTGGGAATAGGTTTAGTCGGTAGAAAGTTATCGGGAATCAAAAACTAAAAACACGATTTTTTAAATTGTTTTGGGCGGGCCACCCATAGGACCTAGGCGCATGAAAGATAGGTATGAACCGATTAAACCACCTAAAGAATCTACATGTGAAATTTCATAGGGATCGGTTTAGCCGTTTTTGAGCTTACTGGTAACAAAAATTTTGATGCTTAATTTTAATATATATAGATAAAACAAAAAATGTTTAAGCGTTTGATTAACCAGTAAGTGTTTGACTACCAAAAATTTATCGCGGTGTAATAGAAAAGCACATTCAGAGGATATGTTGCAGGCATTTGAAAGAATAAACTAATATATTTTGATTATAGCAAAATGGTAACTGATATGGTAAATTTAAAACAAAGCTAATTACGGTAGTTTAGATAAAATTTGCATATAAGAAAATTGGAAATTGAAAAAGCCACTTTAAAGTGGCATGGGACGATTGACATATAGACTAAAAACAATAAACTAATCCTCGTAAATAATGATCTTTTATCATTATTTTTAACCATTTTCAGAAATCATCTCTTCAATAAGCATTTTCAAAAATTCAAACAACAATCGACACCAATCATCGTCAACAATCATCTTAAATCAATTTATAACTCATCATCAATAATTATTTTTAATTATTATCATAATCAACATAATTTTAACAGCCATTATCGACAATTATTGAAGTCTGTCAATATAATTTAAAATAATTATTTTTATCAATCAATCATTTAATCTTCTCTACCACTAATTATACTATACAACAGAAAAAAACACCATAAACAATATTAGGTCTTTGTATAGAATTTTGTAGAGATCATGATGGCGCTTCTAGTTTTTTACTGATGCCTCCAGAAATTTTTAAAATAAACTCAAAATCTCAAAATGATTTTTGAACTTTAATAAAAATTAAAAAATTGTATTGGATATATTATAATTTTACGCATCTGATTATGAAAAAACTAATTACTTTGCATTATTAGAACTCTAATTATTTAAATCTGAAAACCTTTATATAAGATGTTATTTTTTAGCTCATTGAACTTTTACACTCAAATCACTGACCCTCTGCCACTTATCTCCTCCTACGCTACTATTCCCATTATTTTTTTTATACACTATCATTTTCCCTTAATATTTTACCTATCTCTCTCTTGGTAAATTCACATATTCCGCATCAAGGAATTAAAAAAGTGGCTTAGTTGCAAAATAAGAGCGTCGCTTGAATATTTTTAATAAATTGGGATGTAGGTTAATATTAGAATTTGGATTAGGTTAGAAGGCGTTATGATTAGAATTAAGGTTGGTATTAGAATTAAATGGTTAGGTTTTAATTAAAGTTGTGTTAGGTTTAAGTTTCAATTAAGTTTAAGGCCTGCTGGTTTTGTAGACTAGTTAAATTTTAGAGATTATACCTTCCATCTTAATGATTTTTAAATCCGTTTACCGTTTTTTTAATCAAATTCAGTAAGTCAGCCATAAATATCGAAAATTTTAGAAAAAATGTCAAAATAAAAAAGATTCAAAAACATATATAAACTAAAATTGTTTTATGCATAAACAACAGATAATCTACTACTTTAAATAATATTTTTTTGACAAGGGGTGGTTATATGAAAAAAAAAGTCTCAAATTTTTCTAAGGGTATTCTTGAGGTCGCAAAATCTGTCTTGGTTAAAAAGGTCATTTTTTTATTTGTATGGATCTAAGAAACCGAATGCTAAAAACAACTAATTGTAATTTAACTTCTTTTTCAAAAAAGGTACTTTGTTATGAATTGTTCTGTTAAGAAAAGATGGGCGATAAGTGCATAGATTCAAACTTTTTCATTTTAATGTTCTAAAATATAATTACTTATGAATCCTTAAGTACTTTTAAATAAGTTTTACGTATCTTAATTAAATAAATTGTGCGTAATGCTATGTTTGTAAATATTTTAGGTGCTTGATTAATAAATTCTCTTTATATGTAAAAAACTAAATAATTTAAGTTTAAACTAAGTTGATATTCGTATTCCATGTTAACGACTGGGAAAAGTTAATTGTATAAATAATTTAAAATCGGGCTTAGGAAAAATTTGGGTCTAAAGGGAGGTGTGTGAAAATAAATAAATTTAAAAAAATTAAAAAAAAAAAAAAAAAATTGATCCTATAAAAAATAAAAATACCTTGAGTTGTTGATGAAGGTTTTCTCCTTCTAAACATATTTTTAATTTTTTTTTGCTTTTTTTGTTATTAAGTTATTAAAGCTCAAAATACCCCTAAAATGACCAAAATAGCGTTTCTGACCCTAAATAACAATAATTCTGAGTCATTAAAAAAAATTCTAACTTCATATTCGTAATCAGCACCAAAAACTTGACCAAGATCATTGGTTGCCATTCATGATTCTTGACGTCGTCTAATTTTTGTTGTCCAGAGTTATCGTCAACAATCATAGCAATTATATTCAACAATGCCGTGAATTTAAAACAAAAAACAGCATAAAATATTTTTGCAAAATTATGTAAAGGTTTTATCGAACTTATTTTATTACTGTGTCCACAGTTTTATGAAAAATTACTTTTATCGAACTATTAATTTATAAAAAAATATAATGCCATAGTTATTCAGTCTCAAAAAACAGCATACCACTAAGTTAAAAAAATATAATTATTTAACTATGTCAACAATAACCGTTAACAATCATTATATTAACAATCATATTCTACAAATTTACAATTAAATGAGCAATTCACAGAACAATTTTATAATAATCGTACACATTTATCTCGACAAGAGTTTATAATAATTATTATCCATAATTTTACAAAGGCTGTAAAATTACCGCAAATAGTTATGAATACCAATGATACCAACAATTGTCGTCAACCCCATTATCTACATTATCGCCATCATATTTTCAAATATCACCGTTAAATTTTACATAACCAACTTTAATGATGACAGTCAACCAGGGATTGGAACCGTCCGAAAAATTTCACTGGTTCCGGTTCCCGTTCCAAAATTTTTCGTAACACCGGTTCCGGTTCCATTTCATATTTTTTTCCTACGGTTCCGGTTCCGGTTCCAAATATTTTGTAATTACAAAATGTAATGTGCACGTGTGTATATATATAAAATATACCGATAGGATACAAAATTACATATCTTTTATTTACAATAACAATATTTATATATATAATCATATTTAATAAATTTATTTTGTTAAATCATTATTTAATTTAATTAACAAAATAGCTTGTAAAAGTTCTTCTGATGTCTTCCCCCTTATATCCGATAATATAAATTTAAGGGTCGAAAACGACCTTTCTACACTAACCTAAAAATAACAAAATAAAAATATACCTGTGTTGCGGAAACACTAAGTAGAATTTTTGAAATTTGATAAACCTGGGGAAATTGGGCTGATGCCTTTTCCCAAAATGCGATTATATTAGTAAATTCTGAAGGAAGATTTTCAAATTCTGATATTTGAGAATCAATTGATTTATAAGTATCGAAATTAACGAGATTCACTTGACTTGAGTGATTTTTGAGATAATTATTAAATTCTTAATCTTCGTTTGTACAATCAACGAGGTCTTCATTAATTATTTCTAAGCTCTTATCCTCCAGCATCAACATTTTTTTCCAAAATTCTTTTAGATGAGATCGAGCCTCAGCTTTTTCCTGAACCGATAAAAGACCTTTGTACCTAGGATCTAAAAATATCACTGCCAGTAAAACAGGAGATTTAAGGTATGCAGACTCGCGTTTTCCATATCAGAATAAATAAAGTAAATGAATATAATTTAAAAGAGATTCTAATGTTTAGTGGTTCAAGCGACGGCTTATACGTTTGGGCTTAATGGGTTCAATTCTTGGGTGGAGAATTTTTTTATATATTTAATATGTATCTATTAGATGAATTTAAGTTATAATAATATAGGAACCGGAACCAGGAATCGGAACCGGAACCAGGAACCGGCGAACTCAGGAACCGGTACCGGAATGCGAACCGGAACCGAAAATTCAGGAACCTGTTCCAGGTTCCAGTGTGCGGTTCCAAATCAAGATTAAGGTGGTTCCGGTTCTTTACGGTTCAAACTGGGTCCGGTTCCAACCCCAGCAAACTATCAGTAAGCATCTTCAATAATTTTCACAATCATTGTCAACTATTATTTATTATAATTCAATCATCCTTAATAAAATATTCGACATCATTTACAATTATACATTAATCAACATCTATTTTGACACTGGACAACAAAATTTTAACGACCTTAAGCATCATTTATAGCAACTATTGTATTTGGCTAAGTTTATGGTGCTAGAATATGAAATCAAAATTTAAGCCAATTCTTCAGATTTTTAGTTGTTTGGTATAACATAAATGTTAATGTATATTATAGCTCTAAAATTATTAAAATCAATTTGCTAATACAATTTATTTTGCTTTCCTTTCCCCGTTTTTGTTTATTTTACAATCGTTTTTAAGCCTGTCTAATTGTTAAAGAATGTCTGATATTTTTTCGACTTTTCTAAAATTAAAAATTATCATATATCATAAAATGCAGTGATAATAAGTTATTAGAAAACTGTAGTAATATGTGCCTATTTTAAGTGATTAAGGAACATATAACCAACCATAGAGAATAAAAATTTATAACAGACGGTCTAAATATAATTATTAAATAATCAATAACCACTCCAGAAAAAAGTTCTTGTCCCCCTTTAAAAATATTTGCATACTATTATATTCCTTACATCAATATAATTTAGAATAGGCCGTTAAATTCTTATAAAAAATTAGATTGATCTATTTTTAAGTGAAATTGATATAAATCATTTGCAAAAAATGAACTAGATCAAAAATCATAAATTCTTTCTCAATCAAGTCATAAATCATAGATAGTATCTATTATATGTAATATATCATTTTGGATCTAGATGCTATACACAAATTATAATC